>RPOG01000314.1:0-453955 GCA_008086565.1 Thalassoma bifasciatum
TTCTTTCCCAATTACAAAGCCCATGTCTTATGTGATAAAACACAAAAGTCTTAAATTTGGACCAATCCCAGCTCCAAGGTTATTCTGCCATGGAAACATCAGGTGCCCAGACTGGCCAACCTTCAGGTTAAGACTGCCACGATCCATCACTCAGGCTTACTTGACTAAGATTTTTTTTCTCTAAAAATCAGCATCACAGATTTAGAGAACCTCTTCTCATGTCTCATGGCATGGACTGAAGCTGGAATTTGTACAAATTGGCCTCGAAAAAGGACTACACTTCCCTCACATGTGGATTACCCAAGTTCCAATATTCCAATCCCTGAAGACCAACTACAACAAGACTGCTCTTGATCCAAATATAGGACCAACTTTGAATCAAACAAAAATAAGTAGACCAAATTTTGGCATTATGATCCATGACGATTTAAAATCTCCTATGAACCACCTCTGACACTTACCCTTGGAAATGAACTGTGGGATTTATAGCCTTACGTGCGTCTTTTATTCGTGTGATGTCCCATATTTGTTGTTCAGCTGAAAAAGTCTTCAACATCCATTCTTCAAAACCACAGATTTGACACAGAGTGGCCTGGACATTAAATCACTCCTCTGGGACTCTCGACATGGACTACTGAACAGTTTGCACTTGATTGTTGGTAACGTAGAACAGAAGATGCATTTATTCTAAGATTGTTCGTATGGAAACTATTGAAACCATTATTCCTCTAATCAAAAACCTTTATTCTGCTTTGACCGAAGTCCAGACATCTTGAATGCAGGATAGAGAGGAACTCCACCAACTTTGAACATGAAGAGCAGTTCACTCATCTTGCTTTAGTACCAAACCTCATCTGGAACTACTTGCATGATGAATGCTTTGTCTTCAAAGCACACGCCTGAAAAATGACCGTGAAGACACATTTGACCTTGTCTTTGTGGTTACCCAAACACAGTAAACATAGAGCTCGGTGGTTCGATACTCCTTAAATTTAAGGACATAGACCCGGCTGTTCCAAAGATTGGACTTGATAATCAAGATTTAAAAAATCCAGGATCAGGTGCTTCACTTCTGTCCTGAAATATCGAAAAAAAAATTGTACTAGACAAAAAGATGACCATTACTTAAAAATGAGCTTTATACTACAGGCTCTGTCCACAGGAGGGCACCAAATCCCAAACTAACTGAAAGATTCACATTGATGATTTTCATTGGATATTTACTGTTTGATGTTAAAGGCTGTTGGCTACTCATTTGTCTCAATGTCAGCTTCATCCACTATGTCACTTTGGCAATTTAGCAATTTACTAGCAATGCATAAAAACAAATCATGTGTATGAAAATTGTTGGAAAAGTGATTTTTTTAATTTGATCTGTATAAAATATTTTACCTGACCAAAATCTAAAACACAAACTGACCTGTGTAAATGATACGCTGCAATTCTGCTCATGCAGAACCATTATTTAGGACTCCAGCTTCACTTACAACTTGGATTAAGTCTAGAAAACAAGCTCACCCAGAAAGACAGCCTATGAGCACGTTAGTGGACAGTAAGTTCAAACCCCTCAGTAACCAGGACTACATTCTCTGCATCTCCACACTTTGACTTTGCCTTTTTAAGATCTAATATATTTCATTAAAAACTGTGGAGTGTCTTTGAGTATTGATCTCTTTGTGGAGAGATTAGCAGCCAGTTGTTGAAGATGATGACGAAGAATCGCTGACTTACCTGGACCTGAATGTCACTACCGATCCGTCCTCGGATCACAAGTTCAGGATAGTTTTTTAAAAAATTTTCTTCTTCTAATGTATTTCCAAAAATAAATGCCCTATAATTTCATTGTTGTAGCTCCCCTAGTGGCCAGTTTCATAATCCCTCTTGGTTAAGCACTTACAGAGGGAGTAAAAATTGCACATGTGGAAGCAACACAAATGCTTTTAATTTATTTCTGTGTTCACTGTTTCTCCTATTTTTCTTTTGTTAGCAATAGGCTGTAGCTACTCCTGACTTGTTAGTCTGGCATAACAGTTTTTGTTGCTATGTCGTTGCTGTGCAGTGAAGATGTGTCTTATTATTTCATATTGCGCTTAGAAACTTTACCAAATATTCGTCTTTTTTCTAAAGCTATAAGAAATAACTGCACAAGTCGAATAAAACACAGCAATCAAATACTATTCACCATTGCATAAAAAAATCGGCATTTTACGAAATTGTAGGACATTACCACAGTGAAGGTGTAATCTTTTCCTTTAAACATGATTCAGCCAAACCTAAATTTCAAGAGCATTAATTTTTTTCTAAAACATCCCCAAATATATAAACTGGATGTTTGCAATGATGCAGCTCCCTCTAGTGGGCATTTTTGTAAATCGCTGATTGATGATGCAAAGTAGCACAAATCGATACCACAGAAATTCCTAGCTTTTCTGTCTGTTCTTTGTTTGATTTTTGTTAGCTTTAGGCCAAGTAGCGCTTGCTTGAATATATTTTTTGTTGTTATTACCATGTTGTTTTATTGCAGTGAAGACACAACAAGTATTTCTTTTCCGTCGTACACATTAAAACAAAACCAAATATAATTTTCTATTGTTGTTCTAATGCTAAAAGACTTATTTTGTTTAAAAAGTTTGGAAAAAAAACCACTTCATTTCCTTGAATAGGTATTTTAGGAATTGGGGAAAAAATCTAATTTTCTGCACAATAGTTTCCTTTTCATTTTCATTAATTTGTGATTCATCAAATATCCTGATCCTTTATTTTCTACAAGTTCATATCACAGCTCCCCTTGTAACCACATTCCCCTTTAAGTTAGGCTTTCTCAAATTAAAAAAATGGCACAAGCATGGAGTTAAAACAGATGGTTTAAATTTAATCAAACTATCTGTAAACTATTTTTTTTATGGTGAACTGTTCTTTGTTTTAGATTTGCACTTTACTCAGTGTGCTACTCTGGTTTCTTATTTTATCATAGTTTCAAGCTGCAGTGATGACAACAAGTCTTGCGTTTTTGTAGTTTGTTGTTTGTCAGATGTTAAATCATATTTGAGAGGTTAAACCCCAAGAAAATTCAACCCTCAAACAGTTGTTAAATTTCTGAATTCCTCAACTGTCTAAAGTTTTCTTTCAGCTGTTTATTACTGCCACTTATCAGTTGTAAATGAAACATTGTAATAAGCCCTGGGGCTTTAATCAAAGTATAACCGAATTAGACAGTGAATTCTGATTTTTGACTGGTATTTCAGCACGGACCCACAAACACAGAAATGCAGCTAATTGCTCTTATTTTTCTTTTTCCTTTTTCTTTTATAGAAACTTTGTTTCAATTTGGTTTTCATCTAAGGAGAGTGGAAAAACGAAAACTATCAAAAAGATGTGCTGCGTCTCCAATGTAGTGCTTAAGAAAATATTGATCTAAGTGGCTTTACTCTCAAACACAAAGTGTAAAAGCCTGATATGTTTATATGCAAAAAGAAAAAAAGTTTGTTGATCCCAAAGAGTCCAAGGATGGAAAAAGTCATAATTACAGGCCACCTGGGTGAAAAAGTATGACTTGTAACAAAAGGATTTTTTTAAAATCTTATCTAAGAATTTGAAAGCTTCCCTGAGTCACACTTTACTTAAGATTATTTCTTTTTTTTTGTTTTCTGAGTTTTCTCAGAAATCAATCATTTGACCCTGCTGAATTTACTCAGTTTTCTGTCATGAGATAAAAGTGAGACATTCTGAGGGTAAAAGTTGATAAATAAATGTTTAATAATATCATAAGTGGAAAAATTATCTAAAATATGAAGTTAAACCAATCAGTAGACTGAAAAGTGCTTTTTCAGACAAATATCAAGGATGATGTAGTTTTCCATTCCACTGCTTTTTGCTCTGCATCATGACCAAAAATTACAACGTTGATTTGATCACAAGTTGGACTTAAGTACTACAATGAAAAACTTTTTTTTTCTCTTGTTTGTGATGTTGATTCTGTAATGTTTGATAATCTAACTGTTTTAACACAAAACTTTTGCGGAATTAATAGAACATTAAATTGAGCTCCCCATGGCAAACGTAGGTACTCAGGTGCCAGAAAGCTGCAGAAACTGATTTGAAAAACCAGTTTGATGAACTGTTTGGAGCAAGGGCCGAAACAAAACGTTTAGAATCATTGAACTCTTTGTAAAAAGAAAAGTTGTTTCTCTAGCATTTTTATTTCTATCTGCCCGTCCTCCGAGATTGTGTGTACATATCAGTCTAAACCGAAGTGCTGTTTGTGAAACACCTCGACGCTTAAACCCAGAGTCTTTGTTTTCTGTAGCTGGGGCCACTTCTATCTGAATGTGGCGTGGTCTTGTTTTGTTGTCCTCTGATTGGTGGACAGCTGCCTTCAACAACTGAGATGCTTGATCTATGAATGAAGCCCCTCCTCCCTCTCTGTAAAAATCCATCAGACCCACAGGTTTTCACATCTTCTGCTGTTTTCATCACTTAAAAACCTTACGACACAAACACTGAGAGATAGGACCCCTCTGCATGATCCAGGGGGTTTAAAAGGTCAGCCGAGGAGCCGCCTTAAGCTTCCCTCACCAAAGGAAAACAAAAGCATTTAAAACTTCATTTTAAAAATATTCTCCAAAACAAGAGACTCAGCTTTTGGACTGTTGGAGGCAGTGCTGGTGCAGCGTCGTCACTTTTTAAAGTCAAGAAAAAAAAAATGTCCTTGCAAAGATAAAAACGCTGCTGTTTGAAAATGTATCAATGCTTTAAAAAAACTGAAATGTTGAACCTAATTATCACACTTCTGACTGTAACACTCTGTACATTTCATTCTTTATGTTTCATCTGTTTATTTTCTGTCTGTGTGCTTCTTCATGAACATGATCTTTGATTATTTATATTCTAAATCTGATTTTCATCAACTGTACCTGCATTGTACGCCCGTGGGGATTCAGTTATTTGTAAATAAAGTATATATACTGTATATACTCAATGTCTGGACACTGTAGTTCTTTTTCATTGTTATTTTTGGGATGTTATGTCTTTGTTTAATTAGCAAAGGGAGGGGATGGGACAACCTGCAGAAAAGGTCATGGCCAGGAGTCAAACCAGGGGTGAGAATTATGACCGCCAACTTTTACCCAGCTGTTCTTAAATTATCAGCACCAAGGTCCCAGTGAATCCGAAAAATAAAAAGGAAAGTGAAACTGCCGCCAGAAAAATTGACTGCTTTCCATCACTAGCTCACAAGCTGACACCAGGGCCTTGGGTTTTTACTTACCTGAGTGAAAATATTACCCATGCCTGTCACAATGAAGTTTTTTATCCATGTTTATTGCCAAACACCAACTTCTTACACCGCCATGGCTGCTGCTGCTGAACGATCACATCTTGAAGGGGCTGTGGGCACTTTCTTAGTGATCAGTTATCTTTAAACGTATTGTATCTAAATATATGCCTGATCATCAGCGCTAAAATAGGCTTTCCAAATGCTAATTCCAAAGTTCAGCAGTTAGAAGAGAGATCTGTTTCTCCGCTGAAACTATTTTATTTGGTAACAGTGTACACTGGTTCTGGACTGCCTGACAGCAAAGGCACAGAGGAGCAGAAGAAACCTAAAAGGGAGAGTGATGGAGCATGAGCTAATGGCTAAAACACAAGCTAAGCTGTTTGGGATGATGTTTATTTCAACCTACATGCAGCATTTTTACTCTTTGTTCCCTTAATTGACAGTTGTTTCATTTTGCAGACACAGCTGTGTTGTAGTCTAAACTATTTTTTTTAGTGTCACAGATTCAAGCGCATGAAAGAGCACAGAGATTTTCTTAGTTTTTTTGGTGACAGGTTCAACTTAAATCTGAGTGGAGACACTAATCACCAGCCGACAGCAGCAGATTTGAGCTCACACATCTGTTTCTCTGTTTGTTTCTTCCAGAGACTTTGCTAATATCCAAAGTAAAAAATCAACAGGATTACCAGTTCTTTAAAGCAGACAAACAAGTAAAGTCAAAAAGTTTAAGGTCCATCTGTTTTCCAGTCTAAAACCCAACAACTACATCTTTTTAAACTGTTTTTCAAATTAAAGTATCTATTTATGGTTACAGTATTTATTCTGTTCACTCCAAAAAAAGAGAGAGAAATGCCACTGAGTTTTGTAATATCCTTACAAAGTTAAACTCTTTTATTGTTTCCACTAACAGGATGTGTTTTAGAGAGTACAGACAGCAGGTGAGTGAAAACACCTGAAGTTACAACATTTCAACACAGTCTCAGTTTGAGAACGAGTGATGAGAAACCTCCAGAGAGGATGTTAAGTCTTTGACATGAGCGGCTCACACACTGACATTCAGAGTGTGTGAGACAATCCAGAGGGTGTGTGTCCTTAGCAGAGTCCTCTGATTTCACACAAAGCTCACAGTCTGATTGGCTGCAGAGAGTGTGACATCACTACGTGGTTCTGCTCTTGGAGGCAGGCTCTGTCTCCTGCTCGTACTCAATCTCTACGTAAGCTCGCTTCTTCCTCGCTGCTGTGCCATTGGCGGGAGATTTTCCTTTCCATTTTGTGCCCTTCTTCTTATTCTTCTTCCCCTCCTGCTCCATCTCCTCCTCATCCTCCTCTTCATCTTCACTGGACTCACTCTCATCTTGTTCTTCTTCGTCACTGCTGGCCGCCAGTTTGTTCATCTCCTGAGAAAGGAATTAACAAGTTTAGGTTAAAGAAATGTGAACAAAGAAAACAAAAACTGCTTTAAACTCTGTCCAGATATTTTCAATTCAATCCAAATACATTTCGACAAATTACTTATTTTATCAGCAGATTTCATTAATTTCCAGTGCCATAACTTCTCTCTCCACATCAGCAATCCCACTTTTTTTGCTTTCTAGGGATTCAAACTTGTTGCTCTGTCACAGCCATTCACTTTGTTTCCACTAAACGCTCTGTTTCAGTTTGGTTAAGTACAATAATCATGACAGTTATTGATAATTGACTTAACATTTAAAGTAAATCTCCTAGTAACACAAGATGGATCATTTTATCTCGTAACTCTGAAAGCTTTACTATTCTGAGAGTTAATTTACCTCAAAATCACTCAGGTCGCTCTCCTCCACTTCATCCTCAGCCACAAACTCTCTCTGTCCGACGTCCTGCAGACAGAGAGGAGACACATGAAACCCTTATTAGACACTAACAAAGCTAACAAAATAAAACCATAAAAAGTAGCAAATGTAGAAGCAAGCACATTCAATGGTTACAAAGAGCCTTCTCTACCTCATCATCTTCCTCCTCTTCTTCATCCTCCTCCTCTTCTGATTCGCTCTCTTCATCCTGCTTTTCCAGAGCTCTGTCGAAGGCGTGAACTGGGAAATTGTAGATGTCTCCGTACTGCAGGAAGAAACGATCAACCTATTAGTTTGACTTAATTCACTTTGATAACAAGAAGACATTTCACAGGGTTCATCTAAGCACATGAACAAAATACAGAAACTTCATCAACATTCGGTTCCTACTTTAATACTTGGCTTTGAGCTACAGGCTAATATAAACTCCGATAGCAATTCATTTATCCAGTATCACAGTTACAAATCTGTGCTGAGGATCAGAGGGTCGTACCGTTCCCTGTTTGAGTCTCTCCAGCAGCTCTTTCTCGATGGCGTTATCCAGCTGAGCAGCGACCAGAGCTTTTTCCTGCAAACAGAAAAAAACACGTTAATTCCCCTTCAATGTCTTTGGTTTAGTAACATTTTTAATGTACACAGCACTGAACACTGTACACAGAAAAACACTTACCTCTTTCCTCTTCTCTCGCTGCTCCACTTTTCGACTGAGAGGAACCAACTTTCTCCTGAAACAGAAACAATGGATATTAACAATTTGTCAAGTACTTAATTACTTAAAGGAAGTTTTTTCTCTATTGGAAAAGATTATGAAAAGGACAGAAACACAAGGCTTAAAATAGTTCAACTCTTACAAGTCAAAAGTTGTAGTTTGGAGATGTTTGACTTTTATTCTGGGTGAGAAGCCAAATTATTCATGAAAAAGTAATTTCTCCAGCTGTCTTTCTTTAATTTGCTTTTTGAAACTGGGGTTGCCATATCTAAACACAACAGATCAGCAGTACGAATTGGCATATTGTTGTAGTTGGTATCATTTTTCTAAATTCTTTCTTTGATGGGGACAAATTCATAAAGTAGATGAAGTAAAACCGTGTAGTACTTACTGTCTCTTGAGGACTAGTTTGCGCATGCGAATCAGGTACTGAGTGATTTTCGTGAAACGTTGTTTACATTTGTGCCGGATGAATCGAGGCCAGTAGATTAAATTCTCATCGATCTGTTCCAGAGCTTTCTCATAGTTCTTACTGAGCTTCACCTGGAAATGACCACACATACACACGTCCATGAATGTTGACCGTTTGAGTCATGTCTGAGAAAGATTTTTAAAAAACTCTGCTGGATGAAAACACAATCATTTGTATGATCACCGAGGTCCAGAGAGTATTTTATATCAGACTTACCTTCTCCCACATCCTGGCAGGAAATGCTGCTCTCTCAATCACCTTCATGTAGAGGAAACACTGACCTACAACAGAAAACACAGCGACTATTACCTCCAGTCTTTAACAGACCAAAGAAAAGAGACGTTGGTTAGGAATCAAAAAATAATTCCATTCATCAAATTCACAAGGAATCTGTCTGTACAAACACCTTGATCAGTTTTTACATTAAGTTTTTCCATCTTGTTTGTGTCTTTAAATGTTTTTTTTTAATCCTAAAGTATTAAAAATGAAAAGTATCAGCACTCATGTGCCATCTTTACCTTTCTCCTCTCTGATGGTGGCGTACTGACTGTTGGCCAGTGGGCAGGATGAGCGGTTACACAACCCTGTGATGTTGAACTCATTACGGCAGAAGTTTTGACCCTTTGTTCTGAAATAAAAGATGAGAGAAGATGTTACATTGTTTGATAACAAGCCTCCATTTCATGTTGTGTTTTTCAATCAGAGCAGCAGACCTTACCCCTAACTTTCTCTTACTGACTTGATATTTGCCTTCTAGATCTAAAAGCTTATTCTAAAAAATATGTTCGTCTGACAATATTATCTGAACATCAGTAACACATTTATGAATAAATACCAGACACTAAGCCAAGTAATCATGGAAAATAACATATGTTGTCTGAGACCCTTTCAATATTTAGGCCTAAACAATACAAACCTAGACTGTAACATTAAATGATCATTCAAGCGAAACTTTTCCATTTGTTTTTTCACTTATCAGTAATTGTTATTAGTGACTAACTACAGAGTATAACATTGGATAACTTGAATATAAGCATTCACAAAAGTGATCTACAATCTCTTATCACTGAAATGTTAGAACAGAGGGCTAGAAAAAGAAAGAGGCAATGTTTCTGGTACAATAAAAAGGGGGGGTAAAAGACTTACTTAACTTTGAAGGAGCAGAACTGTTTGTTTCCAATAATATCCCAGATAACCTGCAGAAAGCAGAGTGTCCTCGTTATAAACATTACTTGGGCTTCATTTAGAAGCTTTGTTATAGGAAATCCTGTATGATGGAAAATGTTTACACAGTCCCAAATGACTGTTAGGATAGGTGAAAAACTTTCAACATATTACACATAGATCTGAAGACTTTTGATACAGGATAGGCGTCAGAAAAACATGGAAGGACCCTAAACCCAGAAGCTACTTAAGAATTGTTTGTAGATTAAATCTCACAAAACAAAAACAATGTTCTTCAGAGGCTGATTCTGTTCACAGTGAGGGAAAATTTTTTAAAAATCGACACTTTTGTTGCACGATCAAGTGTTATAGCACAGGTTTGAACTTAGTGCAACAACAGTCTGTTTTAAATGACTTTTCAAAACGACACCGTTATGCTATGTTAATTTATAACACCCTTCAAATATTTGTTTTTAAATTCATCCTAAAAGCAGTGGATTTAGCCTCAAAACCATCATGAATCTTTCATTTTTTGCCGGTAGGCTAACGTTAGCTTTACAACTTGTGTCACCCAAACAGCTCTGAGCAGATTTTTTCACACTTACGTCGTCGTGCTGCATTTTTTCTTCCTCTCAGGTCTGTTTACACCTTCACAGATGAATCTACTGTATTGATGTGGCGAAAATAATTTAAATGTGTGTAAATACTGATGATTTTCTCTGTCGACGGAGCCACATGGACGGTCAGGAAGCCACCATTTTTGTTTGCATGGCTGAAATCTCACGTGTCTCGGCGTGAACGGAACAACCGCTCGCGAGACTTTACACTTCGCACACTTTACACCTTTTATACAGTCTATGCTTTACACACGGCCCGGTGGTTGTGGTTGCGTTGTATTCAAATTAATGTATTATTACTGGCAAGTTTGGATAATCATTTCTTATATTTTCGAAATCCTTGAAAAGAAAGTCACATAAGAATTTTAACTGTCTTACAAGTAATGTTGTTATAAATTCAACAAACGGTGGGTATTTTACAGCAACAAAAGATGACTTAACTTTGTAAAGATTTTCAATAACCCTTTTGACAAATCCACAAAAACATTTGTGTATTACAGGGATTCGTACTTCGCAATTTAATTCATGGTATATTTCTTGTATCACACTTGAAAAATTGGGCAGTATTGCCAAATGTTTTGGTAAAGTTATTTTCAAATGTATTATGCATTCAATTGATGCACAAAACACTAATTTAAAAAAATGATTTCATCAATGATTTTCTTGAAAATGTGTTAATGGGTGATTTCATGAGGGCAGCTAATTCGAAAAGGGCCAAAATACAACTTCATGCGACTGTATTGATAGGACAATCCTCAAGCTGGTAGAATACAGGGTGGGGTTTTTTTGTTTTGTTTTTTTCAAATATTTTTAAATACTTTTTAACAGGTTCTTAGAGAAACTCTATATCATGTTGATGAAATAGAGGTCTTTGAAATTCATGTATCAAATATGATACACTTGGCAATATGGTTTCACAAAAATAATCATGATGAGATAAATACTCAAAATTATAATGTTTCTTTTTTTTGCGATCAATTATTTTTATTTATTTCAAAAAGGAGAAGGGCATGAAACAAATTGGTAACAGAGGCACAATGAAAAGAGTTTCCCTTTGACAGATTCGTCAATGTCAAAACTGAAAATATATATACATTATCAATGGATCTGTGATTGAATACACGGGATAGTTAAATAAATAAATATTTATAATAAATATCATAATGTTTCTGTAATCGTTAAGCTACCAGTGTGTGCAAGCTGCTTGATTAAAATGATACATTTATTGCTGGAATATAATGATTGTTGTTATCCATGGACATTTAAATTACAACAAAGCAGAAAAAAAATAAAGCACGTGATTATTTTCTGGTTAAAATGTGTGATTAATTTTCATTCATGAGCAAACCGCTTTACTATGCAACAAGTATCAATATATTGGTCTTGATATCAGCAATATCAGCCCTATATTTACTTGATACAGGATTGATGGATTTTTTCCAGCATTGCACATCCCTGGTGTGAATATCTGCGGGTCGGTGGATTATCAAACTTACAAGAATTACAGTGTTGATGTTTAACAAGATCAAGATGATCAAAGCTCAAATGAAGACTTTCCAGTCCAGGATCAGAAGGGCTGAGGCGCTTTGCGTAACAAGGAAGGGGCAGCACCTATCACAGATTACCTGTGATTCATCCAATCATCACGCTCATGAACTGGAAAGATCATGACGTCAGAAGGACTCAGACAATTTCTGATACATGTCTCTACCCTTTTAGGTTATGGTGATAGACGTGCGTAATACAACATGGTCATAAAGAAAATAACAACTCATACCAAAACAGTCTTTATCCATATATGTTCATTTTAAAATGCGCAACAACCAATAAAACAGTTCTTAAATCTTGATGGCGCGGTGCATTATGGGAAAGATAGTGGTGAAATCGTACAACAGCGCCCCCCTCTGTCCTGGAAATAAAAAAAATATAGAATGAATACCTTGAGTGAATGCTGTAAACTAATCCCCACAGTTGCCATTTCATTGTAACTTTAACAGCAACAAAAATGACAGAAGTGTTCTAGCTTTTGGTAATACAGAAATAATATTTGCTTCCTGTTTAAATAATGTTAGTTACACTCAATAGAATTAATATAACACTTTTTGATTTGATATGACATGACCAGGTCTTCAAGAGTATTTAATTATGATCTTTAATATGCAAGTCAGTGAGCTAAGTTTATTGGTTTAATAAAAGAAAACTGATAGTGTGAATAAAAGTGTCATTTCTAACAGTGAATAATTACCCTCTACAACCTTAAATGTCAGGCACAATTTTTGCTATTATTCTGTCGAATTACTGTAATACATTTTGGGGGTTTTAATACATTAAAAGAACTCTAATGTCCGTACACTAAAATTTCTGCTTTGAGTGCTTATGATTAAAAATGTTACAATTATAAACTGTTGTACATATTACATTCTATCCATAAAAGTCATGGGGCTGTAATGCTAGCTGGCTGACATTCTATAAACACAATGAACCATCTTTATTTGAAGGTTGAAACTAAGTTTATTCTCATAAGTTAATTTTTTGCGTGATATTCTATTACTTTCTACGTCAATAAAAACAATGAACAGTTTGATGGTTGCTCTGTTTTTGCAACCTTTATTGGTATTTACCAATAATTATCTTTGCCTGTAAACAATGGTAAGTAATTTTTCTTTAACAAAAACATTCTCAGAGTCCAGAAAGAACAGACAGAGTCACAAGTGAAAAAACAGAGAAATGGTTTATTTTAGTAAACAGTGTGAGCTTTTCAATGCTGTACAACACTGGCATCTGTAGTTGGCACTCTTTAAAGGGACAATCCACCCAAAAACAGACTTCACACCCACCATCATTTATCCTGATAAGAACAGCTGTCAGATTTGTTTTTAGGAGAATATTCTTTATTTTCTATTCTTTTTGCTTCATAACCCACCAAAAACACACATCAGCCTCTGGGACACATGGTACAAAATAACAAGGAAAGAAAACTAGGAAGAAAAAGAAAAGGAAAAGAAACGAAATAACATAAAAGGCACCCAAAGCCACAACAGACAGAAGTCAGCCAAACAACTGAAAACTACTGACATGCAACTCACATCGATTTACACTGAGCTAGAATATAGGCATGCAAAAACAACACTGCTCTGAACAGGGGCTGATCAACAGCATACACACACACACACTTTCTCTCTCTCTCTCTCTCTCTCTCTCACACACACACAAACAAACACAGATTGATGTTTTACTGTAAAATACCAACTGCATGTCAGCTCCTGATTGACAACAACTGGCTTCCAAGTCACGGAGGCTGAGGATCCACCCAGACTCAGGGTCTGTTCCCCTCACAACTGCCCAGGATTCAACCCACAGCTTAACACCCTGGAGTCAGATGCATTATGGGTAACACTCCCATAAGCTCTAGCTCTGTGGTGAAGTTTACAAATCACTTTTAGCTGATTTTAAACATGTTGCCTTGTTGACGACCAGATGAGTAAATTAGACTAATAAGTAATCAACTTGGAATAAAGAAAGCTCTCCAGCTGTGGACTGAAAATGTTTTCAGAAGAACAAAACAAGCCAGGAGAAGACTAAATCAACTCAAGGTCAGATTAAGAATTTCAGGACTCAGAGTTTTACTAAGTCTAATACTTAGTTCTTCCAGAAGGGTTTGTTGCAATGTACAGAGAGATTAAGAATGTAGAGATCTCGGTGTCTGCACTGGTGTCCTTTGTGTCCAACTTTGAGAGAATATGTTCATTTTTCTGGAATGTTCTGCCACCTGGGGTTTTACTTCTGTATTTTTAAAGTGAAAAAATTGAGAAAAATCAGAAAGTGCAAGTTGTGGAACTCTGTAGTCTTACTGAAGTTTTTAAAACATTGTAATTCAGAATAAAAGGAGGAAAATCGACTACAGATTGAGGACAAATACATCTAGAGCAGAGATGGAAAATTAATATCCCTCTTGAAAGATTTATTTTTCTTTCCTCATACTTTTCTTTTTGTGACCCAGTGGTTGCAGGCATGTTGGCATTCACCCATTAAAATTAATCCGGGTCTAGCACTCTCATGAACCAGAGTGATTATTAAATCCAAGAGTCTGGGTGATTACTTTGAGAATACTTCTGTAGCCAGCTTGTTGATGGAACCCGGGTGTTCGGTAATGAAAATGTGTCATCTAGACTGTTGTAGTGGCCGAGAATTTAGAGACACTCCGAATTACACAATTTTTGGAAAGTACTAGATTCTATAACCTGCTTCAAGACTAAGAGCAAAGATATCAAAGCTGTTGTTGGCTCTAGTCCATAAGGAAAGCCAATGTGGTCGTCCAACCACTAAAAGCTTTGTGTTAACAACTGTTAAAAAACTTTTTGATTTGAGACACTGTAGAACTCAATATGATTCTGATGAATTTGTGATTCTAGAATCATAATAAGTGATTTAATCAAAATGTCCAGGCTACAAGCTCAAAAACTGGGAGGCTTCTTGGAAGAAAACATGTGGGTCCAGAGCTGAAAAGAAGTGTTCTGAAGTGTTAATCTTGGCAACTTTTTTAATCAAAGACGAGGAGACATGAGGTTAACAAAAACTAGAATCTATGATAAAAACAAACATAGAAAAACAAAAAGTTGAGTGCTCTGGAATCAGAAAGTAATGTATTGTTTATAAAGAAAATGAGTTATTGTTTAAGCTTTCATGTTTTGTACAAAAATGGCAATGAATTCAGAAAATAAAGTGATTCTAGAGCAGGCGGGTTTAACAATGAGGTTGCGCTCATTTCAAAATCTGACGATGTCTTTTCAAGAAAAATGTGCCAGGGAAATTTTTGAAACGTTGGTTATTGGTCAAATCAAAAGGGTTCTGACCAATCCGAGAAAGGGTGCAAGAATGCAGAAAACAAACCTTCCAGGAACTGAAGAAAATGTCCTGAAACCAACAGGCTGAGACACAGTAGGAACCTTATTCTTGAATCAAAACATGTGCAGTGTGTTCAATAACATCAAATATGGGTTCTAGTGCGGCAGTAGAGATTAATCTAATTCCAGACTCTGAGCAGAACAAAATATCTGACAATAGTATTCCAGCACTAACGACACAGAGTCAAGACCAGGATTATACTAGATTTGAGACAGTCTCGATCCAAAATCAGGATAATCTAGTTTGGGGACTTTGAATTTCTGCAAAACATTTAGTGTGAGATGTCTGAGTCCCTTCAGGCACATGAGATGTGGATCAGGCAACATGGCTGTTAATGCTAACGGTAATGTCACGTGTAGCGATGCCTACAGAAGTGGGTGGAGCTACATATTCTAGGATTTAAGGAGCGTGAAGGTGACTTTTTCTAACAAAGTATTATTAACCCACCTGTTTAAAAAGAAAAAAGAAGAGGAGGACCCTGTCAGGAAAGGTAAACCTCAGTCCATTGTGAAAAAGCATCATTTCCACAAAGGAATGAAGAGATTTGTCATTCAACAAACAGCTTAAGAACAAACTTCATCCCACGCACCCATCAAACTGATTCAGGATTAAATCTTCAGTGAACTTGAATGATTATTTTAAAAGCAGCAATCAACAGTTTTTGACAGCTAACCAGGTTATATACAGTATCCACAGAACAAGGAGAGGTGGGCTGGATAAATAAACAAAGAGAAGGCGATCTGTGTGTCAGCTGGTAGAAACAAAAAGGCAAAGATAAACTATACAAAACGCTGATATAAAAGTAAAAGAAGAGTGAGCAGCAGCAGTGACCTTTACCAGTTCTTGTTCATTAAAAGTGTGTAAAAATCTTTCATTGGTTGGAGCATTTTAACTGGTTTATCAAACATGTGGAACAGTTTTTTTGACCACTTTTGGCACAAATAAAAAAAGTCATCCCAATTATCTATCTGGATTCAAGATAAAAAGAGTTTGTTAGCCTGTTTAGCTCTGCTGCTCCAACTGAATCTGAGCTACAGCCACAAGCGCTACATGTGGCTAGCAGCTAACTGGTTTTACTTGGAAAGCTAACAATGCTACCGGGCCCTTGGGTGTAACTGATGCAGCAGGACAGCTCACCCTGAAGTCATTCTGGGTAATTTGGTAAATGTATGTCAAAATGAGAAAGACGAATGATAAATGAATGGAAAACAGGAAAGAGTCTATGTCCTCTGATTTTTCTGCCGTTTCCCTCTGGCTGTAAATGAGGCGTGGTCAGGAAGAGGCTCTCCGATTGGATAAGAGTCTCTCCTCTGTTTCCTCTGATGTAGTCCAGAAGTCCCATCCCTTCATTAACCCGGCAGACTCAGACGTGTTCACCCCTCCTCTGAAAACTGAGGTCTCTATCGGTCTGTCAGGGTTTCAGGAAAAGGGGGGAGAGCTTCAGTGTCAGGAAACCTTTTAGCTTGATCCAGAGGGGTGTCGGGATTGTGTCCTCGCAGATCTCTGGACGACTCCGCTTTTCAAACTTCACCAGATTCTTCCTCGATTGGTTTTGGTGCCTTTTCGCCACAAATGCTTCAAAATTGAACGCAGGGGTTCAGATATTCCAAATATCCTGTATCTTGATCTTCTTCTTCTGGGTTGTTCGAACCAGCTTCCGCAAGCGTCAGGTGAAGAAATTTGAAACAAAACTGATGAATGTAAAATGATTTGAAACGCGTTCCGCAGATTTAAAGCTGGAAGATCTGAATTCAAGGGGCGTTTCATGAACAAAACAGTGACTTTCTTAGGCTTCACCATAGATCTTGGGGAGTCTGGGTGCTTTAGCTGTAGGTTTTCTTTACTGGTGGGGATTTGGGGGCTGTAGTGGGTTTCACTGGGTCTAGGCAGGTCTCAGTAAGTCTCTTTTGGGCCTGGTTTTTAGGTCTTAGGAGGTCTTGACCAGGTCATAGACGTAGATGTGGAAGTCGTCGTCAAACTTGATGAAGTAAACAGATGGCTTGGCCTCCACCTGGTGGATGACCATCCCCGACCGCTTCCCGCCGTCCTCCTTGGCGTATTCCACCTGTTTACCCACCAGACTGTCCACCACCTCCCCAGGCTCCCGCTCTGTTGTCACACTGTCGTCTACAGTGACACAAACGGAGAGAAAGAGACAGGTGTAAGAGCAAACTTGCACAGACACAGAAGTAAGAAAATATGCAATGATGAAGGTTGGGGAAATTTGGGAAAGAAGTTAACAATATGTGAAGAAACCACACAAAAGAATATCAAGTTCCAGTCTGTTTTTACTCACTAGAGTCGGGCATGATGCGGAGGTCTCCCTCTTTGTAGTCGTCCAGTAGCTGGTACATGTACAGCACCG
Source organism: Thalassoma bifasciatum (assembly GCA_008086565.1). Classification (NCBI taxonomy): domain Eukaryota; kingdom Metazoa; phylum Chordata; class Actinopteri; order Labriformes; family Labridae; genus Thalassoma; species Thalassoma bifasciatum. Next base: position 17,337 of record RPOG01000314.1, read on the forward strand.
GATCTTTCTCATAGGTGATGTAGAACCACGAGGTCATGATGGGAGCTCGAGCTAGAACCATCCCCCTCCACTCTTCCTTTGGCCCGTCTTCTGTCTCAAACATGTGCTCCACCGCTTTCCCAATCATCGTCTCTGCCAGCATCGAGTCGCTCACACGGGCCGGAGCTGCACCACAGAACAATTAGAGTTAGAAGACTCATCAAAGACTGGATTACAGGTTTTTAGTCATTTAGACATTCACCACAGCTGACATCCCAAGGTGCACCTCAGCTTACAGAACACCCTGAGGTGAAGGAAAGTTTTTGTTTCCTTACCCACTCTGTCAGGCAGAACCTCCAGCCCCACCACCCGCTCATCGCTGTACAGCTCCAGACCATAGATGCAATCGAAGCCGTCGTATTTGATCAGGTAGAGGGAGGGGTTAACAGGGACCTGGTCCAAGACTGTCCCCTTCCACTGGGACGATTTACCTGTGATAAAAATAAGACCCATATTAGTTGGCTGAATCACAAAACAAAAAGAGATATCATCCTTTCTGTACTGGCTTCAAACAGCTGAAATTGAGCCAAAGAAATTAAAATAAATCCAACTTACTGCCCTCCTTCCAGATGTGCTGGATCCTGCAGCCCACAATGTTCCTTCTGGGCTGAGCCAGAGTCTTACTGGGACCAACACTAGTCTTCTGTTTTCTTCAGGGACAACAGAAAGAAGACAGTGATGGTAAGAAGGGCATCGAAAGACAGAAAAGATCTGATTTTGTATTTTCATCTACCCACTTTTGTTATTAGAAATGCACTTGTACGAATAAGATGTTGAAAAGATATCTGACACATCCATCTCTACCAAGACACCAATCTCCGCTGTCAAATTGATCATTTTGTTGAGCAGAACATGAGAGTTTCTGGTCACCCATGGCCGAGATTGGTTGCTTTTTGGGTGTTAAAATGTGTTGGAGTCTGGATCTGATATTGACATGGCGCTGTCAACCAGAAGCTCGAAAAATGAACAAATCAAGGCAGCTCTACACCTGCAATTCTTTTATTCTTCAGGGAGTGAAATTGCTGTTTTTGTCGATGCAGTCTGGTGGCTTTGAAGAGAGTGATGTAACAGCCGACAGATGGATGTCTCAGGTGTTAAAAAGAGTGTCTCTCTCGCAAAAAGGTGCAAGTGTCTCTGAAGGAGTACTTTCTGTGATGGTGTCATATGTTTCAAATAATCTGAGCATGCTGAAGCCATTAATAAACACTTTAATTGGGTGTACTTGATGTCAGAGGTGAAGCTGCAGCCTGTTTTGTGTGTCCCAGCTGTGAAAATCAGTGAAGTAACTCCAAAAGTGTTAGTTACTATTAGACCCTAAAAAATATTCATAGAAAGGTTTATTAATTCTTGGCTTCTGGTTTGCATTTCGTCAGTACACATCCATCAGACTTACTTGTGTGTGTTCTTCTTCTTCATCATGTTTGCAGAAACGCCTGAGTGTCCTGAAACACAAACATCCAGCATTCATCACTGTCAGAGATGGTGCGTTCAAGGACTATTTGACATCAGAATTTAGTGAGTCGGGAGAAAATATTTCATTCTGACCCGATGGTTCTTGATCTCATCTCAGCATACTTCATCTTCATTTATTCATGTTTGTTTTATTCATGAGTGACTCACCCCCGTCTGCTCTGGGCCGGGGGGCCGCTGGGCTCTTGAATGGGGTCTTCATTCATCCACCTGAGGGGGGCAGCCAGCCAGGCTGCTGGTCCGGGCTAAATCCTGGGAGAAGATGTACTAGCACCAGACGTGGGAAGGCGAGGTTGGGGGAGTGAGGATGGAGGGAGGGACAGGGGGGAGGAGGGTAGGGAAAGGAGGGAGGAGGTGGTGGTGGGAAAGGAGCACCAGGAATTAGGCTGGGCCCTGAGCAGGCTGCATACAGGCTGGGGACAGACTAAGACCTGTAAATGGTGGCGATGCCTCAGCTGGTGGACTGGATAACGAAACTGTTCAACCTGGGAAAAAAACACAAACAAAAGACAAAAAAACATGATTTAGTCTAATAGCTTATTTACTGATGACATAGGGTACATAGTGAGTCTCCTTTCATCTTATGTCTATCAAAAGTGCTTTTAAGACCTTTGTTTAGAATGCAAAACGCTATCTGAATCATTTTTTGGGCGGAAAATTATCAAAATAAGCTGCAGAGACCGTTAGTCCAACTTAAAGTACAGAGATGTTGATTTGGACTGGATTAGTATTATTGTCTTGAAATATGTTAGGTGATTTTCCCTGGAATCATAACTTTACAAATTACGGACATGGTTGGCCCACACAGGATTAAAAACACAGACGTCCTCTGCAGTTATTACAAATTACCAGAGGTCCCCAGTTGAAACTAATCTCATAGGAATGGGGCTTTTCATGTTTTCATTCCCCGATAGGGCCAGAAACCCACATTCTCACTACAGACAAAAAACCCTTAAAATGCTTTTAGTTACACAGTGATCATTTATAAATGTGCTAAAATTGACAGTGTAGTGGTTTAGAGGCCTTAGTTACAATGATGGACTGTTGGATTTTTTGCCCTGGCAGAGACATCAGCTCTTTAACTAAAGGTTTTCTAAGAGGTCCACTCTACACAATTCAGGTCAAATTCTGTGTGTGAGACCATTCATGAGTCCCTTAATGAGCTAATCATCAGTGAATGGTTTCCCTTCTCGTGTCAGAAGTCGGCCATCTTTTCATTCATTCCTCATGACTGCACTTCAAACCAAGCAGTGAAGTTTAACATTTGATCCAAGTTTGTGTATCAGGTTTTCTTTTCAGAAGTGTGAACATTAAAGAGATTTCAGGCAGCACCTGGATAAATTTTAATCTTTTCCTGCTTTGAGCTCTGTGACTAACCAGATTACTGTTTGACAAAGATGTTCTGCCCCTTTGTAACCACAGGTCACGGGGTCAGAGGGCTAGATTCCAGCTGGGAGCAGTGAATTTTTCAGTGTTTTTGCAGAGAAAATCTCGCAAAGGATGAAACTACTTTCCCCAAAATGATGAATGATGTATTGGTTGAATATCTGCAGCTGTGGCTTAGTGAGGACAGCTGTACAAGAGCCTGGATCTCATTTTACACTTGATTTTAATTTCCCATTTATAGTTTTTTTTTTTTGTACACGAAAGGGGCTCATGCTGACAAAAGTCGATGGAAACCCCATCAGTTCTCATCTATGAAGCTCTGAGTTGCTTAAAAATGGTTTTCCACATTTTTAAAGGCAACAGGAGAAACCAACCAGAAAAACCAAAAGCAGAACCGAAATAAACTTTATCAGCAGCAGCAGGGAGGAATAAAATCCCAGATAACCAGAGACATATTCTGTCTCACAAGGTCACACACACACGCACAAAAAAAACAGAGCACTGCTGGGAACAACACAATTGACATTAACAGGTTGATTTTCCTCTGAAACGGACAGAAACACACTCCTGCTGTTGTTCTGCGGATAACGGCGTCTTGTTGATAAAAAGCAGTGATAAACAGAGGGGGGTTCTGCTACTGCTGCATGCTGCAAGAAAATGAGCACAACTGCAACACAAACCACAAACCACTGAACCACACACCCTGTCACACATGCAGCGCTGCAGTAACACAACCCAGCAGCCACACAGACTCTGATCAGACCAGGATCAGACCAGGATCAACCAAACTGAGGGGGACAAGGGGGAAGATTAAGGCCAGGGAGCCTGCAGGAGGTACAGATCTGATGTGAGGGATTAAAGCTCAGGACAGAGAAAACTGATCGTTAGAAGACCTAAGATGTATAGATGCTGCTGTGAGCAGCCACACGACTACAAGGACAAAACTGTGACAGACTTAGTTATGCAGCACAGTAACACAGTTTAGTTCAGCTTTGTACACGAACAAGGACTAAAGCTTGGAATATAACCACTGATCTGTTATTGTTGGAGCTGTAAAACATCAGAAACCCAGCGTCCAACCTGTTTGGTTTATGAAGGTAGTCTCCATGATGTAATCCATAGTGTCTGATACAGAATTTTAAAGCTCATCATCAATGGGAGCTCAACCTAGTTTTACTTAGATAAGGCAAAAGATGGGCTTTCAGTGTCTTTGCAGACAGCTACAAGGTGCCCACCTGTCAGTCACGTTAGCTGCGCTCTTGTATAGGCAAAATTCGTAGATGTAATAACCTATAAATGAAAGCCTCTAGTGGACTAATGAAGAACTGCAGTTTTGAGCACCTCTGCAGTATCAGACCCTAAATGAGCCTCTCTTAAATTATGCATAAGCAGAATAACAAAAAAATGCCTTTTCATAGTTTCACCAGCAGAGGGCGCTCTGTCTCCAGTGTTTACAATCCTCTCAGCACTGTCTGCAGCACATGCAACGTAAAAAACTAGGCAAACCAACCAATTTCTACCATCCCATTAGAATCTACGGCAGAGGATTAGGATCAACCAAAGTAAATTTACTAGATTAATCTCATATACTCATGAGAATTAAGTTGTGAACTTGCAAGAATAATCATGTTTATGAGAATAATCTGGTACACGTGTCAACTGCGTAGGCTGCCTGTTGTTGCTCCTTTTTGTTTTCCAACTTTTTTGCCCGGTTGCAACCACTCAATTGCATTACAAATGTCCAAACACTCCCTGCAAGAGCTGAATCAGGAGGGCACAGCTGGCAAAATTTCATAGAGTACAAAAAAGTTGGAAAACCTGCACACAAGATTATTCACATAAACTTACGACTTTATTCCCGCAGGTTTACGACTTTCTTCTTATAAATTCATAACTCTATTCTCATTAGCTTGTGAGATTAATCTTGTAAACTTTATATTTTTTTAGCGTGGCCCTAATGCTCCATTGTAAGAATCTGCTAACAACATATGAAATCTTAACAGGTAATGGCAAACTATTTTGGGGGCCCTCAAGCAACAAGCAACTTGTGCAAAAGACTTTCCTGTCAAGACTTCCCTTTTGTAGCCTTTCAAGCTGCGATTCAGATTCTAAAAAAGGCGAGAAGTGAGTGAACAGTCAGAGGCTTCATCTAAAAGACCATCTTCTTCACTTCACTATTTGCATTTGTGTTTTGCATTGCAGTGAGGAATCATGCTGAAACACAGGAGGACAGTAGACAGTTTATCAAAGTTAGCTCTTATCAGTTCCTTTTTATAAAATTTCTGGTTATATTTAGTCAGTTGATGTTTAAAAAATAACTGATTTACAGCATTGTTGACAAATGAGGCTCCTGCAGCCTCCTCTAGATGGGGAACGACAAGAGAAAACCAAACAAACGCAAACAGAAGAGTGCCTGAACACTCCAAAATCATGAGTGAGAATCTGTTCTGCTGTGGACTGAACCCACCAGAGGAAGCTTGGGTTAAATACCTGTTTATTTAAAGGACTCATAGCTCAATTACCCAGGTAAAGCTGCCTTACTTCCACCAGCTCATTAGGGTCAGTGTGTAGTGAGGTGATCTTTGGCTTCACGTCTCATAATGAGCACAGGTGAAGGTACAATGTCCCATTCAGTCACCAGTTTCCACCTGTAAAAAGCAGCTTTTCTTCTTCTGTTGTAGCCAAAGCTTGATCATCATGGACCTGTGTTGGATTTCCACATGGAAATAATCTAGACTTGTTCTACAGAAAATTGTCTTTTCATGAATAACTCTGGACCCAGTTTGGCTTAACACTCATTGTTCACCTGGTTGAGGCAAGATGCTTCTTAAAGAACCTTCTTTGTTACATTGGTCCCGCTGAAAAATTCACCGTACCTGTAATCTGTCAAAAACCCATATCAGAAAAGGAAATGACTCTGGGCCATTTATAGTGTGAAGAAAAATCATTAATATACTCCATGAATTATTTAGCCCTTTCATGATTCCAGTTTTACATCAATATTATTTCTTAACAGAACAACTCTTTGTGTTCCAGGAGTCACATCCATTTTGTGAGCCGGGCTCTAAAGCCAGTTTACACAGAGACCAAAGCGTGTAATTACTGCCACAGACCTGTCACATGATCCACAGGCACAACAAGACGCTGTCAGAAACATCAGGCGGAGTTAGTGGATCTTGAAAACAGACCATCATCTGATACTGTACACTAATAGAGAAAGAAAACTACGTGAAGAAGTCACAAACAAGGATCCTAAAACTTACAACAGGGCCTTTAAAAGAGACGGCTGAGGGAAGTACTCAAACTGTAAAAAGATGAAGTCTTTCCAAGAGGCTGCTGTATATAAGCTTTTCATTTTGTGTGACAGGAAGTGCTCTGACATGTCTCATTACACAGATGTGATGTGACATAAAAAAGCTTCCTGCCATATTTCACAACCTGAAGTATCCAATCAGTCTGAGAGAAGCTTGTGATGATGGATGTTATGTCGTTGCTTCAACGGCAGCTGTTTAACATGAATTCAGCCATCTGGAGACAGATTGAAACATACATAGCAAATCCTGTCATAAGGTGGTAGAAGAATTCACACAACTCAATGCACTGCCAGGTAACCCATATTTCCACCTTCATAGTAACTGAAACTGCCAGGAATTGGCAGACTACAGCACTATTACAGCACCGTTCCTGCAAGACATTTTTTCATCAACTTTTACAAGTTGATTTTGACAAACTAGAAATAAATAATGATGCAGCCATGTACTGTTGTCCTGACTGGTACTGGTGGTACACTTGTCAATATTACAGTAGTTAAAAAATAGCTTGATTTGCAAATATAAGAGAGACTCTATAACCCCCCTAGGTGTTTCATTTGGTTCCTGAGATGTGTTTGGATGATAAAAATACCCTGTCCTTGAGGTGGTTTCAAAACTGAAGTCCCACAATTGTGTTTCTTGATGGGCACCACAGATGTTTCATACAATGAACATATTCAGACAACATTTTTTGGGTATTATGATGGGAATATAAGAGCAAATGCTTCATTATTTTGTCAGTGAACGCAATACATTTTAGAAATTATGCTAAATAGGGCAATATTTAAATTGATTTAAGGTGATTTTAAACTGGTTGTCTAAATAGAAAAAGTAGGCCTCAAATCATATGTTCCATGTTCAATGTTACCAAGCTGTAAAAGTGAGATGCATCTGTATAAATAGATAGGGCTGATCAAAATTTATAGTTTTTTCGATACTGATACCAATATCGGAAATTGCTCCTAACTGCCGAAAATGCTTGTATCTGTATTGGCAGCTACTGGAGTCCATGCGCCGATCTGCTACCACGTTATTTATTAAATTAGAAATGTAATGTTTAGCTAAATTAAACTCCATTAAAGTCTTCTTCACCGCTCTTAAAACAGTAGTTCTGTGCTGCAACCTGCAACCTGATCACGTGGAGTGAAGCTATCTAGCACAATCATGTCGACGGTGCGGTAATATTTCACACTGGATATCGCTTACTGTTATATTTAAAGATAAATGTTAATGCTATAATTTCATTTATTTACTCATGTTTTACAAAGGGTTTCACCTGAGCCAGACCTTACCACAATGATAATGGTATCACAGTCATGCAGGCCCAGTATGATGTGTTTTTTTTATAACATACTGGTATCGGATTGGTACTCTGTATCGGCCAATACCCACAGCACAAGTATCAGAATTGGTATCGGGAGAGAAAAATGGCATCCGAACATCTCAAGTCAAAATATCAATACAGTATCATTTTGTTATCCTGGATTGTGCCTCACATTGGCTGTACAACCAAAACAAAATACTAATATTATATGTTCTTACATCATTCCTGCTTTTTATCTTTCAAGGTGCATTACTGAGCAGTTCCTTAACTGCATTGGTATGAGTGTATCATGATACTATTGGGGATCAAAATATATTATTAGTTATACAAAAGGTTTTCATTTAAAGTTTAAAAGCTGTAAACATAAACAATGACACTAACTCATTCATCTCCAAAGTGACCTCATCTGAGTTTCCCTGACACACAAACACACCTGCAGGTTAGTCCTGCTTCCTCTGCATTTTGTTGTTTAGCAGAAGAATTTCCTCCACACACATTTAATCAGTCACCCTGCAATAACAAAACATCAGGCTGTGTGTGTGTGTGTATGTGTGTATGTTGTGTTTGTGAGTATCTCTGTTATAGTGATGAGTTGCTGCTTGTTTTGGATGATGATGAGGATGAAGATGAGCAGGCAGAGGTCACACTTCACCCTCCCTTAATTACCTGACAATCACACAAACAGCCCTCTTAATAACACAGTGGAGTTTCAACATAAGTGGAGACATAATTGGTCAAACCCCTCATCAGACGGCAGCCATATTGCGCCAGTATTTACAAAACCCGCATCGGGGCAAAAAAAAAAAAAGGCGCAAGCGAACAAAGGGAGAGGGGAGGTCTGTGAGGGGGAGAAAACACAGGCGCTAGGCTAGCTGGTTTGCGGTAAAACGAGAAAGCAGACAACCGGTCCGGTAAACGGCTTCCTCGGAAGTGGCAGAGTCCGCAGATACTTACCGATGCAGTAATCAGTGTCGCCGCATAATCCCGATCAACCGCCGTAGCTCCAAATTGATCCACTCTGCCTCCGTTTGGTTCGCCGCTGCGTCAAGTGAGCGCCGCTGACACGGAGCGAAAACGGAAGTAGGGTATCGTGGTTTTCAAAATAAAATCAAACAGTCTCTGTGGATTGACAGATTAAAAAATATCTGTAGAATATTTATTTTTTATTCTCTTGCATTCATTTCAACTTCATCTTTTCTTCATCAAGTTATTTATTTGAATACAAACTCTGCATTTAAATACTAACAGTGTCCTTTAAGTTGTTCTTGATTCAGTGTACACTTTTCTCTGAGTAATGTTCTGACAACTCTTAAATATTTGAGTTCAATACTATTTGGTCGGATGTACAACCAGAATTGCAGACAAAGAATCATTGAATTAAATGCTATTATTGAATCCTGGAAGTACACCTGGAATTTTTGTAAACACAATTTCTCAATTATAAGTTTAACGTTAAAAATCCATCTATCCAATTTCTGAACCATCAGTCCTGTTCAGGGTAGCGGGTGGCTGGAGCCCATTCCAGCCTGCACCCTGGACTGGTTTCTTGAAACATTTAATATTGTGTTTTTTTGATCCATAATTTTTTATATGTAATATCTTAATAAATCTATTCCCATGTTAACAATTTTATCCTTATAGAACTCATCTTGGCTTTACTGTACATTTGCTGATGTTGGTCTGCTTTACTATGCAGATATAGACCCTTTGCTAAATCACAGAGCTGACAGAGATATACAACCTTTCATGCACACACTCACACCTATGGGTAATTTAAAATTTGGAATTTAGAATAACCAATTAACTTAGTGGGTATGTTTTTGGTCTGTGGGAGGAAGCCGGAGTACTCAGAGAGGACCCAAGCATGCAGGGGGAGAACATGCAAATTCCACACTGAAAGGCCCACCTTGCTCGAACAGGGAATCAAATCAATGACCTTCTTCTTCTTCTTGCTGTGAAGCTGCAGCGCTGCCCGTTGCGCCACCTTGCAGCTCTATGATGGGAATATCAAATATAATTTGATGCATTCATGTTTACAAAGAATTTCTGATATTTCTGTGGATGGATATTAACACGAGTCTATCAATACCATTATCGATCCTGCTTATCAATCCGATTCTTCATTCCCCTTATTGACTCCTCCTGTGAATTTTCAGGACATAAAAAGTAGCTTTACAGGTTTTGTCAACAATTTATTGAGTCTAAAGTAAATAAATATGAAAGGCACTGGATCTTGGATCTCAAAACATATGTCAGTAGTGCAGTCACAGCAGCAAAACAGGAAAAAACATTGTGCAAAATAGATAGATGATAAAGAAGAATATAATGAGAGTCAATTAGAAAAAATAATGAAAAGAAAATGTTGGACCTCAATTTTTTTTTGTTTTACCAGTGGCCCTCTCCCTCTTTTGTACTTTTATAGCTGAAAAATAGCTTTAGATGATTTATAACAGAAAATTTCTATCTGTCTCAGGCTGATGTTTTTGAAAACCTTTACTCTGGCCTCCATTGTTAAAAAGTCTTCAAGTTGAAAGGATTGAAATTCAAATATTACTGACACATTGTCTTGCAAATAGTGATACCTTTCCATAGACCTTTTTGTTTCTATATTGTTTTATATTAAATATCTTAATAAACCTATGCATATGTAAACAATTGTATCCCTATAGAACTCACTTTGGCTTTACATATTTGCTCATATTGTTCTTTACTATGCAGATATGGCCACCCAGTTTTAAATTGTAAAAAAAAAAATCACTTGAGTGTGGTTTGTGTTATATTTAAGATAAGTATTATGTTAATGTAAATACTTGAAAAGATTCATTCCAAATTTGGTTTTTGTTTCTAAAAGGTTTAAACCGGAAGAGTTGTTTAACATGCTGGTTGACTTGACAGTAGTTGTTGTGCGAGTCTGCAAGCCACAAATTCTTCCACCGCCGAGTCCCGCCTTTCTGTTCCTTGCTAAATAGTAATCCAGGTGGATGTGTCTGTAGCTGTCCCTTCTTGTCAAGACTAAGACGACACGTTGATCTGTTGCCTCTAAGATGGACCTGCTACAGCATAATTACTTAATCAAAAAAGTATTGCCCTTTAGTGACACACTGACATTTAACAATTAACCAATACTGTACGCTGCTGTACACGCTGCTAGGCTAATCAAATACTATCTGCATTGTAGTTAGAGCGGCGGCACTACAGGGGGCGCTCTCGTTGTAAGTCTGCATGTGACTGTTTAAGTGTGAGCAGACCCGGAGTCAGATGTTTCTGCCCTCAGCCGCGTTTTAAAGAATCGAAATAATGAAAAGAGCTGATCTGGGAGCAGTTATCAGTGACATCAGTTCGAAGAGGGACAAGAAGGGTCGCTCGTTTTGTGTCACACACAGCACCCGAGGGCGGTGTTTATACTCCAGCATAGCCAGGGGATAGCTGAGAAAAGTGCCGCCCGCCTTATAAACTCTGGTGATAAAAACAAAGTGACATATTGTTAAATTACAATCAGAGCGGAGGAATTTAGGCGAAAACGCGAAGCCAAGCCCCCTTCACAGTTTACCACTTACATTAACCTAACGCACCGAGCTCGGCTAAACTCCATGGTAGGACATTCATAAAAGACGCTTGCAGTAAACCCTGGACTTGTCAGAAAAACGTCTGGAGGATGCCGAATTGTTCGAATTGGATGTGAAAATCGTTCCGGCAAGATGTGATATGAGCCGGGAGAAATCAGCGACCGAGGCCAACGACATCATGTTGGTCCGGAGCTCGGTAAGAAGTGCGCTAGCTCGGTCCGTTAGCACTAACGGCTAATGTGAATCTCCTGGAAAACGTTATTTAACGGATAGTTAGAGAGTTGACAGCTTTTTCATTGTGAACGACAAACAGTTGTGTAACAGCAGGGGTGTAATTTCTGTATTCATCGTTACTAGCTTGAGTTTATACTTGTATTTTATCGCGACTAGCTGAATCAGCTAACTAGCCAGAATGCAATTTAATTCAGCCGTTATATTTATCGATTATATCAACAACTGCATTTAACGTTAGATTGCTTGTACGTAAGGCTTGTGTCGTTTACAGGTGACGCTCAACAGCATTCACTGAAGTTAATTAGACTTGAAGTACAACCCCGAGACAGTTTGTCCTCTTCTGAAATTGAATGAGAAAGTTTGTAGTGAACATTTGAAGGGAACGGCAAACGTGTGGCGGAGGTTTCAGTCAGTTTTGTTTGGATTATGATAATTGTTTTGTGTTGTACAGATAAACCCTAAAAACTATTTTCACCCTCATTTAATCCATGTGTACTTTAATGAGACGTACGCTTAAATGAATGACAGATTCAACGTTTACATCTGCAAATAATCCAACTGCACGTAATCTGTCCCCTGTGGGGACTATACACTCCAACTCGAATAACAATATTTTTCGAAAACTTTGTGTTTGTATTAATTTTGGCGCCCCCTGTGGCCAAAAAGACAATGCAAACAACTTAACTTTGTTTTTCACGCATGTGATCGCTTCAATATTTTATGACTTAATGACAACTTCCTGTCAATAAAACATAACATATTTTTCAATGTCACTTGGTTGGCCAGAAACTCTTACACTAGGCCTACATAACATTTTAAAAGTAACTTTTTCATCTCCTCAATATCATTAATTGATAGATAAGTTAGCTCACAGTTCACTAAATATTTACCTCATTGCATCATCACATTTTAAAAGCGTGGTCATAGTATCAAAAGCGGTACATACAGAGTGAGATAACATTCGATTGTGTAAAAAGTAAATTTCCCCTATTTATTGCAGTAAATTACAGATAGTGTAATGTTTTTTCAGGACCAATATCAATGCTGATATTGGTAGTCAAGGAGACATGCTGATATTTGGAGCTGCTATTCATTTGCAGTAAAAGTTGAAATACTGGCATCAAAAATTTGAGCAAACCAAACTCCAACACTTAAATTTGTATAAATGCCTTAACACGTATGTTTATTAAAGGGACTGTGGGGACTATCTGAGGGATCTTGAAAAAGCCTCATATCTTGACACATCATGATCCTCAATTTAAAACGAGATTTTTTTCTAGCTGTCCGCCTGGGTCAAGCAGGACCAAATTTATTTATACCATGTTGAAGTCTCTATGACAACGCCACGCTGGCTGATGAAATTTAGCTTTGTAGCACAAATCAGATGATGCTGTGGATGGGACAATTCTAGGGACAGTATCAGAAGTAATCAGCAGAATTATTGGTCCATCCCAACAATGAATTCAGATTTTTGTGGTGTGCTTCCAGCATACACTCAAATTTGGATATTTAAGTATTTGGGATATCTATTGCAATTATACCGTTCATGTGTAAATTGTTTTTCAGTGCATGAAATCTTATCATCTAATAACAGCCTTTCACTGTCAAATTTAGCTTCATCCAACAGTTCAGTTGAGTTAACTTCCTCCATCCAGCATTTTCAGGAACTAATAATTCTACCCTCAATAGTTGTGAACTTAATTCAACCCTCAAACCTAGCTTGACTGTGCAACCTCAGAAACTTAAGCCTACCAGGTTCATACGTCAATTTGACTTTTTGTTTGCCAACTTGCAGATGGAATTGAAAGGAAGAGAGGGAGTGAAACAGACTGACATAGCTTCTTTCATACATGCACGCCTGAAGATTTCAGGACAGTTTGTACTTTTTGAGCTTTTCCAATGTTGAATAGTCACATACATTCCCTACAGCAGGAGCTCTACCTTGTTGGTGGGGTCTCAGGAGGCAGCTCATGATAACAAAAATGATACTATTTGACATTTGCAACATGACCTGACTTCTTAAAAAATTTGGGTGCTGTCTGGAAAGTTTTGGATGAGGTTTGGGTGATTCATTCTGCCTCTTGCATTTACACATGCAGCTCATTCAGAGGATTTTGTTAAAATGTTGTACATGCATTTTAGTAGGAGAAACAAAACATCACTTTTATGTTGTGTGAATTATTGAGTTGCATAACTCTGTAGCTGGGGAAGTAGAGAGTGAAAACTGGAACCTCAGTGTCACGTCGTCTCACACAAATGAGCTCTTGACTTGTAGAAAGTGCATTGGTAGATAGAGGCATCACACTTTTTCCCTTATGTGAGGCCATGTTTAATCTTTGACACGTTTTTGTCCATGAAGGTACTCACTTACATCGGTAAACAATGATTAACTAGCATGTTATTGATTTGTCTGTTCTTTATGTTAGCTTTGTATTTGAGCATGACGTGGATATTTGACATAAAGCCCTAAAAGAATGTCTCTTTGTACTGTAGCTCATGTGGTAAATTGACATACATACGAGCCCCTGACCTTTAAGTGAAAGCATCATGCAAATGACAGTAAACGTGGTAACACAGTAATGATGCAACTGTTAACTGGATCCTAAAGGTTGAAATGCATTCGTCTGGAGCTATTACACCCTGCAAGGAAGATGTCCCACCAAGAGTGAAAGACTTAAAAGATATAAATTTTGAATTAATGTTACAGAGAAACAAGAATACTCAAGCAGGGTAATCTGCGACTGAAAACAGTGGGTGTGTCACAGCAAACGTTCAAGACGTTCTGAAATTCATTTCAGTTTCATTTCCAGTCAGCACAGGCAGCTCTTTAACTGTTTCATTTCACTTACAATGAATGTCTTCTGAACTGGAATTGGCCGGCTTCTCTCATACTAAAGAAAACATTTTTTTATCACTATCTAACGGACTGGCTGACTTGCTGTTGCTTGTCTTGAGTACAAACCAGTGTGACCACTTCCTCCTTTTACTCTAAAGCCACAAAGCTGTGTGGTTAATTTTTGTGAAGAAGAGTAACAGAGATACAATGGGAGTGTGAGGATGTCTGTTAAGAGTTTCAGTTGTAGATTGGGTGACACGGTGGAACCTTATAAATAAAATCTCAAGCCTAAAAGAAGAAAGAGGAAGTGATGGCAGCATAGCTTCTCAGTTTTATGACTTATCCCCTCGACTGATTATTGTACAAGCTGCTGAGCTTCAATGCACACACAGTGAAAATCTAATATTTGCTCTTTTTTTATGACAGTTTACACATTGATTAGCTATAAACTAGAAGCCTGTTCATTATGCCACACAAACAGCTATAAATCTATTTGATTAATTGTATGAAATTAATAATACGCACGATACAGCAGCATATGAAGTATTGACGCACTTTACACCAACTTCAGAACAATAATACATACATTTTGATATTCAGTAGGGAGTGTTTTCTAACTCAAGCGTATCTGGCTGCAGGCCAAATATTGCATCATCTCAGCAACAACAGAGATGATGTGTTGATTTAATTGTTTTGAAGCATAGAGAGTTCCAGCTTTCATATCAATTGATGCAACACAACAGATATTTATCATGTGCACATTTTATTTCCATCAACAGGACAAAATTGATACTGGATGGATATTTTAATGCAGGTGCATCCCAGGTTTCCTGCAGTTTTCTGAAGTTTTAAACCCTGTCACCACTTTGACCAAGATAAGATGAAACTGTGGAACAATAAGTGTGATCTATCTGCTGGTGGAAGATCTGAGCAGATGAGTTTTCCACAGGATGTGGTGTTTGTTTCCTTCAGATGAACGCTTTATGTTTCTGCCTCTCTCCTCTCTGCAGCACGGCCGCGGCCGAGCCAGAGTGACTCATGCGGTGGTGGTGATCTTCTTGGAGTTTTTCGCTTGGGGGCTGCTGACCACACCCATGCTAACTGTGAGTGAACACACCTGAACATCAGCATCACTGCACACACACACAAACATACATCACTTTTTTTTAAAAGGTTAAAAATAAGTTCACTGGTTTTTATGATTTGATTTCTGGTGTATCTGTTTTCTTTTGGTTTCAGATGATGAATTAGCTCACTGTCAATTGGGTCTTTATTTTGCACTCACATGAAATTTGAACATTAAAGTTTTCAGTAAAAGTTAATCTGTCTGACTTCTTAAGTCATCACATGGCTTCAGCTGTCAGACTTAGTCAAAGCAAGTTTTCTATACAATAAAAATCCTTTGTTTTAAGTTTCCATTGTGTGTTTCCTGTCCGGTCACAAAAGGTGCACTTTCACTTTGGATTAAAATCATTGAATTATCATAGTCTAGACATCTCAGTCTGGATTTTTACAGGACTTTTCCCATTTCCTCACAGAATGAAAATCTCTCCTGTCAGTGTGAAAGTCAGAAACAACACAGTAACAACAGCGTGTGGTACACACATGGTTCTCTGAGTGTTTCTTTGAGACTGCCTTGGACCAGTGTGAATGCTTCCTTTAACAAGCAGGCAGGATGACGGAGAACAATACCAGCCCTTGAAATTGAAGCAATGGCCCTCTGTGCTGCATTTTTGAATCATAAAACGTCAGATCATAATCTGATTGTGCTGTATTTAAATGCCGTTTGCTTAGAAATTTAAATCCATCACATGAAGTGGACCAGTGAAAACAGCATCTGTTGTGTGCTGACGGCATTTCAGTGAAGTTAAACATAAACATGAGACGAATCAGATGTTTGCCTGTTGTGGAAAACCTCTGAACTGCTCATGTTAAGTTGCAAGTCATGTTGCCCGTTTTCAATTTTATGATTCAAGGCAAAAATTGGATGAAGACTAGCACACAGGACAGTATTATATTTGTCATTTACCTTCTTTGTTTTATTTTCTGTTGGAGGAACTGTTACACTTTTAGGGAGTCTCGTTTTTGCGTCAGATCTCCAGGGTTAATTTTTTAGGGTTTTTATGATGCACATTCAGAGGATTGTAAAACTTTGTGTGTGGAGCTCCCTGCTCTGAGAATGACTTAAATGTCAGCGTGTACTGTCACATTTAATTTACCCTGCTCACGTCACGATGTCAATCATCAGGAATGTGACCAAGCAAATATTTGAGTCGCCCTTGTTAGAGGTGTGTTGAGTACAGGATGTTTGATTACGAACGCTGCTCCCTTCAGCAACGTGGGACTTTATAAGTTGCTCACAAATCCTACGTATCCTCATGACTGCCACAGCAGAACATAAATCCTTCAGCGTGAGTTTGAACTGTAAAGTTCTGGAGTGAAACCAGTCCATCAGCTGTACCTGATGATTAAAAAGCTGAAAAAGCTAAACAGAGTAAACCAAAGATCATTGAGTGCGGATATCTCCCTGTGACATTTGGACCCTTCTTATAGATCCAATGTTCACAGTTGTAGGAGAGACACTTAGCCACGAGTGCAAAGTACTAATATTGTCACTGTAAAGTCAGATACAGTATGTCTACTGAAAAAAAAGTGTTATATAAAATTGCAAACTTTGAAAAT
Organism: Thalassoma bifasciatum; assembly: GCA_008086565.1. Lineage (NCBI taxonomy): Eukaryota > Metazoa > Chordata > Actinopteri > Labriformes > Labridae > Thalassoma > Thalassoma bifasciatum. The sequence goes on from RPOG01000314.1 coordinate 34,185, forward strand.
GCTGAGTAGTTGGGGTTCTTACTTTCTCATATCGCAATATGGCCTGCTGCAATATCCTAATTGCAGACAGTGCAATGTTTCTTCAACCTCAAATGTGTCAGAATACCAGGTACAATGTTTTGCTTTGGATGTTCTATGCTCTACACTGGTGCCGCTCAACAAAAGAGCTACATTTGTGTAAACTACTTTTGCAAGAGCAACAATGTAAGTGGTGAAATGTGGCAAAAATGGCGAGAAGTAGCAACGAAATGACTCTAAGGTGGCAATAATGGTCAAAAAGCAGCAAAAATTCAGCTGAAAATTGGGAGAAAACTTGGCAACAAGTCTGAAAGCAGCAAAAACATGGCCCAAAAGCGCCAAAAAGAAAGCGTGAAAAGGGCCTAAAATGGGCAAAGAGCAGTCATGCGTAGCAAAAATGGTACGGAATGCATATAAGCCAACATACTTTTCAGATGCCTGACATTTCTCCTTCAAAATCAAAATGCCCCTTCTTTTTTAAGATGTATTTCTTCCTAATTTTATTTATCTGAGATGGTGCTCTTCAAATAAAGAGTGATTCATTGTTTGTGCTTGTTTAACAACACTAAAATTGGAAACCTTAAAAGTCACCGAAAAATAAATCTCAATGACAGTATAGGGAAAGTAATTACAATTGCATTATTTTTTGCAAATTGTTCAGCCCAACTTCAGCATCATCTCAAAGCTGAAAGTAATAGTTTTGTAACCAATTTTTCACGTTACCTGCCCCCTTTTTTTATACTTCTTTTGAGTCCAATAAGCTGCTGAACCCAAAAACAAACACACAGACAGACACACGGTTTGTTTTCACATACTGAGATAAAAAGTCACCTTGTGTCGCTGTTTTTAAAGTTTTGGGTATGATGAGTTGTTTTTGAGCTAAGCTATGCTAACCACCACCTGCATCTAGTTCTGGACTCTCCATGATTCATCTCCAGATGAAACTAACATCAGCAAAACACTATTTATACAAGAAAGCTAGTTTTCCAGTCAGCCGCTCACATAAAGTCTTTGCTCAGAGGTTAAATTGGTAAATAGATCTGTTAGTGAATCGGGGAGAGTTCAGTCAGTGTGTCCTCTGCTGACTCAGCACTCTGTATCAGCTGAACAAAAGAGCTGCATTATGTGATGTGAGTGTGCAAAGGACATGATTAATGACGCTGCTCTGGTTTATTTTCTTATTTTGTAACTTAACTATTTGTCTTGGATTAAGACAGACTTTCGCTTAGACACCTGAACATGTGCATGTGGAGGAAAATAACTAAGAGTTTTTGTAATGTAATGCATGACTTTGTGTTGTTGTTTCAGGTCCTCCATGAGACGTTTCCTCAGCACACTTTCCTGATGAACGGCCTGGTTCAGGGCGTGAAGGTACGACTGTGTGAAAATAGAAATGTTTAACACTCTCAGATAGCAGTGACACACAGATCCAACTCTCCTGCTCTGACTCTGTTACCTGAACTCAGAGAACCAGCAGAAACAGAAAAGTGACCTGACACCAGAGTTCTCTTTGTCCAGCATTTAAAACCTGACTCTGAGAGACTCACTGACAGCTTTGTGATGCCAGGGACGCTGTGACCCACTGCGACCTGCTGAATGACCCACTGAATGAGGAAAAATGCTCAATTTTAAACCCAAATAGAAGCTAGTGAAGTCACGTCATGGGTCTAGGAACTTAGAATTTTAAGATGTTTACAAACATAGTTATGCTGTAGTGTGGCAGGGTCTTATTATAAGTCTGTACTCATCATCAAAATGTTCTTAATAGTTTGGTTTATTTTGCTTTTTTTCTTTTATTTGATGAAGCACAAAAAGAGATTTAAAATGTCGTAACACTTAATTATAATCTGAAGTCTAAAAGACGTTGTTCCATCTCTTCGTGCAGGGCTTCCTGTCGTTTCTGTCGGCTCCTCTCATTGGTGCTCTTTCAGACATCTGGGGCAGGAAGTCCTTTCTCCTCATGACCGTCTTCTTCACTTGTGCCCCCATTCCTTTCATGAGGATCAGCCCATGGTGAGTCACACACTCTGTTTATAGAGCATGGGTGGTTCTTTGAAAAGTGCAAGAACAAATCAAAAATCAAAAACAAAAACCGATTTCAAACTTTTTAGGGCCATGAAATGTTTTTCTTTCCACATTAGGGATTCTGGAGGTGGTGTGATCTCAGATGAGATGTAAAAAGATCATCAAAAATTTTATCTCAGATATTGTGCTGAACAATTATGGCATGTTGTTAAGAGCTCTTCTTCATAAGAAATTCTAAAAAGAAGGTATCAAATTCAAATCATGAGGCGTAACCTCTTATTTTGTCCATCTTTTTGTAATTTTCTCTCAAAATTACACATTTATTTCTAATTTTCTTTCCCATTGATTTCTTTTAAGGTTCAGATATTGAAGTATCTTAGATCCTGTGTGTTCATTGTTGTAGTTATGTTTCTCAACAAGGGTGAGCTCCTTTTGTAAAAGCCTGATGACATCTTCACCTCTACTGACGCACCCTTCTTGTTTCTTTTGTACTCACATCTTGCGCAATCTTAGATGTGTTCAAATAACTAAATGGGTAAATGATCAAAACATGTAAACTCAGTGAGATAAAAATGCTGGTGCTTTTATTCCCAAGGGTAAAAAGTGAACGCTTGGATTGTTTTTCGTGGACATACTTGAGTATTTCACTCTGCGCTGAGTGATATCTGTCTGGAGGAATCTAGTCTCTTTCTTCTCTTGCATGGTGCACACTTCTTCAGGTTAGAGGGAGTTTCAGGAATCTTTCTCATGACCTGCTTTTAAAATACAGATTCCTGTGGAACCAAAATCAGGTCAAGTCTAATCTGCATAGGTCATGTTGCCTTTCAGCCTGTGTCACAGTGACAAGCAAAAGTCTGGAAAGCTTAAACCAAAGAACTTTTAATTAGCTGCATTTTTAAATGATTTTGGCTGCAACACAGTGTTTCCCAGTTTCCATGCTGTTGCCAGTCACATGCTGTTCATTGGGAGCTCAGGCCCTGAGATGATCGCTCAGAGTTGGCAGAGTTTAGAGGAGGCTCTGCTGCAGCTTTTTGGAGTTTAAACCGTCACATGTTGTTCATGTGAGCGGACGAGCATCAGCATGAACGCTGTGGAGCGGAGAACAGAAACAGCCACAGCATTGAAACACACACTCCTCTCCTGCTGCTCTTACATAGTCCCATTTAGCATCCAGAGTGCACAGTGTATTCACTAGTTTTAAAAAGGTCTTAAATATTTTGTTTTTTCCCTCTTAGATGGGTAAATTTACAAAACAAAAAAAACAAAAAAACAGCCTTTTAAAACAAGATACCAGCCCGGGCTTCAAAAATATGTGTGTGAGATTAGGAAGAACATTTACAATGCAGTTATAGTCTCCCTTTTTTCAAGTGGCCTTTTAATTGTTTATAAAGTTAAACCAAGTTCATAAGGTCAGTCACATGACCTGTGCTTTACATTTAGAAAGTCCTGAATGCGGAAATATGCTAGAGTTTTTTTCTTGCTCATTAAATGCCACAAAGGCGCCACTAAGACGGTTTGTTCAGATTATCAATAGAATTTACTGCACGGATTTATTCAATTTATTTTTGACATTTTATCTGTGGAAGTCTTACAATGACTTCAGGCAAAACAAATCTTTATTTTGTATAAATATTTTTGTATAAGTTAACTTTGTAAAATTTTAGAGAAGAAAGTGACAAAAAATAGATACCAGTTAGTTCAGAAGAACAGTCCACAAGTGAAAATTCTTTACACAAGACCAGAAAAAAGCATCATGTTCTCTAAGCCCAGAACCTAAGAGCGGTAAAACACAACAAATTTTCTAAAATTTCCGTATAATTTTTGCAGCTCTCAGTAAGTTTCCTTAAAATGTAGATCAATGCGTCAGTAAACTGTGCTCTGCTCCCCGTCCGTTTAAAAGCTCTTAGGTACTGTTGCTTGAAATGAATAAACAGAAATTTCTCCTGCTCACAGACAAGAAGCTGAAGATAAACAGGAAGCTGTGCAGTGAAAACACTGATGTAACCAGTAACACTTCGGCTGATAGTCTGTGTTTTATTTTGATGGTTATCAATGCCATCTGTCTGGACCAAAGACTTAAACAAGTCTCTAGAAGTATTAATGAGCTTGATAAAAAAGATGATGTAATCACTTTCTGTACTTTCTGTGTGTGTTTCTGTCTGTGTGTGCAGGTGGTATTTTGCTCTGATCTCAGTCTCAGGGATTTTCGCTGTGACCTTCTCCGTGATCTTCGCCTACGTTGCAGACATAACAGAGGAGCACGAGAGGAGCACAGCCTACGGACTGGTAACTATGCTGCTCATTCATAAACAGAAAGAAGAGAATTCAGCTTCCACAGAGCCACACAAACTAAACCAGGGGTTTAATCTGCTGTTGGAAGACCTGACTGGATGTGATCTAACGCTGTACAGCATAGCAAACCACGTACTTACTGTAAAAGTATATTGTGTGTGAATATAATGGAGGTGCTGCCCTGTGCTCCCAGAGCTGTTTCATTGTGTTTCCTGCCATTATGAAGGTCTGAAACAGGGTCAGAGGCAGGACAGGAAGTGCCAGTGCAGATGGAGTCTTTGGTTGTCTGAGTGCTTTATGTAGAGACAACATTGATCATGTCCTCAGATTATTGAAATCAGAGCCGCTGCAGTGCATTCTGGTCTCTCAACTCACCCAGTTTAAGATAGATAGAGGCTTTATTGCCAGTGAATGAAAACACACAGTGAAATGTTGTTTCAAGGAGTCTTTGTGGGGGGTTTTTGTCTTGAACTGACCAACACATGCTTATTAATCACCACACATTCATTGGACCTGCTTAGCTGCATGGTTTCTAACGGGCACAGGTCATGTGATGGCAGCGTGTGACCAAAAATAGAAATTTCACATTGTTTAATGAATAAAGAGAATCAAAGAAGCAGAGCCGCTTTGTGTTAATACATGAATGCTTCACATTTTTAAGAATGCAACACACTCATGCACACACCCTCAGCATTACCTGATTTTAACCAAGTCCCAAAGCATGCATTAGTCAGCCTCAATGAGGAAAATATAGGAGTCCAACTGTAGCACTGATCAAATCAGAACCATCTTTTTTTCTTTAGAGCTACTGAGAGAAACATGAGGGAAGAGGTGTTAAATTAGAAGAACATGGTGTTTGGTGCTGACAGTGGCAGCTGGTGCTTTTTATCCAGAAGTGGAAGGTGGGCCGCAACAGAATCCTGAATATACAAATGAAACATGGAAGGTTCAGTAACAGGAATTGTGTTTTGTCACATTTTTTGTCCAGTTGATATTATACAAGGCCTTTATCTTTATTTCCTAAGCAAGATGAACATTCAAACTTGTTTCTAGAGTAAGATATTGAATACCTCCAACACATTCTGGGTCCACCCCAGGTTTTCTCCCAGTGTGACACTTCTAAAGGGAGGCATCCTGGAGTCATCCTTATCAAATCCCCCTTGAATAACTCCTTTTAATGCAAAGGAGTGTTTAATACACAGACTTATGAATAACTGAAAATAACAGCTGTCCTTGCCTTTTAGATGAGCAGAAGTTTGAGTCATAAGCCCTCTTGCTCTCTTGCTCACTCCCTCCCTTTTTCTGCCTGTGCTGCTTTCGTGTTGTTTGGTCTCACGGTTTCCTATAAAACTTGATTAGTGCAAACATATCAAATAAATGACTGAATAAAGACAATAAAACAGAAGTTTTATGACTGCACATAAAATTACAACAACTAAGCATTCATCAATGAGGGAACACCAGGCTTAACAATATCTTGTCTTTTTTTTTCAGGTTTCTGCAACCTTTGCAGCCAGTCTAGTGACGAGCCCGGCTATCGGAGACTTTCTGTCTGCCAAGTACGGGGACAGCCTGGTGGTCCTGGTAGCCACTGTGGTGGCGGTGGCTGACATCGCCTTCGTGTTTTTTGTCGTCCCCGAGTCACTGCCGGACAAGATGCGGCTGACGTCCTGGGGCTTCCCCATCTCCTGGGAACAGGCGGATCCCTTCGCTGTGAGTTTCTGGATTCAAGCTGAATAGGATGACAGGGAGAGGTCAGAGGTCATGGGTACTTTGTTTTAAGCTGACCTCATTGCATAGCAGGTCAAAGGAATGACTGAGGAGAGAATGTTTGAAAACAGCTCAGTTGTCAGATTTGCATTGTTTGTGAGAATGGATAACAAATTTAGATCATGGTTGAAAAGTAGAGGAAACAACATGTCCAAAGGAGAGTCAAGGAGGGGAATTCATTGATTTTGTGAAGAAATCGATGTAATAAGTGATTGAACTGTCTGTTAAGACACAGGAAATAGACAGGGTGACACATTGAATCCCTCAAAGCTGCCCTGACCTCTTCAGATGCTTTGTTGAAGACGTCTGACAGGTGTCAGCCAATCAGCTGATTGATTGACGGAATATTGATGAGCTGTATTGATTCTTCTTGTCCTGTCTATGTGTTTAGTCTCTGCGTCGTGTGGGGAAAGACAGCACAGTGTTGCTGATCTGTGTCACAGTGTTCCTGTCCTATCTGCCTGAAGCTGGACAATACTCCAGCTTTTTCCTCTACCTGAGACAGGTAACAGAAACACACACACATTCACAGACACACTCACACAGCGAGGATTTGATTTGATGATATTGTTTTGAACCACATAATTAATTCAAAATTCCATGGGTTTCCACCTCCTTCTTCCACCACCTGTGAAATGTGTTTTTCATGCATACAGCAGCTACAATATGTTTTGTTTTTCTGTTTCAGGTGATTGAGTTTTCACCTGCAGCCATCGCTGGCTTCATCGCTATGGTGGGGATCCTCTCTATAGTTGCTCAGGTACACAAACAAACGGCTTTCCTGGAAGAATCATGCAGAGAAAATGCCTTTTTATGTAGTGCACAAAGAGGTGTAAACATAACACAAATATGACCAATAGGTTGAGGCTGGCCCCAACAACTCTATAAAGGACTTAAGCAGGTTCAGAGCATGATTTTACCCCCTTTGCATGATCTGATTGAGTACTTAACACAACAGATAACTGTTAATTCCGAATATAAGACATGTACACAATTCTCGCACATTCTCAACTCTTCTCAGCTCTCTGTATTGCACACGGCTCCAATGCACACAGACACAAAAACACGTCACAGGCACATACACAGAGATGAATACACTGTATAGCAGGCAGGGAGTCGGGAAAAATAATGTGAAACTAACACATGAAGCTCAGAAAAAATATTGTACCTATCAGAGAGAGAGAGAGAGATGTTTAAAGCCTGGCCTTGTCGACTCTACTCTTTCAAGCAGAATGTCTGGGGGAAAAAAACAGTTTTAGAACAATTCAGAACAATACAGCATTTGTCCCAGTAATCCTGAAGTTTGTGTTGTTATTTATACTGAGTGAATCCTGAATGAGCCTGGTCAAGAGACTTGTAGATCAGAGGATCTCAAAGCTGTTTTGTGCCAGAATCTGAAAACTTTACTTTAGTTAACATCCTACCGTTTGAACAAACAAACAAAAATTAAAAACAGTTCTTCTCACAATATTCAACACTCAGCATGTCAGTGCAAGCAGATGAGTACAGGGAATAAAATAATTAAGAATTGTATATAATGTGTGTGACCAACCTCAGGCTTTCGGCGCAAAGATAAAATGATCATGTACAATTTCTGGGGTTAAATCATCATTTTTGTTTGCAGTTCCCTGAGACTGGCCTGTAACCTTCCTCTCTTTGTGTTTCTGCATCAGACTCTGTTTCTCAGTGTTTTGATGAGAACCATCGGTAATAAGAACACGGTTCTCATGGGTCTGAGCTTTCAGCTCTTCCAGCTGGCCTGGTACAGCTTCGGCTCTGAACCATGGTGAGTGAGTCTGTGTTTATCTTTCTGTGAAATCTTTGTCCCTATTTGTGTCTGGGTTTGTTGTCCTGTTCTCAGAGCTCAGTGTGTTTTTAAATCTCTGTTTTAGGATGATGTGGGCAGCAGGAACAGTAGCAGCCATGTCCTCCATCACATTCCCGGCAATCTCTGCTTTGGTGTCTCACAGTGCAGCACCCGACCAGCAAGGCACGTCCACCTGCATTTAGCATGTTTACCTACTAGCCCATTGATCTGCCTGTCTGATTTCCTGAACAAGAATCAGGTCATGAAGAAGTGTTTCCTCTTCTTTGGGTTGTTTTGTTCAGGTGTGGCTCAGGGGATGATCACAGGTATCAGAGGTCTGTGTAACGGTTTGGGACCAGCTCTCTACGGCTTCATCTTCTTCGTCTTTCATGTGGAGCTGAACGACATGGAGCCCGTATCTGGAGGAACCACGCCAAACACAGAGGTGCAAATACTAATTGAGACTGTGTAAAGAAAAAATGAACATAAAATATCTTAGTTGTGTTTTGGTCTTGGATTTAGCGACGCCTGTTGTCTCAGGTGACCATGATCATGACTACACAGCTTGGATCAGTTCTTTGGCTATATTTATATCTCCACCTTCTCTTGTTCTGTTATCATACCCACACATGCTGACACTGACTTACTGCAGCTGAGATATTTTAGGAGTCAGAGTCTGCGCCACAGGGAGCAGCTGGTGGAGTCTTGGTATTGATGATGTACCTCTTTCACTAATTAAAACACACTTTCAACCTGACGAGAGAAAAGCAAAGAACCCCTCAGGATGACTTGTTCTCATTTAATTTAAATTCTAACATATTTTACAATTTTCTGTCTCTGTGTGTAGAAACTGATGGTCCCTGGTCCTCCCTTCCTGTTTGGAGCGTGTGCCGTCTTATTTGCTCTCCTTGTCGCCATCTTCATCCCAGAGAACCACCAACTTGGCGACATCAAGAACTGCTCCACCTGCAAATCCACCACTTCCATCGCACACGCTCAGAACAGCAACCCTCTGGCCTCGTCTCCCAGCGACACAGAGGACATCGAACCTCTTCTGCAGGACAGCAGCTTGTGACTGACAGGCAGCTCGGGCCGCTCGCCCTGCCCCCCTTTAGAATAGATGGCCTTTTATTTTTTTATTTCTTCAGACCTAACGGAGAATGAAGAGTGAGGTAGGCGGCGATCACACTGACTAGCTTTATTTCTTCACTTGATGGATTGTATTTAATCCCTGTGAAAAAGTGGAAGGGCACATTTAGCAGCCAAATTTTTCACTCAGTCCTGCTTCTCTCTGTCACGCCCCCTGCTGGTGGGAGATGTGCATCAAACATTAACACTTAAATAAAATTTAAAACCCTCTACTGAAGATTTGGCATCCTTGTTTGCACACCTGGTGTTGCTCGTGGCACCTCTCCCAGGTGTGTTTGGGCAGGTGTAACAAAGGGCTTTGAACCCTGAGTGGGATGTACCTCAGCAACAAGCAGGATGTCTCATGAAGTCTAATCACAGGAGAGAAGATGAATCAAAAAGCTTAGAAATAAGCACTTTATGGCCCATTAGTCACTAGTAAAGAGGAAAATGGTTTTATTTTGTTTTATGGTCTATTAGTAACCATTAACAACAACTTACTGCAAATAGTTTTTATTCTAACAAAGATAATTCTGAGATAGGTTAAAGAAACCCTCTCGAGATATTAAACCCATTTTAGGGTTGTGACAAAACCACCAGTTTTGCAGAATCCCAAGAACTACAGGCTGTTGTGTAGCAAACATTTTTTAACAACAGAAAAGAGGTTTATTGGTTTCTTGTTTTAGGTTAAACATTTCACTTTTTAAGAATATTTTGTATCTCTGAGAGAGACGAAAATCAGCTTAAACGCTTGTAATCCATTGGAAGATTTTGTACTAGCCGACAGATTTGAAATCACCCTTTATCATTAGTGTTATTTCTTTTAGTTGTCAGTCTGTTTGCCGCCTAAACACTCACGCCACTTCTCCCTTTGTGTGTACCTGTGGCACCGACCCCCACCCGTCAGGTTGGCACAGGTCAGGAAGTCAAACGTTCGCCGCACGGGAGCAGCAGTGACTGTGAGGAGAAAGACGTGCTGTGTTGAATTCACTGCTTGGTTACAAATGTCACAAAACTTGGATAAAAAGAGGACATCACCAAGAAGATGTTACTGATGGGAGTTTGAATCCTGCAGAGCGCAGCTTGGTTGTGTTTGTATCTCCACCACTGACCTCACCGAAGTTTTCCTGGAGTAGTTTTACGACAACGACGAACACCAACATGGTGGTTATTCGCACTGAGCATGTGCTGGATGACCTAACGGGTGTAAGAGCAGAAAGACTTTTAGACATATTTAGTAATTAATTTAAAAAAGTTTGAAGTGCATTTAGCTTTTTCTCATGTGGAGCCGGATTTCATGCAGAGGAAAACAGATAGATGCGCTGGATTTACAACCCCCTGCTATGGCTTCTTTTGTCTCAGATCTTCACTTTATGTGTTCTTTTTTTCTGTTTAGAGGGAAGTTGAAAGCATAAATATCAGGATTTTCAGAGCCTGATATCTTAAAAAATGTGCAGTTCATTCATGCCCCTCATGTTAAAAAGGTTATTCGTTTCTCAGATCTGGAAATAACTCATGCGTTTGAGGTCAGATGCAGCGTTCGCTTTTTCAGTGATGTGATTTTCCATTCAGATTTTTCAACCTGACCAGTTGAGATTTCAATAATGATGTTAAATCCTCTGTGCTTATTTGTTTTTCCCTCCATGACCTCCCGGCTCCCTTCACCTGATCACTCTCAGTGTCAGATTCATCACCTCTTCTTCTTCAAGAGTTTATACTTGAATTAGTTTGTCTAGTCGAATCTTTCCAAGCTGTGGGACTTGTAAGTGCTCCTCCCACCCGACCTGCACACCCAGGTGGGTAAGACGAAGCGCTCCCCGTTACTGATGTTCATATATATTTCAAGTTGTCTGTGCGATGAAAGCTTTGTTGCTGACTTGATTTTAAAACCTCAGAGTTTGGATCGCAGAGAATTTGCATCCTCTGACACAGTTTTAGACAGATGGTGCCATGTTGTTGTTCATTTTTTTCCTAATCTTTAGGTGTTCTACTGTTTTGTGTTGTTTCTTTAAAGAGGTCAAACTAATCCATTCCAAGAACATTGGCCCCTTCCTGATTGCCCTTCACCCAGAGATGAAATAGTTGACAGTTCTGCCAAAGGTCAATGAAATGTCTCAGTTTCCGTGTTCCTCTCTGTGTTTGAACATCTTCCCCTTGTTTCGCCTGTATGTCATAAACACAGCATCAGCTACAAAAACACCTGAGAGTCCTGATGAAGAGGAAGATGATGGTGTGTAGCGTCATGAAGCACAATCATGTTACAACAGAGACAAATGTCTACCTTGTACACATTTCAGAACTTCATTTTTGTGTTTTCATCTTCAGGATGTTGATTTGCCTTCCTTGTCAGTACGTAATTGGGTCACTTCATTTATCTCTGGGCTGCTGATCTTATCTCTAAAAGATGTCAAAAACAAAGCTGGACCCACATGGGATATTTCATTCCCACTATGTTGATTATCAGTCCCTGAAACCACCAGTGTTGTAAACTACATCTTGAAGTTCTGATATTTGGTGTTTATTGGACCCTGTTTTCAAGCATTGAGTCTGTTTAAACCCCGCCTGCACTTAAATTCACTCTGCCAGTGCTTAAACCAGATCTATTTTAGACTCCTGACTCTTAAGTTCCTGCAAAGTTTGCAAATAAGGAAACTTGCACACTCATAGGATCCTGTTGTGGATTCGTAGTTCAGTAAAACCCTTTTCGTGCACCAAAGAGCCACAGCCTGCACTTTGATTTGCTCTGTCAGCGCTCAAACCAGAAGAGGAAAACAACTTCTGATATTGGATATTGCTTAAAGCTTCTTCACAACTTCAATCTCTTTAGTTTGTACCCTTGTTTTATCTGGTTGAACATTTCGGCAGAGTAAATAAAACGACTCCGCTGCCTGTTCTTGCCACAGACAGAACAAATGACAGGAGCGTTTTTCCATGTCAGCAGCTGTTACTTCAGGAGACTTCAGTTTATTAGATAAAGTCACATATGCAGTCTATATCTCTATTTAACCCTCTGCTCCCATGAGTGTACATGATGCAGGACTTTTGCTGATTTCTGCACTTTAATTTCTCTGAACGTGTGCCTCTAATCATTCATGTTCATATCTGTTTTTATAAAAACAAAGAGACGCGGGACAGCGTCCACGTGTTGTGTATTTGCAGTTGCTTTCTTTTATCTGGAGAACATAATTTTGAATAATATCTATGATGATAATAATAATAAAGAGAAATGTATGACATGTAAAACTGTTGTCTCTCTTCCTTTCATCAAAAAAACTGCAAAATGCTTTCTTCAAGTTACAAAACTTTATTAGTAAAAGTCATCTACAACACAAACAGAAACTTAAAAAAATAAAATTTAAGTTAGACCCACTCCCACTACAGCAGCACACAGTAACATGCTTCAATACAAATCTACTATATTACAAAAAATAGAAATATAAACAAAAAAAAACAAAACAGTTTTTCATGTTAAAGGTCACTACTCGGAGGAAATGGAAATAAAATCAGTAAGAAGTGCTCACTTTTCACATTCTACAATAGAAACTTATCAAACTTAATGATCAGATTGAAATTGCTTTTGTTTTTGCTTGTTGAGTCAAGTTATTCGAACCTGTAAATCAGCTTATTTTCTGATAATCAATCTCATACTTCTCTGACATTCAGCCATATTTGGTCACATTATTTAAATCTTTCAACCACAAAATTCACTTCATTTTAAATATCACCAATCACCAAGCTTCCTACATCAACCAAAAACTCACCAGAATGGTTCTAAAATACCCGATGATCAACAAGGAACAAGAGAAAAAGGGGTTGTGAAACTTAGAAGGGATCAGATAAAGGGTTGCAAGTGAAAAGAAAACATGAAATCCAGGAATAAGGTTTTAAGCGGTGGAATTTAAAACTCACCACAAAAAGAAACCACTTTGAATTTTCTCATTTGAGATTCAAACATGAAACAGAAGAAAGTCTACACCCCTAAAACTGCTCCAGTGCAAATGAAAGGAAAAACTTGGAGAAGCTTTAAATAGACTTCAAGGCTAGAATTTCATCTAAGAATTTAAAATCAGAAATTCAACACTTAAGCTTGAATATCAGCCAAATTTCAAAGACTGCTTCCCAGTGATGAGCTAAAGTTGGGTCTAGAGCTTTCAACTCATTTTTTTTACAGACTTTTGTCTTAATTTTGGATTTTATCTGAATAACTTAACTTCAGTCTCGTCAACACATCACTGACACATTCATTAACGTTTCCAGTTTAACTCTAAATCTTTGTGAACAGTTTTTCTTCAGTCTCGTTCTGTGATACTTTTTCATTTATTTACAACAACTTCATACAAACATTTAATATCATGAGTGTATGCTTCTTTCCTTTCAAATTATGATTTTTACCCCTAACTTACCACTTTCTGTTTGTACTCTTCAGTCCTGAAGATCCTCCATCAGTCCCTCATCTGTATCAATCTAAAATAATATCTGATTTAAATTCCTTTAAAATACTTGACAACATACAGTTTTCCCCACGACAAGAAATTCAAAGCCCCACCTTTTTTTAGCCAACCTTGAAAAACTCTTCTGGTATTTTCACAAAATCCACAGATTTACCCATGTCTGTTCATTATCAATTGATAACAGTTTGTTAAACTGCATAAAGTGCTTCTCTACCAGCAAAAAAGTTTCTTCCGCCACGTGAAATCAGTGCTTCAGAACATCCTTCAGTCACTCGCTCTCTTCACCCTCTTCACCGTCTTCCTCACAGCACGCAGGAGATGGAGACCTTTGTGGTGGTGTAGGGGACGGTTTCTGGGAAGGAACATACAACACGTGCATCTAAGCGTCACCAAAGAGTTAAAAATATCTCTCAACGCTGGAAGTAAGTTTGTGTAGTTTCTTCTTAAAATAAAAAGTGACTCCATGATGATAAACAACTACAGTCTCACCTCTGTCCTCCAGTGAGCTGATGTATGCCTCCATAAACTCTTTCTCTCCGCTGTCTTTCTTCACCTCCTCCACTCTTGGGTCCCTCCATCTCTTTCTTTTCTCCTCCTCTCCTTTCTTATTCCTCTCCTCTTCTTTCTTCTTCCTCTTTTCTGCACTCTCCGGGTTGTCGTATAGACGGATAAACCTGCAGGAGGAGAGAGGAGACGCAGTATTGAACCATTTGATGTATGGACTTGTTCAAAGCCTTAGTCTGTAGACGTGAATGGGAATTGGCAGAATATTTTCAACGTCTGTTTCAAGAACAGCAAAACAATTACGTCAATGCAGAATCAGGACAATTCATCATAAAATGAGAAGTTCTACAAGGCTCAATTCTGGAGCCCATATACTTTTGATACTTCATGCTGTGATTAGCTGTCATTATTTCTGGACTTCAGCATATTCCTTCAATCTTTACATTTACATTTTTAAAGGATTTCTGTCAGATGTCTGTCCAACATGAGTCTGCTGAGTCTCAAATTTGAAAAATAACTGTGTGGAGGAGTTTGCTTACTTGATGTCAGGGTTGCTGCACAGTTTGGTCGGGATGCAGTTAAGCTCATCGGGGCTGACAACAATCATCTTCAGTGTTGAGATTTTGGTGAGACAGTGAGGGAGGTACGACAGGTTGTTCTTATGGATAAACAAGGTGACAAGCTGCTCCAGCCTGCAGACACACACACACAAACCACGTCAGTATTTAAACACACAAATAGGCTGTTGTTAACAAGTATAACTTAACAACCAGAAGATGATGTTAACTGCTGATGTGTTGATGATGTCATCAGTCGTTACCTGTCCATGTCCTCTGGAAGGTCAGTCAGATGGTTGTTACTCAGGTCCAGCAGCTGCAGACCGCTCATCCTCAGAGCACAGATAGGAATCGACACAAACTTGTTCTCTGCAATGTCCAGGTGAAGCAGCTGCTTCAGGCTGCTCAGCTGAGGGTGACATCATCAAGATCGTTAACACAGAGGCATCAATACAGCGACATCAAGTGCAACCATGATGTACTAAAATGTGCCAAACCTCAAATGGAAGTTCAGACAGATTATGATTTCCTGCGAGTTGGAGCTTTTCCAGGTTCTCACAGTCTCCGAGCTCAGGAGGAACTTTTGATAGACGGTTGTAGCTGACGTTTAACTCCCTCAGTTCTGTAAGTTTCCCTGAGGACAGAGAAGAACAGGAAGTTCATTTATTCTTAGGGGACTTGTCATAAGTTTGATTTTTTCCTGCCCATCTTAGAGAGAAACGGCCTGTCGCAATAATTAATAAATCAATAAATCAATGAATTGCACGATAATTAAAACTAAGCTTGTTAAGTTTGCCAGGCTCAATCATTTTTTATTCACCAAAGATACTGGATAATGAATTAACTTTGCTGTATCGCTGTGAGTGTTTTTTTCTTATCAGCAACAGAGTCTATGTCACGAATTGCTTTTGGTTTTGCGTGGTCTTTATTCAAGTGCATTTTTTGTGAACAGAGACTGACAGTCCATTTTATGTATTGTTTTTGGTTGTGTTGATTATTTATTTTGGATATTTACAATGTGTTTTTTTTTTTACAATATAATTCCAATTTTAAATAGTCTTAAGAAATAAAAGGTTATTTATCTTTAAAAGGATGTGCTTGCACTATTATACCATTATTATTATATGAGTTGACAATGGTATCAAAACGGCAATATTATCGTTTGTCGCAATATATCGTCCAGCAAAATTTATTATCGTGACAGGTCTAGTCTTGTCCATCAACTTTTTCTGCCTCACTTGCTTTAAGTAATAGTGAAAGTAGGACTAAGCCAATTAGAGAGATTTAAGAGAATCTGAGACTCAGATTGGACAGATTTTCTCTGAAATTCTGATCAAACTATTCTTTTATCCTCACCAATCTCAGGTGGAAGCTCTGCAATGGAGTTTTTGGGGATCTTGAGAACGGTGAGCTTGGTGAACGCTGCCAGGTAATCAGGCAGCCGACAAATCCTCGTCCCTGCAACATGCCACTCTTTCAGGTAAGTCATCCACTGAAGCTCTTTGGGGAAGTCCTGGGAAGAAATAAGTCTTATTAAAACAGGTACTGTGGCAGAAATTAGTGTTGTATAGAATAAATGATACAGTCCTGAACTTGCGTGCTTACCATCCAACGATCTCCTTCCAGCTTAAATACCAACTGGGTCTGTGCTACATCAGACTGATCCTGCTGGTTTTTCTGATCATGCTGCTCTGTTTCTGACAGATAAACAAAACAACATAGATTGACATACAACAGCACATGGTCTGCATATATAGATAAACAACACCACATCATCTGAATATATAAATAAACAACAGCACATCATCTGCATATATACAGTCATGGACTAAATTATCGGCACCCTCGGGATTTTTCTAGAAAATTGCAACAATTTCTGGGAGAAATGATGTATTCCAGGGGTGCCAGTACTTTCATCCATGACTGTAGATAAACAACGGTACATCATCTGCATATATAGATAAACAGAAGTCATTTTGACCTGTACAGGACTGTATGTTTGCATATTTACTTGTACACTAGTCCCATGTATCTGTTATTTTCCTTTGTATCAGTTGTGTTTATGTTCCCCTGTAGACTTAGATCTGTAAACATGTGCACCTGTATATCAGTGAGTTTACCTGTGCAGGGCTGTATATCAGTCAGCGTAGATCTCTCCAGGTATTGATGCAGCTGATTGCGTTCTTGTGCCTTCAGTTTTTTACAGTAAATACGATACTGCCACTGCTGGTCAATCCTACACACACACACACACACACACACACACACACACACAGAAGTGTTAATAGAGTGTGTGTAGATTTGTATTTAAATCATGTTTGGATTCAGACAGACGGGATGTTCTCAGATATTTTCCAAACTCGTGACCTTTCTGCTGTCTGGAGGCCAGACACTGACCCGCTGTACCACAGCACTGATGTTAGGATATAAATAGCTGTGTGTGTATTCATATTACTAAAATCAGCTGTGACTTGCTTGTTACATGACTAACAACATTCTGCAGAGCGTGAGTCTGACTCAGAGGTTAAAAAGCGACTGATTGCTCAGAATTTATTGACAGCTGGTTTGGGGTTTGTAAAATGGATGTTTTGACTCATATCTGAGAGTACAAACTGAACACAGAGTAAAAATGATGCGGATATCAGTCATCCAAACCTTTATTTATACCTATGTTCTTTTTTCCTGTATCACAGATTTTCTTTTGGGTCTAAATCCTGAGAAACACTCCTGCTGCTGTGCATCAGGACTTGTGTGTTTTCATAACAGACGGTGACAGCTGACATGCTGTAACTTTACTGCTCCGATCGTCTTACTTTGGAAGTGCGCTCTTCTCGATCCTCTCCTGTTCCTTCTTCTGCCTCTGTCGATGTTTCCTCTCCCGGACCTCCCAGATCCCTCTGAGCAGAGACAGATCACAGACTGGGACGTCCAGCTTCCTCCCCAAGCCCATCTCTGCTCCTGGAGGACAGATGGAGGAGAAGGATGCTTTTATGTCAAGATTAACACCCCCTTTGATTATTTTGTGACATTAGAAACCTGCATATAGAAGCACAAAATTCAAGTAGTGTGTTGTAAATTATTAAATGTATTTAGCAATACAGCTTGGATATTTGAAATTTCTTGAAAGTGATTTTTATTTCAGCTTTTACTGTAAGTAGTTGCAACAGATTTTTCCAATTCTTCTAGTAGATCACCTCCCAAGAATTATACAGAGAGGATCTATTTCTCAGCTCAGCATTCATTAAGGGCATATAAAACGTTTACAGGTGGTATCTCCCCAAAGAGTCTTGATATCCAGGTTTATCACATCTTTAAAACAAACATTGGTTGTGTCTATCCAGAAGTCAACAACCATATGTGATCGCCCCAACCCACAACACAACAAGTATGTGTGTGTGTGTGTGTTGTTTAGGGCATGTAGCAATGTGAGAACTGGGATGATTTTGAGGAGAGAAGGTCACAGACAGAGGCTGGAGTCAGAGCAATCTAGATGCTTGTCATAATGAAGAAGATAAGTACAAACGTCAAGAGGCTGCAAGGAGAGTCATATAAGAGTCAGAAGGCCACGTGAGACTATCCAGAGGCTGATCAAATATAGTAAAACAAGAAATGAAATTACTCAGTGAAAGAATTCATCTTTCTTATCCTTTGTACTATATGTGGATATAGAAAAGATTTAAGCAGCACCAAAAGTACTACACAGATGATGATCAGTTTTTATTTTTTAAACTTGTTCACTTCTCTACATCAAGTATGAAGTATAATTTATTTCTTACTGCTTTCACATAGATAATATAAAACAAAAAAACATCAAGTGATTGAATTTTAGGATACACCAGTACAAATCTTAGTGTGAGCAAAGTTGGCCTGTCAGTGCAGAGTTTGCATGTTTTCCCCGTGCATGCATGGGTCCAAAAACATGCTCATCAGGTTATTTGGTGTTTCTAAACTGCCCATTTGTGTGAGTGAGTGAAAGGATGGCTGCCTGTGTGTATGAACTCTGTGATTGACTGGCCACCAGTCCAGGTTATACCTTAGCTCCCGCCCCTAAGACAGTAGGAATAGACTACAGCCACCTGTAAGTTTAATCCTACATGTGCCAATTTGTAAACAATCTAATTTTCAATCATCTTTTTTTTATTTGTTTGCATTCACCAATATTTAGATAATATCTTATAGAAACAATCAAGATATATTTCCCCAAACCTTAAATTCACTGATGATATCAGTTTCTCTACATCTAATTGAACTTTCTCCACATTTGGAAATTGAATATAATATGCAGTCCAGGAACTCAAGCAGGAAGCTTCAGACCAGAATAAAGTCAGTATTTTTTTTAGCTTCTTTACTTTTACCCCCGTATGTCCAAAATATGAATGTTATAGCATAACTCAAGCTGGCTTTTGAGTGTTTCTTTTCCTTTTGTTTGTTGCCTGCATGGTATCAGTTTTTTTTCTTTTATTTGTATATAAAGTTCTGCATTGTATGGCAGCTTCTAACATCATCTACTGCCATTAGGGTTGTTTGTTTTCTTCAATCTATCTCATCTAAAGTCTTTAAGAATGTGGATTCTATGCCCTGATAGCACATAGTTTTCTGTCTCATTCTCTTTAATTCATTTGTATGTTACCTGTTGTCTTAGTCCTGTTGTGGACCACTGTTTCTGCACTCATGTCCTCTCAGGGTCTATCACAGTAACAGATTTTTTTGTTGCAAGGTGAAATTCATCAGCGAATCTCAGAGGTCTAAACCTGTGATCAATGTTTCTTTATTGCCACTTAATATTCAGACTCCCCATGCATGTGTAACACCACGAAGAACATTGAGTCACCTCTGAAACAATGCTGTCGTGTAAACCATTTGCATTTTGCACATTCAGACCTACTAACTTAAATCTACAATGATACAAAGAGATGAATCCACCCTGGTGTTGTATCTGCTGGCTGTTTATGAAGCAACATTCAGACTCTAAGAGCTGCTAATCCGTCACAAAGTCATGTTTCCGGTGTGTCTCTGGTTATAAGGTGACATCTCTAAATTTAATCCCAGTTTGAGGTTTCAGTCTACATATCTGACATCAAACAGGGATTAATAAAAACACCTCTTGTGTGTTCTTACCTGTGAGTCCCCTTTCACGTCCTGTTCACTGTCGCCAGCTTGTTTACTGAGATCTGTGTGTGTGTGTTACCGTGTGACACAACATGCTATTTTTACCTGCTGAGATATGACCTCTGGTGGGTGTGTGTGCCTGTGTGTCATATGATGCCCCCCTGCCTACTCATATTAAAGCTTTTTTTGTGTGTCTCATTCCCATCATGATTTTGAGTAAATATGATCTGAAACAGGAGTTACTGAGAAGAGAAACTGTCATCACAGACCTGCTGGAGTCAAGTTTCTGCTGAAGTCTGATTTTATCTTTCAGGCATAGAGCACAAAAATTAGTCTTATTCTTTGTCTTTTTGAAGGAGACGGTACTTATTTCAGAAAGACAATGCCAAACTACTTACTGCATGTATTGCAACACTGTGGCTCTGTAGTTGAAGAGTCCTGGTGCGTTGATCAGTTTAGAAAAACTACTAACTTGTTTCAAATTTTAGTTGTGTCAAACTGTAACAAATTGTCCTCAAAGGCCACCATACACAGGATAAAGCTCTCCAATTCTCAAAAAGAAACCTATGGAGTCAAAGTTAATTCTTCCTGGTGGCCAGCAGGAAGCACGACTGGCTCTATGTAATAAGTCTAATTGTACAGAAGCAAATGAGAAAATGAACATTTTTCACACTGATTTGTAACATGATATTATAGTGTCAAGTTCTTCCACAGCATATTATCCAGCTTCTAGGCTCATGAGAGGATAAGCAACATACATGTGTGTTGTTTTTTAGAAGGTGAGTTATGTCTTTAAAGAAATGTTAGAAAGACAAACCAAAGCCAAAAATAAACTTGGATCACTTGTACAACATTTCATGTACAGTATGTTCCTGGTGTTGTTTAGTATTTGTTTTTCAGTAGCAAAAAAATCCTCCAGACAGCTGTGAGTAATCCCGTTTGTGTTGTGTTTCATCTATAAATATCAACATATGACTTTAACTGTCAACAAAATGTACACACATGTACATCACATGCGGTCACCATCTTTAAATACATGCACCCTGTACATTACTTTACACGCTATTTAATGCTTCAGGGACTACCTGCAGTGCTTTAGGGACCATCTGCTTTTCTTTTTTCAGCAGCTGTGAATCATCAGTTCCGACAGCGCTTCAAAAACTGCAGGCCTTTTACTATTATCTGCGGGAGCTGATAATAATTTAAATAGTTTCTCTAGTCTTTAAACTCTGAGCACTTTTAACAGTGCAGTGCTTTACAGCCCATCTGGGATGGTGAAGTACAAAATCATTCGCACTTTGAACACTATCTGAGTTCTTTGTGGTTTTCTGTAATCCTGAGCACAATCTGTACAACTCAAAGCAATATTTTAGCACAATAAAAACCTTCTACAGTATGTCAAAATATAATATCGGTACTTTAAATACTGTCTGCAGTACTTTGAACAGTGTCTGCAGGACTTCAAACCTCATCTATGGTACTTTTAAGTTATTTGTTTGGCTTTTGTGCCTTTAGTTGGATAGGAGAGAGAGGACAGTGGATGGTGTAAGAAACAAGGTAAGAGTGGGGAGTGACGTGGGAAAGTGGCCACAGGCTGATCTTGAACCCAGGCTGCCCAGACGAGGGCGAACTTCATGGAGCACAACCTAAACCACTAGGCCATCTGTGCTCTGCTATGTAGTGCTTTTAACACTACTTTTGTTCTTTAATCACAATTTACAGTGTTTAAAACAGTCTTCAGCTTGAACACCACTTGCAGCACTTCAAATATTGTCTGCAGCATCTACAGGGGAGCTTATATTACAAAACTGATACACGTTGCTGTTCGTAAAAGAGAAATGGTTCAGTGCTCATTTGGCAAACAGTATTAAAGGTACTATAGACTATCTTTAAAGCATTACAAACAGATTTAAATATGATGGAAGTACCGTTAAAGAGGTTGGTTTTGTATAACATAACAAGATGTTTAACTACAATTATATATATATTAATATGATTTTGTTTATTCATTGGTGCTTTTTTGAGCTAAGCAAGGGTTGATGACTGCAGCAGCTTGTGAGTTAGCTCCATCAGGTCAAAGGTCAGCCTTAGTCTGCTGTAGTTCTTCTGTTTGTCCACATGAGGTTGCTGCTGCACTGAAAGCATTAAAACCATAAGGGTTACTTACTGTACAACCTGCCATATCTGAGGGTTTTTTTCATACTCGTTCCATTGAAAGAAATCAACAATGGGACGTAGCCCCTCTCTTAAGGTGCTGTGCAAATTCTGAACACTTATGTTTGTGGAATACCAATGCCAAAATGTGAGAAAATTGTAGAGAAATGAAAGAAAAACTGATCTTCAGGATGTTCTTTCTGACTGCCTTAAACATCTTTTGGTTGACTTTCTGTGTAAAGGTCTTTGTTTATTTCTAACCGATTGGATATAAGATGAATATTAGCTTTGCTGTTACTGTGTTTCAGGCCTTCAGGGGGAAATATTTGTCTGTAGGCAGCCAAACTGTTTGGCAGGCTCCACAAAGAGACTTTCTACAGCTTTATACACTATGAGAACACTGTGGTTGAAAAATTATCGATGTGTGTATTACTCACCACAAAGCTCTCCTAAGCTGAGAGGAAGAGCAGATACAGCCGATAATTCACCGCAGAGTCACCGTCACATTCTTGTAACTTTGTTTTGTAATGTATTACTGTTACTGACAAGCACACAGAGAGCGATTTGGACTCAGAGACCACAGATCCCTCCTCTTCCACTGTTAATCCAGTCAGCTCTACAAGCTCAGTATCTGTTTAATACTGACAGAGAGGCAGATGTCTCACATACGGGAGAGTGAGCCACAGAGAAAGGGTAGGGGTACACAGGTGGGGGCACAGTCTGTAGAAGGGTGGCACTCTGACTTTAAACTTTATTTTAAATGCCATGCATAGATCATAACGACAACATAACTACCTATAGTTGTGCTCATAAGTTTATATAACCTGTCATAATGTATGATTTCTTGGCCTTTATTCAAAGAATATGAACCATAACACAAAAACTTTCCTTTTACTCATGGTTAGTAGTTGGGTGTAATTTATATGTCACAAATAATACACATTTCACCACGTAAAATGGTCCAGATAGTTGTTCTTCTAATCTGCTAGTTGTGGCCAACCAGATTCCAGGGGTAGCCAGTGCCATCCCGGTGACCACGCCCCTGGTTACAGTTCCTCCCACTTTTATGAAACCCTAACTCATGAGAGTGAACACTTGGACAGAAGACAAGTGGCAGAAGTTTGACTTCACTTCAAGATGGACTGTAGAGGACAGTGACTTTGAATTATCTGTCAGTCACAAAGAGGAGAAGAGTTCTTCTTGTTGGTCAGAGCGGTCAATGTCACATAGCACCAATGTGTGTGTGAGTGTGCATGTGTGTGTGTGTTTGATACCCTCTGGCGGCATCCTATCACACTCCCAAAGGATTGAAATATCAAACATGTGTTATCACCCAACTGATGCACACACAGGCACAAACACAGGCTCCAAAACACACACCCTTGTAAAATGGGTTCTGAAGTTCATGACATCATAGTTTAAGGAGATCACTTTCTGTTTTTCCCACACACACGCACAAACACACACACATGCACACACATTCACACTCAACAGTGATATAATCAGACACACAGATCATTTGTCTGGCTCAGTTTTCCATTCCTATACAGTACTGAGAAACATTTCATCAAATACATGCAAGTGTGCATGCAAGCACGCACGCACGCACACACACACACATAGACAGAAAGAAAAAACGTGTGATATTCATCTTTGACAATCCAGGATTTGACAGCTGTCAGAGTGCTGACAGATTGTGTGCGTGTGTGTTGGTGTGTGTCTGCGTTTGCATGTCATGACAGTGGTTGGTGTGTATTGATATCATGACAGTGGTTGACATACAATCCCCTCTGTTTTGGAGCTTTCATTTACATTTTCTACCAAGTCAGCTTCAGCAAAGATATCTGAATATGAACGAGATAAAAGCACGTTCTTAGAGATGCACCAAAAATGAGTAGTGAAGGTTGATGTTTCAACTTCTCAAGTATTCTACAGTATGTATGTGTTTAGGGCTAAACACCTCTGACCAAGACTTCCCTCTCTGAAAGAGTCTTTGTCAACTCTCCAGTTATCAGTTTAAAAAGCTAAGATTAAAGATCAGAGACTTTCACCCATAGATGTTTCTGAAAAATGAACGCTACCTTTTCTTGGTTCATTACATTTCCTTAAAGTAAGCAAACTGCTCACGATGAGTCTTAGTTTCACTGTAAATAGCAACCTACTCAGAGGCTTAACCCTAGTTTTCATCAACCGTGCACACCAAAAAAGAAACTGGTTTTCTATAAATGTACTCAGACTTTGTCAAGCTGTCCTCAAAATAAAAAGTTTCTCGAATTTTTGTTGAATAGAGATACATAGGAATAGGAATAGGGAATAGGAAGCTAATGTTTTTGATCAAATATGTGTCGTAGTGTAAATGTTTGATGTTGAACAGTTTGTCAGTTCATGCTTGAAGATATCTTTTACGGAAATAAAAAAAATGGTCTTCCGGCGGGGATGTCATTACGGCAGATTGTTTTTGTCCTGCTTTTGCCCCTCATAAAGACAGTTTCTCACACAGATACCACAAGTTGCCAATACTTAATTGGTCAGTGCTACCTTTTCAGACTAAAATCAAAACATTTAAGAGACATTTGCACATCAGGAAAACTGCCTCTCTTCCTGTTAGAAACAAACCTCAACAGTCTCCATCGGCCAATCCGAAACATGAGTTTAATCGAGTCAAGGGATAAAAAATCTGATACTAAAATTAGGTTGTTCACACCTCTGATCTTTTCCTCCATCCCTCTGTCTCTCCATCACTCTCTCTTCTGCTCTCTCTCTCACTTTCTCTCTCTCTCTCTCACTCTCGTTCTCTCTCACAGTGCAGTTAATCTCACGACAGTGTAGAAGAGGAGATATGGACGAGAGAGCTGCAGACAGATTAGAGACAGGCGGCAAGGCTGAAAGACGCTCAGCTGAAACTCTGAACCAAGGTTTGTGCTTATTTGTCTTTGATTCAAAAACTCTTAACCTGCTTAGTATCAAAGCTTGAAGTCAGTAAATATGTATTAAATGTACCTTTATTCTAAGTTTGGGCTCAAATTTCAGTCATAATCTTAACAACAGCTCCAGGTATTATCTGACTCCAAAGTGTAGTATATCTTTCTGTTTAGTTATGTATGAGATGGATTGTAGAGACAATATTTCTCTGTCTGCAGCAGATGTGAAAAATTATTTTGATTAGATTGGTCTAGCGTTGATGCTTGTAGTCTGTTCAACCACCAGATGCTTACAAACTTATGTCAATTTAAAAATAAATTACATAATTCTGATTAAATATATCTGTTATATATGAAGTAAATGATGCAAATGAGTACAATAAATACTTTTACTGTTGAAACTTTGGGTAAATCTGGTGATTACGTGTATGTTGGATAGGTTTTGGTTGTAATTTTGCTCATAATCAAGATATATGATGCTGTATTCATGTCTTACTTTAACGTAGGATCTTAATTCTTTGGCACTGGCAGCACTTGTATAATAGCTTTATTCCTTGGATGATTTGAACTTTGTATGGACTCTGGATATAAGCTGATTTCATGTTAAGTGCAACTTTTTTTCTGATACCTTAAAAGAACAACCACAATGTATCATGACTGTAATATTAGAATTCTGTAATCTCAGAGTTCTAGAATTCCAACTTTGACATTAGAATTCTAGGAACTCAGAGTTCTAGATTTCTGACTCAAATCTTAGAATTCATAGGTTTTAGTCAGAATTCTGATCCATTGTTGAAAGCGAGTATACTGTTGTCTAAATATTCCACTCTTGTTACTTCTGGAAGGATGCTCCTCTAGAAAAAAACTACATTTTTTTCTAAGTATCTAATTTCAGTTACCTAAGATTTAATGTTGAAGCACATTTCGCCCATAAAGTATACACCTGTCGACCATGATGTCATGACCCCTTGGCTGAGAGTGCCCCCCTCCCCTTCTCTCCCTCTGGGTCAGCTCAGGACCAAAACAGCCGTGACCTGATGAGACATGGACTCCTTTATGACCTCTAAAAGTGTGCTCTGGTATGAGGCGCCAAAACATTAGCAGGAGATCAAATCCAGACCAAGCCAACATCTTGAACTCATCGTTTTCATCGTGGCTTCATTCCTCTGTTGCTCTGTGGTCAAAACTCTGATGGACACCCAAATTTTTTAAATCAGAAAAACCTCCTTTGATGAAGCCTTCACCCAGAAAC
Organism: Thalassoma bifasciatum; assembly: GCA_008086565.1. Taxonomy (NCBI): domain Eukaryota; kingdom Metazoa; phylum Chordata; class Actinopteri; order Labriformes; family Labridae; genus Thalassoma; species Thalassoma bifasciatum. Next base: position 60,173 of record RPOG01000314.1, read on the forward strand.
ACATCATTGAGCCTTGGCTACACATGACCTTGTTGCCAGTTCCCCTGGTGTCGTTCATCAGTCCACTTTTGGTATTCACTGACTCCTGCAGACCAGAAACACCAAATAAGAGCTTCAGGTTTGAAGATGCTCTGACCCAGTCATCTTGTTTGGACTGTAACGTCTCCATCCTCATCTGTTTTTCACCACTTCATACCCTTAACCCCATGAACAAAATGTTCTCTTGCTGCCCTGCAGTTCAGCCCGCTGACAGGGAACGCTGTAGAGATATTATTCCCTCTATCTGTCAGGGGTCACAATGTTGGCTGATTGGTGTATGTTATTACAGATGAAATACCCAACAGTATATACGGCTGTTAAAAATAACTGCACATGCTGATGGGTGATGATGAATCGGAACAGAAACAGGACAGATGGACTAAACTTTAAAAGACCTAAACCAGCCGAGCACAGTGAGCCGTCTGCACTAATGTTACCTCACAATGAAGTAACAGTAACATCTTGTTCTGTCTTGGCAGATGAATCTGGCTCTGATCCATGACAGGCTGCATATTAAGACGTTTTGGGAGAAAAGGATCGACAATGATTTTCAGTATGCTGAAAATGAGGAGCAGAGGAAGAACAAGAGCGCCCTGAGCAAGTAAGAAACAACACAATAAATAAACCTCTGAGCGTAAGAGTCTCAGGGTACTGAGAAAACTCAAGTGTTTAATGTATTTTGCTTACTTTTGGTAGATCTGGATGGAATTGGATCATTAAGTGGACAATCATGGGAGTTTTGCTTTATTATTTTTCATCCTAATACTTTTTTGATAAAGTAACCAACATAATTTGTCATCATTAACTTATTGAAAATGTTCTTCATTCTAAAACAGAAACGTGATGCAAATGCAGAAGTGATGCATCCTGAAAAAGGCATGCAAAATTTAGGCATCCAAAACATCCTTAAAAAAAAAGATATGAAACCTCAAGACGTGCAAAAAAAAATGAGCCTTTGAATTAGGTTCATTAGTGATTGGACAGTCAAAGGCACTACACAGAAAATATTTCTTCCTTTCTGTGGATCCAGCTAATTGTTAAACCTCTTCCTCCTTTCGCCACTTTAAGATTTTTTATTGTCTTTTTCAGACTTGAAATAAAGTGTTTCCTCCAATGTGACGTGGCCTTTAATTGGGGCAGGTTTTCATTGGGAGTTTTACAGATAATCTATCTTTTCTCACAAAATCCCAGCCTTTGTTGCCCCTCTGTAAAAATATTACACATTTCATAACAGAAAGATAAATTAATTTAAAAGAATCTCAAGGTTTATGCAGTATTTGGTCTCGTTTTGGTTTTAATTTACATGATTGATTACAGTGTGTTCCAAGGAGACACTAACAATTGCTTCCAACCTTATCCCAAGTGTGACGATTGAAGCTGCTCAAACCAAACCAAACCAAAATATGCTGAATATGCTTTGTTTGAGACATACCCATACCTGGACACCCAGTACAAACATCAGACCCTCAATCTTACCTCACAGGTCTTAAACCAGTGGTCGATGTAATCCCGAGCAGAGTTTCTCGCACCTGGAGACAATGATCCATGAAGATCCCTGAAAGTGGCTCCTGGGACCAAACTAAGAGTTGTGCGTGGTTTCAGATGTGGTGAACATGTGACCATCTGGCGAATAGACACATCTAAAAACAGACCATCTCATTACAACAGCCTCTCATCTCTCAGCGAGCTGGAGGACATTCCGTCATGAGCGCACAGCAGACGGTCTGGGTGTTAAAGGTCTCAGTAATGATGATCACTAACGAGCTGTAACCTAAACTCATCACGGAAACTGAACCATCAATAGTTCTGAGATTTATTGTCTGGAGAACTTGTAACTGTTATCACACAACAAGAAGAGGAAAGAGCAGATTAAGAACACTGTCCTCAATTGTAATCTGTCTGTCTGGGGGTCTCTGAGGGTGGTACACTTACACTACTCTGTTCCCCATAAATGGTACAAACATCAGGCAAAATGCAAAGACATCTTTCATAGCACGTTCTAGACTGAAAATGTGATCAAACCAATTTGTGACCCAAGATTACGGACAATAAGTACACTGTAGCTTTGACTACAGCATTAAGGAGGAAACAAGATCTCCTGAATTTCTTAGTTTCTTTGTTTTGTTTTTCTTTTGGGTCCTGTAAAAATTTAGTTTAAATTACATTGATACAAATATGTTGTCATTCTTCTTTACTCTGCAAGTCTATCTCAGTGTTTGAACCAAGTACCACCATCACCCTTGGTACTCTATGCCTATTGCAGCATTACTAGTAATTGGTCCAAGCCTAGTTGAAAAGCTTTATTGAAAGGAACAGTTCATTGAAAAGTTAATCCAAGAAAGTGGGATACAGTAGAGGCAGAAAGAGGAAGCTAGATGGAGACCAATGGAGAAAGTAACCAATAAAATATACAATGTTATACAAACCCCAATTCAAATAAAGTTGAGACGTGTAAAATGTGAATAAAAACAGAATACAGTGATTTTCAAATCCTCTTCAGCCTATATTCAATTAAATATATCACAAAGACAAGATGTTTAATGCTCAAACTGATAAACTTTACTGTTTTTGCATGCAAACAGATACAGATTCTGGTTGTGTACCGCTCTTAAGGAATTTATGCTTTAATTTTGAGGGGATGATGGGAGTTGATTGTGCAACTGCTGCGAGAGACTTTAGCCTTGGTCGCCTTTGACCACAGAACTTAGCAGTTCTTAAAGGGAAAGCCTGCTTTTAAAGGTAGAGATGGTATCAGTCTCCCATACACTGGTTGTTGGTGATTCTTATAAATAACAGCTTCACCTCCCATATTACTCTTGACACTACAAACCGGTCTGAATTCTGGAAATCCATCCTTGTGGTTGAGACCAAAAACTGTTTGTGTTTGCTTGGGTAATAGAAGTGTAGACTCAGTCACTGAAGAGGACACAGTCTGATTGTGCTGCTCACTCAGATAGTCTAGACTATAGTCATTGTAATGGGATGTTCAGGCCTATAGTAGCCTATATAACCTCTGATTAAACCTTCACCCCTCAACGTTATATCAACTATTAGCCGTATCCCTCTTAACTCCACTCTTCTTCCCCTCTATCCCCTGAACCTCACACCACTTCTCCAGCCCCTCACACCTAATCCCCCTGCTATCCATTACTCTGTACCCCTAATCCCCACCCTATCAATACCGTGTATCTCTTAATCCTCTGGCTATCTGTTACCTTGTGCCCCCAAACTCCACAGCCATCGACTCTCCCATCGCCTCTAACCCCGGCTCTAGCCCCTGCTAATTGTGTACGTTATGTGTGACCTGGCCAGAGGCTGGAAAAACATGTTGCAGAGAGTGGAGGTGATAATCACGCAGCGATGACTGATGGAGGCCGGCTGACACATAAAGTGTAGTCACAGATACGCCGAGGCTCAAATTAGAAGATATTCTGTTCTTAATGATAACATCACGACTTCTTCAGCCAGGGGGGAGAGGCAATTAAATTCTTCACATTTCATTGATGCAAAGTTTCCATTTTAGCCCTAAGCTAGGACTTAAAATATATCTTAACTCATTAGGCTATATACGGAGCTTTAAACGTGTTGGCTTCAAGGTTAAGCTGATGTAGGACGAAATCTGCAACTGTTGTGTTGTTATAAGAGGCATTAGGTCCAAAATGGAGATACATTTTTTGTTTTTTATCTATGACAATTGTACATTCTCCTGTCTCCTTTATCTTCAGTGTGAGGGATTGCTGCTCACATGAATAGATTATTTTTAGTTCTAATGAAAGAGACTCCTTGTATCCTATTTTTTGGATGTGTTGATAAAAATCAGTCCTTTTTTCAATTAAAAAGGATAAAAACACGAAATCTCTATATGAAATGATAGTGAAACAGTCCTCCAGTCTCCACCTCATAACTCAGGCATGATTTTGCCATGGTAGCAGGTATCACAGTTATATAGAAAGCAAAAGCAGGAGGAACACAATCTATCTGTGTCTTTTTTTGAATCTTGTGTGCCTATTTCTATATTCTAAGCTGTTTATGTCTTGTTGTTTGTCTATCTTTGTATCTCTATTTTTCTTGTCCCTGGTATGTGTCTATTTTTGTCTCCCTTTTGTCTTTGAGTCCTTGTGTCTTCATGTCTGAATAGCTTTGTTTTGTTGTATTTTGTTTTCTTTGTCTGTCCAACTGTTACTCTGCTCGTGTTTATATCTCTATCTTTATCTTTCTGTCTCTCTGTGCCAGTCTCTCTCTTTCTTGGTATCAGTTTCTCTATTGTGTCTGTCATTGTGTCTCTGTGTGTCATTGTGTCTCACTTTGTCCCTGTGTTTCTTTGTTGAGGTCGGGTAGATTGTTGGCAGATGAGAGGACAAATGGAATAATCCAGAAAACGCAACAGGAAGGTGACGAAGAGACAGTGAGGACAGCTGATAGTCAGAGTTATATTACACTTGGCACAAGAACCCACAGATACACAAAGTGAGATGTGTGTTTGATCAACGGTGAAATAAAGAAGTGAAGAGAAACGCTGATGTGACGGTGATAACTCCCCAGCTGTCACTAGGATACTAGATCTGCCTGAACTCAGCAGCACATAAAACACTAGATATGACCTTAGTGCTGCTCTTACTCTCACAGTGATGGCCAAAATATCTTCAGATTGACATTTTGTAACTGAAAAAGTCTTTCAAGGAAACCCTTTTTCATAAGAGGTGTTACAGGAATTCTTTAGATTCTTTGATTATCTTTCACTCTCCTTTTTCTTTATACCAGTAAATGTGAAGTATCTTTTGTGTTGAAATTACTGAAACCCTCCTCTCTGTGTGTGTTTTCAGGCTGAGGGGGGAGTGGGTGGTCCGTCTGGAAAACCGAACCAAACACCTGAAACTCACCGACAACTACGTCAAGAAGGTGAAGACGGAGAAACCTGCAGAGCCGACAGTTGAAACAAATGAAGGAAATGCATCGTCATAATGTTTGGAGCAATAAAGTGACTTTTTAGAAAATAGATGAACTTAGCTTCATGTTTGTTTGTTTGTTTGTTTTCAAATGTGTAATTCATTTTGTGTTGAAAGAGGAGAAGTGTTGTTTATTCCCAGGGAGTTTAACTCTACAACCTGTGGTGATAGTAACAGCATCCAAACATAATTGTTCACCACAGTTTGAATTGGTTGCAGCAGTTTTGGCCTTCAGTTTTGAATACTTTTGCATTGTAGCTGCCACCATCTTGATTTTGGACACTTTAAATGAACATATATAGATGAAAGAATAGAGCTGGGTGAAGCTAAGGCCTAGCTAAATGTGTCCACAATTTGTTCATAATTTTGTATTTTATTCCTTGGACTTTGTTTCATTGTTTTGAACCTTAGTGCTAAAATAGAGTTGGCATGGCAACTGTTTTAGGCAGATAAAACACACAACCCGCACAGTCATGCTAATTCAGACAAACTACATTCTGCATCGAAACATTTCAGTGTCCGACAAACATGTTAAAGTGTTTATTTAAAAGATTTTAAGTATACTGTGCAAAATAAAATAAATTAACCATAAGATTTATTGCTCTGGGTTCACATTTAAACTCTTAAAACACTTACAACAACCATTTCTTTCAAAATAAAACCTCTTTTCATAGTACCAATAGTTGGTGCAATCTTTTCAAAATAAAAGTCCCTTTTTATCATCCATTGAGTGATTAATGCAGTGACGTATTTTGGTCAATAGAGGCTGTGGATTGGTAGAATAGAAGTGTTTTTGGTCATATCCAGCAGTTTTTTTCTCAGTGTCTGTTCCCGGACTTCACACCACATGTATCGAGAGTTTTCCACAGGTGGAGGTAGTCCTGTTCCTTTCCACTCCACCTTCTCTCCATCTTCATTGCGTTGGACGTAATCTGGCACCAGAGCCACCAGCGTGTTGAGACACACTCCGTCTGTTTTTCCGTGCTGCCGCCCGTTGTGCTGCAGACTGAAGACACCCAGAGTGTTGACGTCGTGGTCGTAGTACGCCGTCGGCATGGCTTCCTGCACCACCATGTTGGCCGCCCAGGTTACTGCGTGGGTCTTCACGGCAGCTGCAGTAGGGAGGTGGATGGCTGGAGCTGTAGGAAGAGGAGATGGTCACTTTACATATCTTTACATATCTTCACAGACATTTAAATGTAAAGAAATTCATCAAGAAGATTTGTTTATGGTCCTGTTTTTTCATCTCGATTGGAAGCTCCATGAAGAAAACAGTTGGTCCAAGTACGGGACTTTTTCCTTACAATACTTGTACAAAACAGAGGGGGAGAAACTCAGCCTCTGATAGAAATATCAAATTTAGTCAATAGGGGTTGAGTTTACATCAAGTAAGCAGTCACCTTTGATGACCAGGACCCAGATCTTCTCATCATTATGTGTGAAGACCAGGACCAATCTCTGCACCACGTGACGGCAGCTCATGTCAGTTGGTAACATGGTTGGATGCCAGGGTTCCTGACGGTACCTGAAGGAAAGAGAGGCAGTCATGACGTTTATTCCCATACGTCACATTTACAGCCTCTGGAATCCAAAACTGGTTGAGGTGAGCTTGGCGTCATACTTGAGTCCGCAGTCGATTAGTCTGAGGATGTCTCGTCCTCTCAGAGTAAGAGCAGATTGTCGGTCCCACCAGGACGCCTGAAGAGACTCCTGATCTGCTGCTGCCAGTGTCTTTAAACTCCCACCTGAGTCACACACGGAAAAAAACAGGTGAGTCTGTTCCCTGTATTCAACAGATTAAAAATCAGCCCTTATGTGTTTTGTTTATGGCTGTTCTAAATAAACTACTTTGATACAACTTGCCTCTGAAGAATCAAAGCATGTGTGTGCATTCATGACCTCTGACCTGTGACCTTGGCCAAGAAGATGAAGCGGATCCATTGTGGTCCCTGCTCCTGGATCAGCAGCAACGTGATTGGCTCACACTCAAAACCAGCCTCCTCTTTCACCTGGAAACAGCATGAAAACAGATTTTTAGGTCTAAACTTCAGAGCAAGTTGCAGGCATCTTTTCCTGATCTAGTTGTAGTCAACCTGATATAGTGTGTTTATTGGTATAACTCACCTCCCTCCGCAGCGCCTCCACTAGGCTCTCCCCGACCTCCATCCTCCCTGCAGGGAGATACCACTGCTTGTAACAGTCCTGCTTGGCTTCCTGCACCATCAGCACCTCCTCCTGATAGAGTACACAAACATACAGGATTTATTATAAATCCTTTTGTTTGACAGAGGGTCTACTCTTTAAGTCATGTTAGAGGAGTTAAAAGAAATAAGAGGATATCATGGAAAAGCAAGTGTATAAAAGTGAGTTTTGAGAAGTAATTTGAATGATGTCACATTCTGTGAGGCTCCTCCAGCCGGTTATTACAAGTCAAAGGGGCACTCCCTGATTGGACAAGCTCAGTCTCTTTTATGTTTTCATTCCAACCAACTGCACCACTCAGGCTTAACACAGCTCCCTCTAGAGGCATTAAAGGCCAACTACAACTTCCATAACAACCAGTTAAACACTTGCAAATGAACAAAAAAGGAGTTCAAGACATGAATTAAAGAAAAAATACCTAACAGCAAATGTGACTGTAACAAATTGGGAATAAATGCAACACAGAACTTAATAATGAGCACTTTATGAGACGTGAAAGCTTTGCATGTATTTTTTTGATGCAACAACAGAAAAAAAGAAAGAAACAAAGCTGAAAAACCATTTTTCTGTTTGTGAACAAACATTTCAGAATAAATCATTCTGAATGAGCGATAACGGTCAACAAAATATTAAAATCCTGCCCCACAACTGAACAGGTACATAAAAGCTGAATGACAGCATGCGACAAAGATTAGGTATGAAGTAACATCCAGGGAAAAAATATGGCTCTTATAGCTTTGTCTCTCTCCTTTTTTTTAAGGTTTGTTCATGTTCTGCATGATCCCTGGTGAAATAAATGTAAAAATCTCAGCTGAACTAAACTCCTAGGCCGTGTTTCAGGCACATGAGAAAAACAAGTGTGGCAGAACCTTATCATTAAAGATGACAGCAGCGACGATGTAGGTGACGTTCTTCCTCAGAGTAGCAGGTTTGCTTGCATCCATCCCAACATCACACAACGTGACCTCTGACCCCTGACCGCTCAGCATCTTCTCCACCTGCTCCTCCACCTGCCGACGCTCCTCCTCCGTCACCTCCATGTCTGCAGGGGCAAAAACATGATGACAATGTTATCAAAATAATAATGAGAATTTAATTATTTTTTTCTATCTGACATTTTCCATCTATTGATTGATGCTGTTTTAGGATGTTTTTGTTCATACTTGTACATTATGTTTTGTGTTTGTTGGATGTTTGGTGATATGCTTTGATTTGCTCTGTGTGCACTTGGAGCTATCTCTTAAACACATAAACAGAATAATCATGTATGGATTTCAATCCAACTTCTACGACAAAAATCACACTACAGTAAGAACTACTGTATGAAAATAAAAATTGCTTTCATTAAATTAAAATAATTTACTATGTTCCTTTCCTGATTCTCCCCGTGTCTGAGCTGACATGGGTTGGTTAATAAAATAAACTCGATAAACTCATCAGAAGACCCTGACAGAAGCTAACGTCAGCTAATGTAATTTAATACCTTTAATTTATTTCTCCTTTTGGATTTTTTTTCTTAAACTACTACACGGCTGGCGCTCATACCCAAAAAATGTGAAAAGAAATTGAATATATTCACAAACCTCTGTGTGATTAAAGGTCGTGTGATGTTTCCATTCAGTGATTCTTTGCTGCTGCTTTGTTTTGATATTTGACACCGGTGCGTCCACAGGAAATGCGTATATTTTCCGGTTCAGGGTTTTCAAAACAAGACTTAAAAAAAAAAAAAAATTATTTATTTTTATTTTTTGGCTATGTAACTGAGTATCATGTGTTTGGTGGGATAAAAGACCACAAACTTTTTATGACATGTTTACTTCAAGATACCTTTGGTTGAGTTTTGAAGGGTTTCATTTGGGATTATTTTTCCCAACTGGATCAATCTTGCCCTTGGACCTTTCATGTGGTTTCTATTCATGTATTCTTTCTTTTATAAGAAGAACACAAAACTTAACTAAACCTAGTAGCTTACTAAACACGTCTCAAAATCAAGGAACAAACCAGTGCCAACACAAAACTGGAATTAAAATAAATATTGTAAAGAAGAGATCCAATTTTGAAAAAAAAAAAAAAAAAGAATAACATTGCAATATTTAAGAATACTGAAAAGACAATTTAGTGTACAGATTATAAACAGCATCAAAAAAACTGTACAGACTTATGAACGGGAAAAAATGACCACCATCAAAATAATGCCAATTCAATTAATGAATGCTTATGGTTTGGGATTTAAATGATTGCTGTTGCTGGGTGGACAGGAGAAACAATACAAATCAGATCAGGGAAGGATAAAAAGAACAAAATTGAAGCTCATTTTATATCATTTATTTTATTCTAGTTCTCTTTATTTACCTATATTTACTTTGTTGTAGGACGTCTGTTGTCGTACAGTTTGTAAACCAGGGTCTTTCAATATGCTATGTAAACTAATTATTAATAAATCATTCAGAATTTCAGTTGTACATTTATTTTTAGAAAATACTTTGAAAAAGCACTGATATTTCCTTTGAAGAAAATACGCATTAGTTACACCGTGGGAATAAACAGAGAAAATAACCATTGTTTATGGTATTATTCTACCTGGGTCTTCAAATGTCAGCCTTCTGTGTTTTATTTTGAAATTCTATACAGGAAGTGCTTGTTTTGTAGTCCCATGTTTTTGGAGTGGTGTTGTAACATGAAGTAAGGTCAGAGAGAGGCTGTTGAAATAGACTTTCAGCTTTTAAAATGTGGTCAGCAAACTTTACTGTTTTATAGCACTGACAGTAGCAAAGTATTTAATCGCTGACAGAAACAAAAAGCAGGAATATTTTTAAATCTGTTTATAAATCAACGGGATCAAACTGGTAAGCTAATCTTGTTTCATTTACCAGTTCACCAATTCAGCCAGCATTACTGTCAATTCACTGTGGTTTTCATGTTTCTGAAACTTTAATCTGACATTGTTTAACCTCTGTCACTGCTGATTTGTGCATATTTATATGATTAAGCTGTTTATTATACTATATCTCTCTGAACCTCATTGCGAAGAAAACTAGTCATTAATCCTGAAACTAGTTAGTCAGTATTTATTGGATCTGATTACCCTCTTATTGTATTAGGCTGTTGTGAAGGGTTTTGTGACCCTATTATTCACAGATCTTGAAAAAAAAGCCAAGAATAAGGGAGACATGCTTTCAATAATATTCCCATAATTGTTTTATTTTGCAGAACTGCAGCTGTTTGATCATCTGAGCCCAGTGAATCATCCTATAATACAGATCCTCCCTCCATCCATCCTTCATAGAAATCTCCTACCAGCCCATCAGAGTTCCTCCTGCCCCCCACAGATCAGACAAGCATGGGTCATTACTCCCTGAAGTGAGATCTGAGAAAAAATAAATACTTGGTAGGATTCAAAGGGTGTTTTTGGGTGCTTTCACCTTGATTTACACAGGATTCAAAAAGGCATTGTGTACCTTCAGTCAGCCCACAGTGAGCTAAATCCTCCACAACATCGGACATCAGAGATCCTGCAGGTGAAGATCCTCTTCCTCTGACTTGGTTGTGACATTTGTTTGTTTCTCTGTAAGAAAAGTTCACTGGTCCTGAGTTTGTGCGATGGTTCGGCACAGTAAGCTGCAGAAACAGATCCTGGCTCTGTATCGTCAGTTCCTTCGTGCTGGCGTCGACAAACCAGGCTTCATCCCTCGAATTCGCGACGAGTTCAGACAGAACGCTCAAATCAAGAAGACTGACGTGATGCACATCGAGTATCTGTACAGGCGAGGGCAAAGGCAGCTGGAGCAGCTAAAGGATGTCAACACCAAGCAGCTGGGGTCCTTCTCCAAACCTGAAGATAAGAGCTGACCTCTGACCCTTTACGACATCTTGGGACCCTGATAACTCCAACAAATACCTCATAAAGACTCTGTTACTGCTGCTGTGCTTGTGTCCAGTAGGGACTGTTATGCTCAGTGTGGAAGAAACTGATGTCATCAAGAAAAAAAACACATATCAGCTGTAAGTCAGCAAAGTATAAGAGTGTAAAAGTTAACTTTGACTGATATGTAAATAAGCTTGAATAAACTTGTTGATGCAGAAAAAACTGATGTGATAAGAATTTATAATAGTCCAATGCCAGCACTTACATTTAGCTTTAGTGTTACACAAAATGAACTTGAATAATATACATCAGAATCATCAAAACTTGGGATCATCATGTTTGACCTTTTACAATTATAGATTTGACAGGTGTTTTTTTATTGGAATTTTTACTTGCTCTAAAAAACTCACATTAATTTGAGGTACAAAGGGGTTAATTGCGGCAAGAATCAGAATCCTCTTTCTTTGCCAATTATCTTTAAGGAGGAACAAAGAATTTGACTAAGGTTTTAACCGTACTTTCTCTGTACAAACATATATGAACAAACATTACATATCAAATAAATGAAAGCATAAATTAAAATAATGATATAATAAAAATATACAAAACTTAGTATAAAAAGAGAAGAAAAAATATATTCATAATTTTTATTCATAGTTCTAAGAAATGTCATATGACAGTTAAATTTCTATTGGGATGTTTCTACTTTGACTTTATTACAGTATCTACTTGTTTTGGGTCAAACGTGCTGCGACCGCTAGAGGCAGCAGCGTCTCAAAGGTGAGTAACGTTGTGTCTGAAAATACACCAACGAAGAAGAAATAATGTAAACAGGAAAGAAAGAAAAGGGTTGACATCCTGTGATCGAGGGACTCCCCCCTTTCTAAGTTCTTACTTTGAAAAGGCGATTTAGCTGCACTTCTGTGTCGTAAATACGCATTTCACACTTTACATATTTCACTAGTCTTCTCAGTTTTAATCTGTCAGTTGTCTGATTTTTCCGCGTCATGTCGGGTTCACTGACCTCAGGAGGAGAGATGAGCAACGGTCAGTTATTTCAGCAGGTAAGACCATTAAAAAGCGTCACAACAACGAGGGCTGTTACGTTTACTCTTACATATCATTTGTATTAAACAATTTTGAATTAATCATTAAACAATTCGAGTTCTACTTCACTAATTTTTGGGAAATCAACGAAGGCCTAAGTGTAATATACACGGCCAAAAATAAAAGGTCACAATCTAATATTTCGTTTTACTGCATTTCGTTTTGATTACAGCACACATTCACTGTGGCATTGTTTAGATAAGCTCTGACAGGCAACCTCACGCTTGTACAGTAGGCAGTGGGCATGATGGGTGCATCACTTCACCTGCCTCTCCTTTTACCCTGATGCACCCATCACTCTGTAACAGGATAAATCTGGACTCTTGAGACCACATGACCTTCTTCCATTCATCCAGAGTCCAATCTTTATCCTCTCTCGCAAACTGAAATTTTTTTCCCAGTTAATCTTACTGATAAGTGGTTTTCTTCAGGCTAAACAGCAGTTCAAATGTGAAATCAGGGAGTGGGTCAAGTGGATAGTAGATACTTAAAACAACAGATCGCTGTCGGATATAAGCATATGGTTTTCAGACCAGTGGGGGTAAAAAAGGTTTTTTTTGGAAGATAGAAGAAATAGGAGAAAATTAATTAAATACTTGGTTTTACATGTTCAATATATTTTCTTCCATCCTGCAGATTGCACTGCTACGCTGGCTGACTTCACAGACTGAAGAGGACAGAGGGCTTTTGACGGCAGTGACAGGCGTTCAAGTCGCCAAAGAGGTGCTGAACCGGATCACTGGGCAGGACAAAGTGGACGCTTACAAGGTACCAAAGTTCTGGCTGAAGTGTGAGCTCAGTGTGGAGATAATCCTTATTTCCTCAGCTGAGACTTGATGAATCAGGTTTTTTAAAGAACTCCCTAGCTAAGGCAGGACCAACCAATGACAAACCTCAGTTTCGTAATGTTTGCAAAGTGATTGAATACACATTTTATGAAAGAAAGATAACCATCAAATGCACCTGAAAGTGTGGCTCAAAAATAGATTTTACAAAGTGTTGAATCAGAAAGTTTCTAACAACCAAAAAGTGAAGTTCTCTCTCTCTCAGTAAAGTAGATTTCATACATTAAACTTTGATGGTCGTGGCCCAGGTAGGAGCAGCATGACATGTTATGGTGCGAGAATTACAACATCTGACCTTTCCAAGAGATTACTGCCTCCATCATCTGTCCAGGTTGAAGAACACTCAGACTCATGTGTTCTGTGTTGTTTTGTGTCCACAGAAAGAGTGCATCCTGGGTATCTCTCAGTTCATCAAAGACAACCCTCGAGCCACGCAGGCTCAGATCAACGAGGAGCTGGAGAAGAGAGTTCTGGTTTTCGCAGCTCGTGTTCACGCTCTGGAAAAGACTCCTCTACTCTGAATGAATGTTCTAATATTTACACCAAAAAATATTTTATATCCTCAAATTTTATTATAATTTTACACTTTAAAGCCTCTTTGTATTTTACTTTATGGATGTGTAATTATTCCATGCTTTTATACGATAAGTCGATTTCTTCACTGCTTTTAACAGAAGTCTATCAACACTTTCCTTGTCTGAAAGAGGGGAAACTCTATGTGGGACCACTTAAGATGTGTGACAAGATGTTATTTTTAAAACAGCAGAGTTGTTTTTACAGCTTTAAAAATGTTGAACGTCTTTGTGTCATGTTTGTTGTCATGAGACTGAGGAATTAGTAATGTCTTGTTTTCTCTTGTATTGTTGCTTTAAAGCAGCTTGTTAATTTGATCCTGTACGGTGCTTCGAAATAAAATCTGACATAAACACTTTCTTCTGTGCTTTTCTTTCAAACAGAGCTGTTCCACCCCTGACTGTAGTGTGTCAAATACAGAGAACTTCTTTTTTCTTCCTTTTACATTTCTGTATTTATTTTGTTCCACAGAAACACCCAAAGTTTTAAGAGTGCGTAACCACATAGTTGCAGGTGTGAATGTGATAACTGTCTTATGTGAAAGGAATTAACTATTTTAGGCTGTGCTCTACAGTTCAGCCATGAATTATTTAGTTATATCCAAATTTTTTTATTTTTTTATTCTTATATTAGAAGGCATGGTAAATTAAATAGGTTTCAGTTGTTTTTGTTGAAATTATCATTCTGAAATTATGCTTTACTTACCATAGAATAGAGCTATCATGAGGAGATTTAGGTCATATAAAATGTAAAAAATAAAAGTGAAAATAATGGACTGCAGAACTCAAATCCTCAAAAGAGGACAGACCAAATTAATAAAAACATGTTTGAGTGTTTCAGGAAATAATCCGAAATGAAGCAAGGGAAAGTGTGGTTGTTACAGTTCAGAGAGGAATACCTATTTATTTTTTTATTTATTGGTCTCTTTGTCCTATTTTGATTTCCCAAAGGAAAGAAAACAATGTTAACCAATTTGACAGCGCCCCCTAGTGTTAAAATATGCGATTACAGCCAACAACACGGAACTTCCTGTCTGCAGTTGTGTTTCCCTCAGCACAAACATCAGCTTTCTCGGTTTCACCAGTTGATCGATACAGTTTTGCAAATTCTGTTAGTCGTGAATAATTGTTGCGTAAAATTGAAGAAGTAAATCACATTTCCGACTGCATGTGAACGCTACAACCATGACAACAAAACACGTCCTGGCATTCAATAATGAATTTACAGACACGTAAAACACCTGTAAGTATAAACCATAGACTGGTATAAACACACCCCATTAACTTTGATCAAGTGACGTTTTCTGCTGCATCTCCCAGCATGCATCTCTAGTTTCACTTTCGTTTTTGCAGTGATCGGACAGTTTGCGGAAGACGTTACAGTAAGTTTGACATTTCATGGATATTTTTGTTGTGTTTCTTTGGTGGTAATGTTTAGGGATGACAAATCATAACGGATAAGGAGCTAGATTTGGATTGATAAACACATTTTTTCTTAATGGGAGCTGAATGAATGGGGAGGCTTTTAAAATCGAAAGTGTTTCTCTTCAGCTCACTCTCCAACTTTGTGCGTGGTCATTGTGCTCCATGCTGTTTGTTCCAGTTATTTATGAGTTTAAAAATAATCTGGTTTATCAAGAACATTGGAATAAGGAAATAGCAAAAACATTTTGATGTGTGTTTAATTTGTGTTGGATATTTGATGTTCATTCATTCAATCAAAAATCAGGCCCTACATCTCCCACATTTCAAGGTTATTTTCCAAAACTAGGTTTTGTGTTGCTACTTTTCCCTCAATTTAAGCTCTATTCTACACACAACATTTTTTTAGAGCATTTGATAGTAAATGATTGAATGAGTATTTTTATTTTGATCAGCTGCAGCAGAGCACACTCTATACAAGAAAAGATAAAATAGGCTGATTGAAAATGGGTTTGGCTGAAGCAGAGCTTATAGATGCTGAACTCTTGTTAAAATAGATAAGTACAAATATGCATACACTCCATATATGCACATACATACCTACATACACATACATGCATTATATGTACCTGATACATACGTGCATACACATATGTACCCGCCTACATGAGTATGTGCATGCATATAACATAACACAGGGCCCACTTTTGAAAATAAATCTTAGAAACTTAGGAACATCAACGCACTCCTGAAATGTTTACATATCAACATGTACTGTGAACTGACTACAGGGTCCCAGAGCTAATCTTGGAGTATCTGTTCACAGCCAGGTCTTATTTGGATTAAATCACATGTTCATTTACACAGAGAACAAAGGTTTTGTGTAACACATTGTGTACACACTCTGCCTTTCTGAAAAGTGCTGAGAGAGACAGAGGATTTAATCAAGCACTTATTTGCTGTCTCCTTTTTCTCTCTTTCATCAAAGAAGTTTCTATTAATCCATAAGTCACACTTGCAAAAAAAACCCAACATATGGTAAAGTGTTTGTTGACATGTTGTTGTTGGTGTGATCTTTGTGTTACAGGTGAGAGGACAGTCTCCTGCTTTCCTTGTCACTATGCTCCCAGCTCCTCTCCTCCTGCTCCTCCTTCTTCCCTTCTCTCCTTCATCAGGAGCTCAGATCCCAAATAAAAAAGATGTCCCCATCGCCACCAACGGCCAACCTTTCCCCTGGGACCGCATGAGACTCCCCACAACCATCTCCCCCATCCACTACGACCTGACCATCCACCCAAACCTCACCACCCTCGACTTCACAGGCGTCGTCCGTATCCAGCTCGATGTGCACGAAGACACCAGCACCATCATTCTCCACGCAAAGCAGCTGCAGATATCCGACGTGCTGCTGCTCGCACCCGAAGGCGTCAGACCTCTGCAGGTGTTGGAGTATCCACGTTTCCACCAGCTCGCCCTGCTGTCAGACTCAGTTTTGACCAAAGGGAGGAAGTATGAGGTTCAGATGGTGTTTGCTGCCAACCTATCCGACAGCTTCCATGGTTTCTACAAAAGCAGCTACCGCACCAGCAGTGGGGAAGTCCGGTGAGTTTATGTGTAACTGTCTAGGAAAAAGATTTTGTTTGTTCTGTGCTTTGGGATACTTCTAATGTGATATTTCTGTTTCTCCTGACAAATATGCAACAGAAGACAATTAGTTATCTCATTGTTCTTCTTACTGCACATTTTGTTTACCTTTTATTCATGTGCAAATCAAGGGTTATGGCCTCAACACAGTTTGAAGCCACCTTTGCTCGTGGAGCCTTCCCGTGTTTCGATGAACCTGCCTTCAAAGCCAACTTCACCATACGGATCATACGGGAGCCTCGTCACATAACCATATCTAACATGCCAATGGTACATAAGCTTCAAATATCAGTTTAATCTCAGCACAAGTGAGGAAATATATCAACTGGTTGAAAACATAGAGGTTTGATTTGTTTGTCCCTGTGCACTTTTGTCTCTAAGGTGAAGACAGTTGATTTGCCAGGCGGTTTGCTTGAAGATCACTTTGACACCACTGTCAAAATGAGCACTTACCTCGTGGCCTACATTGTGTCTGACTTTATGTCAGTCAGCAAAACCACCAAGCACGGCGTCAAAGTAAGGAGGAAGAAAAAGAATGTTAACCACTCTGTCACTTAAAGTCTTTCCTTGTCTTTGTCTCAATTGTGATCTTTCCTGCGATGTCCGACAGATTTCAGTCTATGCTGTACCTGAGAAGATCGACCAGACAGCCTTTGCTCTGGATGCTGCCGTCAAGTTGTTGGACTTCTATGATGATTATTTTGATATTCCTTACCCGCTTCCTAAACAGGGTAAGTGAAATGGGTCACTGACAGATGAGACTTTGAATGGGCCATTTTTTAACACTGAAAATAAGGATATATATGTGTATATATTTGGCCATTGTTCAAACATTTAGAATGTAGTTTACACATGTATTTCTGCAAAAAATTCCAGTTAAGAGATTTAAGTTTTTTTAAAGTTGAATTAAAAGAACAGCCTTGAAAATAAGTAATTTGGGGTGACTGTAATTTATTTCAAAATTAATATATTTCTTAACATTACCAATATTTCAACAAGTATCAGTGATTAAGCAGTTTAAGAGAGACAGACTAATAGATTTGCAGATAAAACTTATTGTTTACTGTCATGATACCCAAAAGTGGCTTGTACATTACAGTAGTTAAAAAATGGATTTATTTTCAAATATGAGGAAGACTTGGTAACCTCCCAGGTGTTTCATTGGGTTCCTCAGATGTGTCTGGTTGATGAAACACCCTGATCTTGAGGTTTTTTCAAAATCGAAGTCCCAAAATTGATAGTTGCCCCAGATGACATTTCATATAATGAACATATTTGGACTGCATTTGTTTGTATATCATGATGGAAATATAAGTGCAGATGCTTAAGAATTTTTTCAGTGAATGCAAAACATATTAGAAATGATACCAAATGAGGCAATGGATATTTTTAAATAGATTTAAAGACATAAACTGGTTGTCTAATGACCAATAACTAAAATGTTTGGAGAAGTTAGAGTGGTTTTGTATATGGAGAAGGTATAAGAAGTACATATTGTCTTTTATGTGGTTCGAGTATTTTATAACAGAAATATTTAGTTGGAGAGAAAAAGTAGGTATCACATTATCGACCCAAATCCATTATTTTTAATTTTTAACTGGGGGTTCAGTGTTGGATGCCACAGAAAAAAAATCCCCCTTATTTTTGGGGAGTGGCTTTTTTTTTCTCTTTTTAACATTTCAGTGTATTTTCTGTCAATTGTTATATTCTGCAGATCTTGCTGCCATTCCCGACTTCCAGTCTGGTGCAATGGAGAACTGGGGTCTGACTACTTACAGAGAGACTGGGCTCCTCTTTGATCCAGAAAAGTCCTCAGCTTCAGACAAACTGGGCACCACCAAAGTCATCGCACATGAGCTCGCACATCAGGTAGCTCACCTGTAACTGTTTCAGAAGTTCATCATATGCTTCAGTCTTTAAGATTCTTGCACATGAAGCTGTTCTTACATGTTCTGCTGCTTGTTTAGTGGTTTGGGAACCTGGTGACCATGGAGTGGTGGAACGACCTGTGGCTTAATGAGGGTTTTGCTAAGTTCATGGAGTTTGTTTCACTGGATATCACCTACCCAGAGCTGCAAGTGGTGAGAGCAAAGCAGAGGGAACTGACCTCTCACTAAGACTCTTTTGTCCTTTTTGTATCTGAAAGTTAAATTGGGTCATGATTTTATTGGCATAACATAAAACGTGTCACTATGTCACAGTAAAGTATAAAATAATGAAATGTTTCACACCAGGATCTCTGAACACACTGTAAACTCTCTCTTTCTCTCAGGACGACTTCTTCTTGGGGAAATGTTTTGAAGCTATGGAGGTAGACTCCTTGACCTCCTCCCACCCGGTCTCCACCCACGTAGAGAATCCCACACAGATCCAAGAGATGTTCGATGATGTGTCATATGACAAGGTCAGCATTTTGAAAGAGAGCCAAATGATGTATTATGACTGTGTGTTAAAGAGCAGATGACCTTAACTGTGCTGTCAAAAACAAATTGTTCTCATGTGTTTTCTGGTTGTGATAGGGGGCGTGCATTCTGAATATGCTGCGAGACTTCCTGACTCCTGAGGTCTTTGAGATCGGCATTATCCGATACCTGAAGCGGTACAGCTACCAGAACACCATCAACAGCCACCTGTGGGAGAGCCTGACCGATGTGAGTGTGTAGTGGTGATGCCACAGTATCTGTAGCTGCACTTTTAGAAAATCCAGAGTTGAGACGATCGATATACTTAAAGCTTGATCTGTTGACTTCTAAAAACTTTACATTTTGATATCAGTCTCATAGGGATGCAAACTTGTTACATTTTGGACACATTTGGTCACCTTTTTTATTTTAACCAGCGTCTAGTTTGCACCCCTGGACTAAGGTTGTGAGACTGTATATATTATACAACGTCTCAAGTACATCCTTTTGAAATTAAGAGAAAAAAAATTCTTTGTTGAAGAAAAAAGCAGTATTATGGTTGTTTCTACTTATTTGAACCTTGAGTAGCAATAGTGCAGCTGTGAATTAAAGTGATGTTGGCTTTGTCATGATTCCCTGCGGCGCCTCTATAACAGATCTGTAACTCGGCTGATTTGGACGAAGGAGGAAAAAAACACAGAGAATTCTGCTCCAAGCGCAACCTCCAGTCTGCAACTTCTGTAAGTTAACAAGCTCTGTCCAAACTATGTGTAACATCGAAATCATACTGTTTTTTTCTAGAGGGAATTCATGCATTTATGTTTTAATGTTTTTATCTTTCATCACTGGTATTTTACGATTACTACACACATAAACAGAATAAGAATAAGAACTTTCTGCAAGAAAATTGTGCTGTGTGTTTGTCCGTACTTAGAATTGGTTCTCTGGTGATGAGCTGGATGTGAGGGCTATCATGGACACGTGGACGCTGCAGGAAGGTTTCCCGCTGGTCACTGTGGAAGTCAGAGGTCGGGAGGTCAGACTCACTCAGGAGCGCTATTTGAAGACGGACGACCCCTCCCTCACTGAAGGGTAAGAATATCAAACATTACACAAATATCTTCCTGAATTAAGATGTGATTAAATTCTTAATTACATTTTCCTTTGGGTTTTCATAGCTTCCTGTGGCAGATCCCTTTGACCTACATGACCAGTGCTTCCAGCACCATCCACCGCTTCCTGCTGAAAACAAAGACAGGTGAGGTTTCCTCCAAGTATGATTTTTCTATGTACACAAATAAGTTCAACACCTCAGGTCTCCTCACTTTGAGACCTGTCATTACTCCTTCTCCACATAGACGTTCTGTACCTGCCAGAGGAAGTGGACTGGGTGAAATTTAATGTGGACATGAGTGGATACTACATGGTCCACTACGCAGGCGAGGGCTGGGACTCTATCATCAAAGTGCTGCAGTATAACCACACAGCTCTGACCAGCAACGACCGCGCCAGCCTCATTCAGAATGTCTTCCAGCTCGTCAGGTTGGTCCTGTATCCATCCTCAACATGACCACAGTTTGTTTCCCTGCATGTGAATTTAAGATAACCTGGGGAAAAGTTGTTGGTTTTCAAACTGTTGTTTCTGTCGCAGTGTCGGTAAAGTGAGGCTGGACACGGCTCTGGAGCTGTCTCTGTACTTGTCCAGAGAGACTGCGATCATGGCGGTGACTCAAGGCTTTGGGGAACTTGTACCTCTCTACAAACTGATGGAGAAGAGAGACATGGCTGACCTTGAGGGCCAGATGAAGGTTAGTGAAGCCAACTCTCTTACATGGAGTTACCCCCTGATACAAACAAATCCTGGATGGAGCGACTTTATCTAGGGTGACCATAATCTGAAAACCCAAAAGGAGGACCCCTTACATGCTTTCTTGGAGGTACTGCAAAAATACCGAAAGATACTCAAAGACAACATAGTAGCTTCATAACCCATAATTCATAATTTCCCATATTAAGTCAGAATTTTAAGATTAAAAAGTCAAAGTAATAAAAATAAAAAGTCAAAAGTTTTCATTTTAATATTTTGAAGTTTTTTCTCATAATTTTGACTTTACAATGTCAAAATATTACCTTTATCTCAAATTTTGACACTTTTTCACATAACTTTTACTATATAATACCAAAATTATGACTTTCTAGCTCAACATTTAGATTTCTTATCTCATCATTTGGACTTTTTATCTCACAATTTTGACATTTTTCTCATTACTATGGCTATTTAATCACAAAATTTTGACTTTATCTCAAAATTCTGACTATTTATCCAAAAATTTTAACTCTGTATCTGTTTTAGACTTTCTATCTCATAGTTTTGATTTTGAGGTTGGGGCATCAGACTAATGCCAGGAGCTCGGTGCTTTATTATGAATATCAATGGTCTGAAGAACAAGCTGAGAAAAACAGGGACGTTTTAGGGAGTTTTATAAAATCCCCTCAGACATAATTTTACAGCCAAAAAGTCGAACATGTTTTGGGTAAAAGAGGATATTTGGTCACTCCACTTTACCTCTAAAACTTGAATCAAACTTTGTTATCCCTTGTTGATAAGTGATCTTGATGTGAATCTCAGGGTTACATCGTGGATCTGTTCCGGGGGCTGATTGATCGTCAGGAGTGGACTGACTCTGGATCCGTCTCCGAGCGAGTTCTGAGAAGCTACTTGCTGCTGTTTGGAACAGTTAGGAACTACGCTCCCTGTGTGACCAAAGCCACGCAGCTCTTTAAGCAGTGGAAGGACTCTGATGGCAGCATGAGGTCAGAGCTCTGAACACAACCAACACAATGCAGTCACACTGAAATTATTTAGTTTTTACACAGCATTTAACTCTTCCTGATATTTCTTCCTGTTGTTAGCCTTCCTGTTGACATCACCATGGCTGTGTTTATTGTTGGAGCTCGGACACCAGAAGGGTGGGACTTCATGTTTGAGAAGTACCGCACTTCGATGCAGATGTCCGTGAAGAGTCGCATGAAGTCGGCTATGGCGTTCAGCCCTCTAAAGGACAAACTGAAGTGGTGAGCACTTCACATCTCTCTCTACTCCTGTCTTTCATTGTCCTCTCACCTTTTGTTTTCTCATGACTCTGTTACTATGCCCTCATTTCTCTCTCTCTGCAGGATGATGGAGCAGAGCCTGAACGGTGCAGTGATGAAGACTCAGGATCTCCCCGACGTGATCGTCTCTGTTAGCAAGAACCCACACGGATACGAACTGGCCTGGGACTTCATGAGAGCCAACTGGCACATCCTGATCAAGAAGTCAGTGAGCCCCAACATACTTTATAAAACACAGTGGTTCTCATCAGATCTGGCTTTGGGACCCATTCTCATCCCTTAATGACAGGATGTCACCCAAATATTCAACTTTTCAAATTTATTTTAAGGAAATATGCTTTTTTGATGTAAATAAAACTACTTTTGTTTGAAATAAGACAAATACTTGTTAAATTTTGGTTCTTGCTGTGCAGCCTTTGTGTTTTTTGAGTATACTCCTCACTTAAACATTATTGTGTCTGTTTGTGTTGTTGCAGATTTGACCTGGGCTCCAGCACCATAAATTACTTGGTGACCGGAGTGACCAGCCAGTACTCGACAAGGGAGATGTTAGAAGAGGTAAGAACGGCTATGTGTCTGTTTAACTATCTGTCTTTGACGATACCATTACCTGTCCCTGAAAATGAATGAAAACACACTTTTTGAATGATACTTTGTTTGCTGGGTTTCCAATCTGTCAAACGCAAATCTTCATCATTACTCTGATTGGATAGAAAACTAGACTTGTGTTTCTGTCCTGTTGCACGAATTTAATTTGTATCTGGTCATGTCATTCATGGGATTCATGTGTATTAACTGACCTAACTTATATGTCCACAGGTGAAAAGCTTCTTTGGCTCCTTGACTGAGGAGACGGGCTCTGAGATGAGGTGTATTCGACAGGCCTATGAGACAATCGAGGATAACATTCGCTGGACGGACACAAACATCCCTCTGCTGCAGGCCTGGCTGGACAAACGCAGCCACAGAAATGTGCATGTAGATTTATAACTGCATGAAAATCAAAATCATCTCAATTAGACAAATGGAATTAGATGTCAAGGTGTTAAGTTGAAAGTCACATTTAACTCATAAATTTAATGACTTTGTGTCTCTTTTGTACCAAAGTCAATGGGTCTTTAATTCTAACACCAGCATCTCCTGAGTTTTACCTTAAAGATAATACATGGCACAAAGAGAAAGACCCATAAACTCAATGTAATTGCCCAAAACTGACTTAGAAATTGAAACTTAATGCACCTGTACCACTTTTCTGTCAAACAAGGATTCTCAGGTATGATGGGATTGAAGCAGATGTTGATTTCCTTTAGTGGTTTTTCATGGAGCATAATTTCAATGAAAATGCTCTGAGATGTCTTAGTGTATGTATTGTTTGTGTGAAGATGTAAAAATTTGAGTGCAGTGTCTACTTTCTATTTTTATAAATGTTACTTTCTTTTGTGCCACATTTTCACAGCAAGATAATATATGGTGTAGTTTTGCAGATGTTTCCAAAAACTCCAATTTGACATGTACTAGACATGTACAGCACATCTAATTGTTAATTTTTCTTAAATATTTCAGCAGCAGATCACTCCATATCAACGTACAAAACAAGACAAAGTTTTTAAACGTTTCTTCTACAGTAACAAAATTTAAGGATCTTTTCAGTCCCGGGGACTTCATAAAATGTCGTACAAGAGTAAATCACACGGAACTGTGAATATAGGATTTCTGAAACCCCTGGTCCATCTCCATAGAATTTTTTAATTCTATGGAAAATCTTACATGACAAAAGCAATTGCACTATGTGAAAAATGTTGTTACACCAAACACTGTTGTTTATCTTTTTGTGCTTCTGCAAAACTGCTCCTCTTCATTGCAGAAGAAGGATTTTTCAGCCCAGGGTGTTATTTTGTGAGAAGAATATGAATTGATGAAATAAAACTTACTCTAAAAACATTTTTGGTTACACGATCATGTCTGTTTCCAATTTTTATATCTAATGACTTCTTTTAAGCCATATAAGCTAGTGCCAAGCAGCAACCATTGATCATAAGAAATGTGGATCATACAGAAGCATGGAAATCTGCAATATTTCGAGAATCCATGTAAGGTTTGTTAGACCACAATTTATACCACCGCCTCGAAATATAATTAAAAAATGTAATAAAACCCGAAATGCAATAAACGCTCAAAAATGTACCAAAAGTGCTGGGCTTGAAAAGTAATTAAAAATATAGCAAAAACCAAAAAGTAATAACTGGCTGAAAGTGTGACAGATGCTGTGACTTTTAGTCCAAAATGTAACAACTTTTTATGTTTTTGGGTTAGTTGTTACATTTTAGTTTAACTCCATTTTTTTGTATCATATTTTGGGCGTAATACTTTTGCTACATTATAGACCAGTTGTTAAATTTGGGGTTTTATTAAATTTTTTTAAATTATACTTCAGGTAATTGTTACATATTGGGCTCTATCACCAATAAAAGCAATTTCTAGACCATTGGTAATCACATTTACAACCTGGTTCAAAAAACACATACAGTCTGAAAAGCTAATTTCTCTATCAGCACACATTGCTCAGGGCTTCAGTTTTTCTATATCTCAGCTGTTTAGAAGATATTGAGGTCACGAGTTTGTCCAATCAGAGGCACAGCTCACCTGACAGGTGTGGCACCTTGTTGCTGTTTGTTAGGAGGCTCAAAGCCCACCTTTCAAGTCAGCATGTTCAATTTGGCTCTTGTTGGCTTCAAAACACTATCACAAACAGATAGACGTCAGAAATACCAGAACCATTCATCATTGATCCCATGTAAAGACACCTTTGATAAAATTCAGGTGACATTGTGAAAATATTCTGTGGTAAAAAATACAAGATCTTTGTTAGGGTACAGGGTATTTGTCAGTTTGTGTTAAATCATATCAATGACAATTTTAAGCTTTTATTACAGACAAAGTTTTATGTTTGTAAATCTCAGACTCAAAAAACAAACTCTTTTTTCCCCTGTCATGAGACACTACTAAAACACCAACAGTTTGCTTGTAAAGGTCACAAGCAGTGAAGATTACATTTACAGGTTAGTGGGGTGATTAAGTCTGCCGTCATAAACTCACATATACACGATAAAGCAAGCACAGTATCAAACCAAATGATAAAAATTTGCGACCACTTCTTAAATGCACTGAGAGTATGGAGGGGAGTAAAACTCATCCTGGATTATCTCACTTTGGGTTTAATGATTACACATTTTAACAGACTTCCTGGTTGATGTGGAGGAGTGTGTATGGCTTTTGTAGGTGCTTTCTGGAGGAACAGTATTTGATCAAAGCTGTTACATTTTAATCAGATATTAGCCTGACTCATCATGGGATATCTGGTCATAACTTACCATCCATGGCGATGCGCCCTGAGCCCCCCCCCCATCTTGCTGTTGCACAATCCCTCCAAATTTTTCAATAATTTTTATTTTTTGTTGTTAAGAGACAGATTTCTATTTTGCTGATTTACTAAAGCTTGTTTTTGTTTGTTCAGGTAGTTAGGGCATTATTATTGAGGCAGTTAAGTTAAAACAGTGGTACTTCAGGCAAATTTTTTTGTAGATTTACCAATAAGAACCCAAAAGCTACCAAAAATTGGGATGTTATATTTTCAGTAGTCATAGAAAATGCCACAAATACACACTTTAACACCTGTTAAAAGAACCCTCTCCATGTGTTTGTGTATAATAGGCTCAAACTTGCCCTGAAGAGGAACATAAAACTATCTTCACCTGTGTCAACTGTGAGCTAATGCTGACACAAATGGACTTAAAGAACTTTACTTTCTTTTTTCCTCTGTTATTTTTGTTTTTAATGGCTAAAGCAGTGTAAAAGCTTACTTTTCCATGATTGCTTCATGTATCTATCTCTGCCGAGGCCTTTTGAAGTGATGTTGCTGTCACTTTAAGTCTCATAATGCTGCCATAAATCCCTCTCATGGACCTTTAGCACAATGTAATAAAACACTCCATGGTAAATCTGATAAAACACACACACACACACACACAGAAACACAATTGCACCAACAATAAAACTACACATTTTGTAATTTATTTTGTGTATCAGGTAAACATAAATTTCGAAACAGTGCTAATAAAACAGGGGGTGTTTAAATTTTTTTAGGCTGATATACTTGCATGGTTTTGTAATGTCGGCCACACATGGACACACACAGAAAACACACACACACATATAACCTCCCCTTCATCAGCACACCCTCAATAGAAACTGAACTCTGCTCCTGTGAGCTTTACCTCACACACACACACACACACACACACACCTGAGGAGAGACGTCCCAGAGCCAAAGGTAAAAGAAAACACATATTAATTCGTATTTCTGCTTCTGTGTGACATTTCATATTGTTGTAACTCAAACAGAGCTTACTAAGAACTGTTTGTTTAGTGTGTATTAACCCACGCTGCCTCTGGTCCAATGTGCTCGCTGAGCTGCTGTTGTGAATTTTGGCCTCACCTCTCATGTGATTTTTGCTCGCTCTGATTTTGCTTGCTTTTGAGTGATAACATGTACAGCATTTGGAAACTGGAAACAACTAGATGATACATTATAGTTTTTTGCTTCCAAATGAGAGGAAACAGGTTTAATTAATAATAAATATGAGCATGTTGTTTACTGATGACTCGATGTGCTGTGATTATTTTGCTGCAGTCCTGTCTTAAAATTGATGTTCATAACTCATTTAAAGCTTTCATACAATTCAACTGGTTTCAAGGATTATTATGGCTTATGAAGAAAAATCAATGACATAATATTCTCCAACCTTCTGACTCACTATTTCCTCAACATCACTGATGACCATATCAAACCTGCTCAAGCAGAGTGGGAAATAAAAAATAGCTATCCAATCATTGCATAATATTAGCAACCAGTGCAATGCAAGCAATGCTTCAGAGAGTCCATTACACTCCCACCTACATGAAGGTAAATGGGCTATAAAATAATCTTAGTGTGTTAGATGAAACATTTATGGATCTTAGGGTCAAAGTTCGTATCCCAGGTGATTCAGGAAGAGAAAAGAAAGTCTCACAGAACAACAACTAGAAGAAGCTTTCCAAGCGCGGTGAGGCAAAATGTGCTTCTGGATCGAAGAAATTTAATTCAACATTATGTTTGTTTCTCCCTCAAGGTCTGTGCTGCGACTCTACTCTTGTTTTGGTGCATCGAGTTTCTCCCCTTCGCTTTGAGGATGCCTTTTGGTTACATTCCAATATTGGAGTAAGAAATTCTTCTTTTACTTGAGTGTAATTGTTTTGTTTTTTTTAATTCAGTCTGTTTATCTGAATTGTCAACCTCAGTGTATAACCCCCTGATTTTTAACATCAGGTCTTCATGCAGCTCTTCCCCCTATAACTTTTGTTGTGTTTGATGAAATTATTCCTAATTCTCAATTTTGCTTATAAATGATCCAAAATGTCTTCAAAATAAATCATGTGATGATGGCAAAGCACTTGGGGGATTATACAAACAAAAATAATGTACAGAGGTCTATTGTTGCCAGTTAAAAATATAGTAAATGAAAAACTGGATTTGTTGAGGTTCGCTGTTTTTGAACCTAAAGTCAAAATGCTGTGTTAAGAAGAGTCAAAGTTTGAACTTTTTTGTCACTATTTTGACAATCTCAATATTTCAAATATTTATCTCAGAATGTTGACTTAATGATCTTTCTATCCTGGCTTTAAATCTCAAAGCTTTGACTTTTTAGCTAAAAGTTTGACTTCTTAATCTCATAATTTTAACTTATACCTCAAAGTTTGACTTTTTATCTAATTAATTTGACATTTTAGCCCCAAATTTAACCTTATATCTAAATCTTTGGACTTTGTTTCTCATAATTTTGATTTTCATCTTGAATTTCTGACTTTTTATCACATTACTTTCACTTTTTAGCCTGAAATTTTGTCTTATCTGAAAATGTCTACTTTATTTCCTGTCATTTCAAATACCTCAAAATTTTGACTTTATTATTTCAAAATACTGACTCTTTGTCGCAGAACATTGACTTATTATCTCAAAACTTCTACCTTTTATTTCAAAATTTGACTTGATATGGGCCAAAAAAAGATCTCAACACCGGCCAGAACCACAGCTTAAAGAGAGGTATTACAGAATATCTGCATTTTGTCTATAAAAAGTTCATTTCCACTTCAGCATTTTCTTTCTGGAAGTGCAGCCAAGCAGTCATAGCACGTTTTCCTGCATGCGCAACATCTTGGTTGGTGCATTAGAATACCAGTAGCCCAGTGCAGCACTTTATCATATGTATCAATGGTTTTTAGAACAAGCTGAGAAAAATTCGTACATTTCAGGTAATTTTATCAAATCACCCTGGACATAATTTACCACCAAAAAGACGGACATGTATGGGCATAGGAGGACGTTTTATCACTCTAGCTGGGAGCAACCTTGTCTTCAACCATGTCTTTTTCTATTTTTGTTGATAGTACAACAAGTTTTCTGACTCTTCTATCTCTGTTTCCATTTGTTTCAACAAAATTGTTGCACAACTCTCAAGAAATTTGAAGGCTGTATTCCAAACCACCTGCTACATACTAAACCTGAATATAGCATACTATGAACACTACATACTACATATTACTTTTACATGTCGTAGGCCTGCTCTGTGGGGTCTGTTTTGTACAATGCTACTCTGGTTTCATTTTTTTTTGTAGATCCATCGAGCTGATGGATTTTTTAAATGTTTCGTTGAAGCATTCTATCAAGCAAACTAGTGTAGCAAGAAGTGATGAAACCATTCTATCAAGTGAACTAGTGTAGCAAGGAGTCATTAAAGTCATTCTTAAACTTTCCCCCTTTCAATTTGGATAAAAATTATTTTCCTGTAACTTTTCTGGGAAGTTTCATATCCCTTTATTCATCATCTCCTCTCCACTCCCTCTTCAGACCATCTGTAACTGCCCCTCCCTCCCTTCCTCTGTTATGCACTAACATCTGTTTTTGTCACACTCCTCTTCCTCTCCAAGAATCTTCCTGGGCATCCTCGGCTTTGGTCTCTGCATCGTTTTCTGCACCACCTTCTGCAGGGTGTGCAGTCGTATAAGAGAGGAGCAGATCGAGATGGAGGCCCGGAGACGCACTGAGCGGGACGGACCCCCACGTTCCATATACTTCATCCCTTTCCCTAGAACCCTGTCTCAGGATGCTGAAGACCCACGATACAGCCAGGAGAACCACATGCCCCCACGATACAGCACGTCTGCATTCTGTGGGCCACCACCTTCGTATAGTGAGGTAGAAACCAAATCCCCTGTTGAAAAGTAAAACTAAACCTGGATACATTTCAGACACCTGCATTTATGTGTCTTAATTTGAATTTTGTGTTATTTTCTTTGTCTTTCAGCTTGGATTTAAGCCTGATGATCTCCCTCCTGCTTATACAGAAAACAGCACACCCGTTTATCCCAACCCACCTCCTCCACCTCCTCCACCTCCTCTACCTCCTCCTAACATAGACACGTTTCAGACAAGCATAGAGCGACAACAATAAGCCAAGACCCTCACACTGTGCTTGTGTTGAAGTTATGGACAGTCTCGATCACTGAACTTTTTCTTTTCTTTAAGATTTCTTTTTTTTTTTCGGTAATAAATGTGCTTTAAGAGAAAAACAGGTCTGGATGTGGCACAATGTGAGAGCTATGTCTTTATAAATGTACAGCTCATCCTCCCAGCAAATAAAATACTAAAGACCTGAAATAGACCCTCTCTTGCACAAGGATTTAGCAACAGAGTCAGCACAACAATATGCCAAACACTAATTCAAAGGGACTGAGTTTAAATGAAGCAAAATTAGACACTTTGAAGATATTAGGCTTCTATTTCAAATCATTTCAAGATCTGCCGATCACCAGGAAGATAGCAAGTTTTTTAAGGTGTATGGTCAGGTAAAGGTTTTTCACAGTATTTTGGGCTCAATCAGATGTTTTCTCACATGTTGCTCTCTATAGTTCAGTTTTTGTGAAAGAAACTGTGCAAAAAATAACTTTGCACATGATTATAAGCTTTGAGATACACTGAACTGAGCCTTCAGACTTAACCAGCTGTGAAGTGTGAGCAGTTCTTCTCTGTCTATAACTTGATGGCATATTTGTGTTGCCTCAAAATCACATAGAAATAAACCGATGGTATAAAGGATGTTTTCACATATTCTCAGGTAGTCAAACTTGACTGTGATTTAATATTTTTATTTTCACTGTTGTACTAAACTTACTGTTAAATTCTAGTGTCCTAATTGTTTACCTGCAAGTTTAAAGTATTTTATGAATGTGCTGTGTATCTTATGACATTCCCAAATGACTGTATGAATGTAACACAGATAGAGCGAAAGCTTTTCTAGAAGCTTTGGTTTATTATTTTAATTTAGTAATCGTGATATTGTAAATGACAGGTGTAGCCAACATGAACAAACATCACATTCAAAAATATCCCAAACACGTTTCAGTAGCTGGTCTACATTCAGAACTCTCAGTTAAAGTAATTCTCAGGTGCAACATAACCGAAGTCTACATTCAAAGATTAAACTGAAATACCTGTTTACTTCTGTATATATTTAATTTTATGCCTTATTTTTGTACACAAAAAGAATCAAAATGGATATGATGTTTGTGAACGTGATGTACTGTATATGTGTTTCAACAGACAATAAATGCAGCACTGTGACAATGTAAGCTGGTCTGCAGTGATTTAGTTTCTTGGTTATGCTTTATGTGGGTAACTTCAATTCACAATGGACTCATTGAACTTGAAAAATATCTAGAATGGAGCTTTTTGATATCAGACCTTCAGACATAATCTGTAACAACTTGCCGCCCCTGTAAAATGATTCTGCAGAATAAGATGTGGTGAGTGGTTTTAATGTTGTTTATCAATTTGTTTTATGTGCTATGCATCTTTACATTATCTATGCGCACATGTCCTGTAAGAGGCTTTACATAAAGTAATGAACAGTAAATTGAGGCATGTTGAGTCCACTCTTTGACCAAAGGTTGGAGCCTTGCACATCATATGAACCCGGCTTAGAGAAACCTGGATATGACATGATGTGTGTTCTCACTGATGCTTTTCCTGATTTTGAACTGGTCAATGTGTTCAGACCAGAATAACATTGGTTCACACTCCAAAAAGATAGTTAACATAAAGTTGTCTGCTCGTCATTCACTCTCGCCCTGACTGAAGACATCAAACCCTGAAAAAATAACTTATAAGCGGTAAGTTGTCATACTTCACCCCTGATCTTCCCTAAAAGAAAAATAACTCCAACTTCAATGAGTGAAAAACACCTGAGCTGAGCTTGAAACAAACAGAAGCAGGAGGAAAAGGAGATCAACTAAAATGCAACTAACTCCTACTCTGCTGCTAAAGCTGCTCAAAAGTAACAGATCATTAATTTACAATGTCTTTTAACCTAAAAGAACAATCACTCACAATATCTGAACTTATACTTATTCAAACGAACAACTGTAGGTCAACACTATTTCACACAGAAGCAACAACACAAGGCTGCAGTGGCTGAATCAGAATTCATCCAATCAGGGAGCAGCAACCCTGTTCAAAGTGACCACTCAGAGGCGACACTTTCATCAGCACCTAATTCACTTGTACACACCCACTTGTACAGTGACAAACTGCTGTGCACGTACAAGAAGAAAAACTTACAAAACACATGACCCAGGGTCACAATAACAGGTCTTGTACCACTTAAAGAAACTCTCCCACTGCAGAGTTCAGTCTGGCACACCCTGAATTTACAAGGTAGAGCTGTTAACTTTGTAGGGGGGTAAAAGTTAACTGATGTTTGGTTAAATGCACACACAGCTATGTTTTTTTGTGAAGTTTTAACTGGTAAAACCTAAAAGAAAAAGGGCCTAAGACTCACTTTCAGATGGTGAAAATCAAAAATGAAAAACTTCAACCAACAAATCCGTCTGTACCCCCTGACTTTTGCTCTCTAGAGATAGAAATAGATAGTGGTCTAGTACTTCTGTGCCAGAAATGACTGGACATGACATACAGCTGCACGTGGTCCAAAGCATGTCACAAACTTCCACACATGATTTGAAACCCTAGATATGCCAAAAGGTCGAGGACATGACATTTCTCTCTGTATTCAGGCAGCTGGATACGGCGTCGTCTGCCAGCCTCTGCAGGGAAAAGTCCTCTCCTCTTACAAATACTTTCACTATGACTTACACAGCACAAAGCGGCACACATATGTTGGAGGTTAAATGTCCTCGTTGTTGGATAATACGAGCTTATATTTGAGAGTGTCATTCCTACTGTGTACATGTTTTAGGGTGCTGATATGACACATGCAGCTGCTCTTGATTCACAAGACTAAATCCTAAAAGACAGCTGAACTTTGAGGGGCCCAACATGAAGATGTCCAGAGGATGGTGGCCCTGAAGTGTTTTGAGAATACATGAGGGGAGGATTTGGGAATTTTTAGATTGATCTCGCTTTGGATTGTTTGCGTTCACGACCTCTTGTTCTTGTCCTTCTCCGTCCTCTGTGCTGTGTGCATTTGCAGCAAAAAACAGAACAATCTGGGACACCACATTTGGCAACTTGATGGCTAATGTACATATGGCTCCGCCTGGAGTCCAGAACTTTCTCCACCTCCATTTCTCCAGCTGAAAAAAACACAAAGCTAAATTCTCCTTAAGTTTTATTTTAAACATCTCATCAAAACACCAACACAAGCCAAGAACACAAAGTACTTGGTTGGTGAATAATAATAATAAGCACTGCTTCAAAGTGAACACTAGAGGGCAGTGTAGGGGTGTGTGCTTGTGCTTGTGCTTGTTTTGATGGAGGTTTAAAGTTCAGTAGATTTGCCAAAGCTGTCACCTGTCTGCAAAACACATTTTTTGTTGTTTTCCTCATGCCCCAAAAAAACAAGAGGTGAAACTTTTTTTTCAAGCATCCAGAACAAACATGGCTCTTTTTTTATTTTATTATAAGACATGATAACTTTTTTATTGTTTCAAGACTGGTCCCATTTACCTTGTTGTGTTAGTTGATCATTTAGAAAAGCATAAGCATAATATATTGCCTGAGGGCAAAGGTCAAGGCTTCAAAATCTCAAATGGGTCCATCTCGGCACACGCTGTCAGAACAAGAACATTTCTGAAATCATGTGTTCTGCCTAAAACAACATTCTGATCAGCTTTTTCCATTCTTACCCCCTCCAACCTCCTTACTCTTCCACTTTTTCTATTTCTGACCCTCTCCTGTCTGTTGTCTATCAGAGACACATGGTTGCCTTCTACATTTTTCTCCTTTCAGGCTCCCTGCAGACTGAAGCTGTAAACACTTGACCTGTAATAGTTTCCTGAACAGTTGGGGTTCTGTCCTGCTACTGTATTTCTCTTATGTTTTGTCCAAACTTTCCTGGGCTCTGTAACACAACACATTATGTAGCTAACAGCCGCAAACAGCTTTGTAATGTAATGCCATGTAAAGACAAATTATGGCATGACATCACACCGTCTTTGTGTGATGTAATCTGAGCTTCACCCTCTCCTTCTTCTTCTTCTCTCTCACAATTGTAGAAGCATGTGGACAAGCCCCCATACATGAGGATCAGACCCCTCATACATGAATAGACAAAAGAGTGCACAGCAGTGTGAAGCAAGACAGCAGAGTAGAAACTAAAATGCTTCATGTGCAGTTTATGTGTCAATGTCAGTGTCAGCTTTATTTATAGAGCACATTTTAAACAGTCAGTGACCTACCAAAGCACTTTACAGTATAATGTGTAGAAACAATAAAAACAATGAAACGATAAAAGCAGATATCGTATAATAACATAAGACAGTACAAAAGACCCACAAAACGTTACTTTACTCCACCTAAGGCCTAAGCGAACTAATGTATTTTAGGTCATGTTCTGAAAATGGATAGGCTTGTCGTTGCTTGCACAGACAAATGTAATGTGTTTTACTGAGTGAGAGATGCAACTATGTGTGGATACCGTTTTTCCCCAACTCTGGTAAAGAATGAAATAAAGACTTCTGCCGGCCGACAATAGTTTTATTTTCTTTGCAAACAAAAGGTCAGTTAACACACAAGCAGCATGGATGCCAAATGACAACCAGTGAAGGGAATCCTGGGATGGGACTTTGTTTCACACCTTCTCCGTCTGAGGTACATTTGGGAACAAAGGATCTTAAAATCAAAGGCTCTGAGAGGGGGGGTCCAGGATGGATTTTAAGGTGTGATCTTTGGGAGGACACAAAAGGTGAGGTGCAATGGGAAAGATTGTGGTGGGGGAAAGCAGGGAGATGTGACAGCAGGAGGGATTTGTTTCTGGGAAAATGCGGTTGAGGNCTTTGTTTCACACCTTCTCCGTCTGAGGTACATTTGGGAACAAAGGATCTTAAAATCAAAGGCTCTGAGAGGGGGGGTCCAGGATGGATTTTAAGGTGTGATCTTTGGGAGGACACAAAAGGTGAGGTGCAATGGGAAAGATTGTGGTGGGGGAAAGCAGGGAGATGTGACAGCAGGAGGGATTTGTTTCTGGGAAAATGCGGTTGAGGGGTACCCATGGAAAGGGCACAAAAGGTAAGGTGTGGTGAGGTGGGGAGGCGTGAAGACAGGAGATAAACATTTGGTGGATGTGAAAACAGGGCTCTTCAATGTGAACATCAATATTTTAATCACACTATGAACAGTCAATCACTTCTGGATTTTAAAAAAGGCCGTGGAGAATCCAAAACCATCTGATGAGCGGACGTAAGAGGCATGGAAGCTAGAACTAGACAGCAACTGGTTACAATCAAAAGTACAAAATAAGAGCTTGTAACACAAATGTATCTCATAGTTATTGTTATTTACACTCAGAAGCTACTTTATTAGGCACACTTTACTTGTGTTGGACCACCTTTTGGCATCAAACCTCTCTGAATTTTTGGTGCCATGGAATCGGAAAAGTTCTTGAAACCTTCCTCTGAGATTTTACTCCATATTTACCTAATAGCATCACACAGCTGCTGCAGATTTGTTGTCTGAATATCCATATCTAGTGACTGTGGAGGCCATTGGAGTCCAGGAAACTCATTTTCATGTTCAAGAAACCAGTTTGAGATGATTTGTGTCCACAACTATGTCATATTTAAAGTCTCTTGAAACATCTTTTTTCACCATGGCTACATATCCTAAAGCATTATGCTGCTGTCATGTGATTGGCTGATTAGATATTTGTGTTAACAAGTAGTTAAACAGTGGTGTCTAAAAGAGTGGGAGTTACTGTGCAGTGTTTTGTTTGTGTATGTGTTGTCTCCCAGAGTAGCATAACTTAGTACAAACATCTTTGAATTCAAGTTTTTGTAGGTTTTTTGCGCATTTTAAATTGTCGTCTTTATATTTACAAATTTCTCTGTAAATGAGAGTCCCCTCAGATGCTCTCCACACAGGACACATGCTGACATTTTTTTTGCAAACAGGCAAAACAATGTTTGAACATTTACACTTCATGCACCCCAAAAAATGCACAAAACCTTGTTAATATGTAAGTGTATTTAAGTTTTTGAAGGAATGAAGATGTAATTGGGATATCAAATTGAAAAAAAAAGAGATAGAAATGACAATGATACTGCAATTTCTTTTGTAGAAAATGTTCATTAGTGAAAAAGCAAAGAGCAAACTGGTCAGTGTTGTTTAACTTGTTCTCTCTTCTTGTATAAAGAAAGAGGGACATACTCTCATCATACTTTTCCTCTGGTCGCCTCTCACTCCTTCTCTATTTTGGTGCATTGATGTGGGGGATGGGTTCTGGTATGCTAAAGCTAACTGTAGTACCTCCCTGAGGAGTCGTGGTTCTAACCTGACGAAATACCAGTAAAGGATGGTGTTCATTTGATGATGATTTACTGGCTGTTGCTTCCCATTTGTTGCCACCTGTCTTCATGTTTGGGTGCTGAGGGACGTTAGAGGCTGTGTGGTGGGTGTTACCACTGCTGGGTAGAGCATCAATGTTGGGATGAGGGTTTCTTCACTTTAGTGTGTCAGTGGAGCAGAAACACCTCATGTTTATCTGAAATATTGCCACTGTTATCCAGGGGACTTCTTATTGTGAAGCTGATCTAGACTCTTGTGTGTTTGAATAATGCATGTCCACTGCACGTGCCTCTTTGTGGATAACGACCCACATGTGGGCAGTTTGAGAGGTCAGTGTATTCACGACAAAGAAGTCTGTTCAGGAGAGCTTCAGAAATCCTGACAGCAGACAAACAAGCAATTTAAAGAGCTAGAAACAACTAGAAACACAGGTTTAGAAAAGCTCAGGCTTAAAAGTTAATTTGAGCCAAGAGTGATTCAAGGATCAGAGGTTCAGGAGTGCTGAACACGATATGGATTTGCCCAAAATGCTCCAATTTCATTCCCACATTTGTGAAAGAAAAGGAGAATACTTTTCAGGGAGATGACTCTAGACTGCTCAATTCTAATACAGCAGCTCCTCAACACACATATGAACAGTATTTATGTTTCTGAAATAAATAGTGAGTACTAAAATTACAAAAAATGGTCCTTGAAGCTGCATGGTGAGACGTTGAGCGGCAGAGATTAACAACTCTGGGATTGAGGAGCAAAATTTGCTGCAGCTCTTCTCTGCTCACATAGTTTTTCACCTTTCGGTCTCCTCATCAGCCTTTCCAAACAATTAGGTCTTTTTTTGTGTGAGGATATGAAAACTATTGCCAGGGGACACAATGGCTTTCTTCCTCAAAGTCTTCCTGAAAAAACTTTCACTGTGACCTAGGTTTTGACACTTTTCTAGCTTGTAAATAAAGGACATACAGGAAAAAAAAATGTAGGGATGCTGGGATTAAATGTTGGGGTGCTCCAGAACCCCCCAAAATGGGCTGGAAAACCCCCCTGATTTGAGCTTTATATTTTACTTAAGATTGAGATTTTTGTTGCGTACTAGATTTTAGTTCAGCTCGTCTGGTAGAGTCCTGCTGCATCCTGGAATAGATTTAAAAGGAGAAAACCCCTGAGGGCTGCAGATTATACAAAAAGGATGGAAGGGTTGTTTTTATTCCTGTGCATGCGAGTGTGTCCGTCAAATAAAAGAGTGTAAGAGCGTCAGAGCTGCAGAAGGTATGCGGGGAATGTTTGCCAACCCCCTGTTGACTGATAAATCTGCACAGTTGCGTGTGTTAGCAGTATGACCAGTCTCTGTCTTCACACCTTCCCTCTGTTCTTCTTATTCTGTTCTCCACACTGTTCTGACACATGAGCACACGCTGAAGAAGTCCCTGGCACAACCATGGTGGATGACGTTTCCGCTGAGTCTTCCCCCACACTGTTATCTTTGTCTGGACTTCATCACCATCACCAGTGAGGCTGTGACTATTTATGAATTCACACTGGGCTAACAAGGCCTGAGTGCTTTCTTTAGATCAGCAAAACCCCCAACAGACTGACAATAAGAATACTTAAAGGTGTCTTCGGATGTTTATACACTAACATGTTTCTTTAAGGCAAGGAAACAAGGAAAAGACTTGTCATACATGTTTATTCACAATGGAAGAGGATTGGGGCTAACATTGATGGAGAAAATAATCGAGAGTCAAAATATCGAGAATAAAGTCAATTGAAGACAGTAATGCCAAATTTTTGAGAATTAAGTCGAAATGACAAAGTAAAAGTTTAAATTTTGAGATTCAGTAAAAACACAATTTCAAGATTAGAGTTGAAAAATGATGAGGAAAAAGTCAAACTGCCCTCTCCTGATGTCAGCGTGTCGTACACAGAGTAAAGTTAGCTCCTCAACAGCCACAGGTGCAACTCACAGTAGTGGCAGCTGCCTAAATGACAGTCTTCAGGTGTAATGATAAGTGTCTGAACTGCAAAATTTATTAGTATGTGTGTAATTGTCAGGACTATCTAAAGGCGTCATCCCAGCTTTAATCTTGTTTTGCCCAAAATTATTTTCTCCATCAAAATCGGCCCCAATCCGCTCCTGTAATTGACCTATGGCTAAGTCCCGCCCACAAATGTGATGAGCCAATCACAGTGTGCATAGCCATTCTCAAACATTTAAATACTCTGTCCAGACGTCCACTGAAATGTATCGCAGAGAGTCAGTTTTTATTCAATTTTCTTCATTTTTTCTAAGATTTGAAGTTTAAAAAATGGTCAAACAGTGCTCATGAGGTACATGAAACTCCAAAACAAGGTACTCTGAGAGGCCGGGCTGCAGAAAAACTCTAAAACATGTCCTTTGCCTGCTTTTATATTCTGTCAAATGTTTGTGTTAGAAATTAAATACAGTCTTCAATCCAAACTCTCCTGCATAATGGTTACACACATAAAGAATTTCACAGGATGCTTTAAAATAACTAAAAGCACCAACTCTGAAGCAGGAGTGTGTTGAAATTGAAATGACACTGTAAACAAAAAAAGTGGAACCTTTCTGATTCAGCATGTTTGCACAAACCTTCTTAAAGAAGGGCTACCACCTCAGGAATTCAAGAGGGTCAGAGGTCAAAAGGAAAAGACAGAGGGTTTGGTGGCTCAGGAGGGGGAAAGGTCAGAGGTCAGAGGTGGGGGATTGATGAGTATCATGTTTCACTAGAAAACAGTTTATAACAAAGGAAGTTTTCAAGGAATGAGGACAAGTACATTGGTGCACTACATGGAAAATGGTGTTCACATGGAAAATAAATCTTTAATTCTGTACATGTAATGTCTTTTGATCTAATTAAGGGAGATAAAAATCTGGAGACATAGCATTCACAAAACATGGAGTCTTCATGGAGCTTTAAGGATGCATTTCTATAGGGAACAGGGAGTCTGGGTTCTTGTTTGTGAAGCCATTTGTCTGGACTGAAGTGTTTTCTTAGTCTTGATAAATTGAAGAATTTTGCTGGAGGACAGAATTTTAAAAAATACTGTATGAGGGTGGGTAAGGCTTAATTTATCCTGCCTGTAAAATAACAGCATGAAAAAGTCATGATAAAAGCTCTGTTATGATTATTTTGAAGAGTTTTGCTTTCTGACTGGCTCATGTTTTTGACTGAGTCTTGTCAGAAAAATCCAAACACACAGTTAACTATAAAAAAAAGGGTGTGTACATTAGTGCAAACCTATACGAAACACTGTTGTTCAAAGAGCGTATTAAAGATAAACTGTGATTGTTTTCCTAAATAAAGTTCAATAACTTGTTTTAGCTGTTAAACCACAGCTTGAACACTGAATACACCCAAACCTGTGCTGGTTGATGTTTGACTTTTGTTTTGTGTATGTGTGTGTGTGTGTGTGGGTATGTGCATGCACGTGTGTGTGTCAATGTGTGTTTTCATTGTTGAGGCAGGGGTGGTAACTTGGGGACTGACCGGGGGAGGGGTGTTTGTTGCCGATCAACATTCCAGTGGGTGTTCTTTCTGTGCTGTAGCTCTGTGTGCTTTTACGTGATTGTGTGTGTGTGTGTGTGTGTGTGTGTGTGTGTGTGTGTGTGTGTGTGTGTGTGTGTGATAACCCACTTCAGCATAGGACGACCACCAGAGTCTAATTCTACCTGGTAACTGGAAAACAATTCTTTAGATATTGCTTTTAACCTGCTGCAATTTTTTCTCTATATCCAGTTGTGGTCAAAATCGTTGAAACACTCAACAGACCTGAAAATGTTGCTCGTTTTTGCCTCCAAAACATGATCATAAAATATGCAGCTGTTTGCTCAGGGCACAATTAATATTAGATTAAGTACATCCTTCTATTTTTATTGACTATTCACTTTGATTTTACCTTTTGCAGCAGTTACAGCAGCATGTCTCTGGCACATTGTCAATATATTAAATTTTGTGTTTATTTATTTTTTATTTTATTAGTTTACAGGATAAAATAGACAGCATTTAAAAGATAAAGAAAGCCGTGTGCAGAGGAGGTTAGAGGTCTAAAAGGTTTGTCAAAGCACCTCCCTCTGAGTTCACAAGAGTTAATATGAGCAGCAATGCAGGCTAGCAAAAGTAATATAACATATAAGAAAAGACTTTTACAATTGTAAAGATGAAGATGCTGACTGTAGATTGATGGGTGATTTATTCCAAAGTGAATAACTGGCACACAGTAGGCACCTGTCTAAATGGAAAGCCAGAGTTTTGAGAGAAAACACTGACATCATGCCCTCCTTATTAGTTTGCCATGTGTGAACCGTATAACAACAACAAAAACAACAACAGCTGCAGCAGGCTACTGTGTTTTGCTTCTGCTGTTAAATCTGCTGACTGCCTCACACAACCCCCCCCCCCCCCCACATCTATTGCACTACTTCTGAAATCAGCAAAGAAGCATTCAATATACATCAGATGATCACCTGACCTCTACTGTAAAACCACTCTAAACTCTCAGAGATTGAGTATTTTTTCGGTCACTCAGGGTTTCTCTGTTTCATACTTTTGCTGAGACATTGTCATGTAAACAGAGCCTTAAAGAACTGCAGTTTTCATGCTTGGAAATGACCAACTGATGATTAATGATTTACTGAATAAAAGCTCTGGATGGTCTTCTTGTCTTACTGCCTGCACATTAAAGGCCCCTACACTCAGTGCACTTAAGGCTTTTACTTGTCGGACATTTATCTTATGTTTGTAACACAAGACTGACAGGAGGAAGGCTGCTGGATGTGATGAGCCTGTGGTCCCTCTTGAACTTGTGTATGTTTATATTCTTGGAGGTGTGACTCCAGTCTAAAGAAAAGGGAAAACTCTCAAAAAACAAGTCCAGTCACTTTTTTTCTAATGTTTCCAACCTGAGCTGTGACCCTTCGGCTGTTTGGCCTGACAAACCTGCTGGACTGACACTGAAAACATTCCTCTGTGACACAAAACGAACAGGCTACAGGCACAGGGAGGCATGATGGATTGAAAAACTAAGTCTTGAAGC
Organism: Thalassoma bifasciatum; assembly: GCA_008086565.1. Lineage (NCBI taxonomy): Eukaryota > Metazoa > Chordata > Actinopteri > Labriformes > Labridae > Thalassoma > Thalassoma bifasciatum. The sequence continues at coordinate 101,274 of RPOG01000314.1, forward strand.
TGGAACACTAGTATCTGTATTTCTGTTGTCCAGAATGTTTTATGCAAATGAATTATTGTGATTTAATGAAAAAAGCTGAAAAACAAATAATCACACTGTGAGTAAACACATTTGGGGACTGGTCGTTTTGTTAATCCTTTACCTCGAGCTGAGTCTTAGTTTACTGACTCACACTTCACAGGCGCAGACAGATTGTATGTTGTTAGTCACATGGATGTAGCATTTGCAACTAAGAACGAGCTTCTGTGCAAATTTCCACCATAACATCGAACACCTACAAGCAAAGATCCAAACTCAAATAGAGAGTAGTGAGGTTCATGACCAGCTTCATCCTCGTATAAGTATGAAGCTGCCTTTACATTGACTTAATCGATTAAATCAGACGCATGTTAATCATCATAGAAATTCCACACAGATGAGCCGACGAGAAGAGCGGGGTGGATAAGGCTGCATACAATGCAAAACATTTATGTAACAGGTGTGTTAAATACTTCTCTCTTACACTTTATGTTCTGTCCACTGATGATAACAAGAGGGAGGGAATCTTTCTTTCCTTAATAAGTTATCTCAGAAAAGCTTGAGTGTTCAATAAGAGGCCAAAAAAGGTAATTGTTTCTGACTGATTCACTTAACTCAGTAAAAATAAAAATGAATGGATGCTTAATGACAATCTGAAGTGGAAAGGAAATCATGTCTGCATGTTTTTCTCACTATACCTATCGAATCAAATGAACAACTCGACCGTATTTAATTCAAATCCAGGTTGACAGGATTTGTTTTCCACAGTCACTAAATGCTGGTTGTTCATTGAAAAATTTTTCAGCAGTTGCACCCGAGGCTCTCCGTCTTGTACAGAATCAAGTCCCTGCAGCATTTGAACAAGCAAAGCAGAGACACGTGTTGAGTAAAATCTGCAGATGACAGCAGATCTCAGAGTCAGACCCCACGCAACTTAAATGTCTCTGTGAGATTGACTTACTGAGTGACAGTAACTAAAGCCTCATCAACTTTGACACCACGGGACCTCATGTACAAATAAAGTCTAAATCACTCTTACAGCATGGTTTTGTTGTGTTAAAGCTGTAGTGACTGATCAGCTCCTGTGGCTAAATGTGCAGACTACAAAAACAGAACTCTAGACAACAAGCAAAACAGATAAGTTGATACTTTTACATTTTTACCAACAACTGTTTAGGAATTAAAAATTGCAAAGTTCATGTGACACTTATCTCATCTTAAAAATGCATTTTTCATGAATTTTGTACAAGCCCCAATCAGCCCCGGGCTGTAACATGATGCAACTACTACTCAGTGTTTGAATAGCATCTAATAACTATTTTCTTTTTTGCCATGAAATAACATAACTTTAAGAGGTTCAAAATAACATGCGAAAGCATTAGTACAAGTCCTACACTAAAATAAAGAATAAAAGAAAATGCAACCTTTGTTCGGTGAAAGAAAATGGGTCTATACCTAGCGAACTTATAACGACTTTGCAAAGTCATTAAGTAGATCTCAATCTCCTGTGTCTGCAAAGGGGTAAGGAAATATGTGAATAATTGGTGAACAGTTAACAGTAATTATTAAAAAGTAATTTTTCCTGAAAATGTCCAGAACCACAGAAAAAAGCAATAGACTACAACAAAGTGTAAATCAGTGCACAAAACAGGTAAATATCATTTACTGTATGATTTAACAAAGACCACTCTGTATAGTAATTGGATGTAGTCTCCATGATGTCACCCATCTGTTTCTGAAATGGAGTTTTGAAGCCAAATGGCTGGTGCAGCCATCTTGAAATGGGGCAGGTCAAGAGTCTCCACATTAACAGCCCTCGGTCACATGAGCTGAGCTGTGCCTTCGATTTAGACCAAAAGTTGCTGCTTGGAGGGAGCACAAAACTCTCCCTGAATAAAATGTCACCGTAACCCTTAGGGGGTTCCCTAGAGCTGCATAGTGGAACAAATCCAGCAACATTCCACAATAACTTGATGAATAACTCTACAAGCAGTTGTTTGATGAACTCCAGCATTTAACCACATAATCCTGGAAGGACCCATGAGCAAAAGCTGAAAGCCAAACTTGCAAAATAAAACGAGTTTGGCCAGATTGCCGTCTTTTGCTTATCTGAAAACTGAAAAAATATTGATCTGGATCTGCTTGCTCCACATTATCATACTTTCCCAATTATTTGTCTGATCCCTAGATATCCATTATTTTCACATATTTTGTCTTAAACATCAACCCATAAGCTGGATGTCTGCCTTTAAACAGCCCAGCTGTCGCGGTAATCATGCCGTTAGTGTCTGTAATGATGGGGTCAAGTGGCAAACCCAGGTCCGAAAATATGAGACAATGCAGTAGTGCTAAAATCTGGATTTCATCAAGTGTCTGCTTGAGACTGGCTCCGGGAGGACATGAAGTTACATACACACCAAATCCAAAAAAAGAAGTTTTCACAGCAGAAATAAACATGTTTACAGCCTGGTACAAATAATGTTTCCTGTCTAGATTGTTAATTTAACCAACAGCATGCACTGTACAGGGTTGAATTTTTTTCTAACTTTAGAGTTTAGGAGATGTTAAGATCGCAAGCTCACCCAATTGTAGTCATAGCTCAGCTCGTGTGACTAACAGACACCTTTCAGCTGCTAGTGTGGAGACATTTCACCTGTCTCATTTCTGAGATGACTTGACATGTTTACAGACCCTGGTTACTCAGTGTTTGTGTATAATCTCTGTGTTTGCTTTTGTGTTTGTCAGTTTGTTGCGTCTCTCCTTGTTGCATCATTTGACCTCTACGTCTTGGTGTTTTCCTCGTGTAAGTGATTTTTGGATTTTGTGTCTTAGAGTTGTTGATTTTATTAACGAATATCTTCAGTGTTTAAGTTGTTCTTAAGCTCTTTCTAAATGGGTTAGTGACATACAACATGCGGCTGTCTTGAAAGTCATAGTTGACATGTTGATTATCTGCAAACAGATCTTTGTTCTAGTGCAGTCACAGAAAGATCATGAGAGCAACATGAACATGTCAGTGACATATAGAAGCACTGTGTGCCTGTAACTCATCTGTAATCTGTACATCGTGCAGCAGTAAACTGAGGTGTTCTCTGTCAGCTGAACGGCCGTAAACATTCAATCCCTTTTCAGAAATGGAAACCAAACTTACACCTTCCCTGAATGTGAAGTGTAGAAATGTTTCATGTTTCTTTAACATAGAAGATACACTTGTGCCTCCTGTGTCTGTGATTATGTGTGTACTGTTATAACCACAGAGACAGGGACAATGGGCACTCACATCTGATGCAGTGCAAGGGGGCGGTGGGCGTAAACACATTTACAAGCTTTCTTTCTCCCTATGAGACATGCACAATGAATAGTATTGACTGGCTTCATGTTCTAAATGAATTTAAAAGACATGGAATAATGGCAGGCTCTGATTGCAAATCTTTTTGTCAGTTTCTTTCAAAGAAACTGATTTTTGATTAAATGAAAGCTTGTTTTAAGATCAATATGCCACAAAAAATGACTGAAAGCTGGTCAACAAGACGAAAAAATAAGAAAAAGGAGAGAAAAACTACTTTAGAGCACGTGGTGTCGTCGCCATGTGCTGAACTCAAAAACTATTCCCAACCGCTCCAGAAAAAGGGGGTGTGGCACTCTGGGGCCCACGGGCCACTCTCTTTCTCTCTCTTTTTGATGTGATGGAGTGGTTACATAACATCATCCACAGTCCAGCCAATAGGTAGCCCAAGCCTGACACAATCATCTCACTGAGCTGTCGTGCACGTGCATGTGTTTTAGCTGGTGGGGTTGGGAGACGCTTGCATGCGTGTCTCTCTCTCTCTGTCTCCACGCCCCCCATCTTTCATCCCAGTCCTCCCATAGGTTCGGTTCAAAGGTAACAGGGCGACCGGGAGCTCTATAAAGATCCACTTTGTTCCCTCTGCCTCTTTGCTCGTTTCATTTCTTCGGTTTGTCTCGTTTCCTTCAACACACGCCAAAATGCCCAGCAGGAGGAAGAAGAACAAGCGCCGCATGAGGAGGTTGGTAAGTGGTGGCGCGCGCACTTTCATCACCACTGCACGATCAGAAATAAAATCTCTAGGACTTAAAATGAAGAAAAAAAAAATCGATTTAGCATATGGAAGCATGGTTACGTCGAAAATGCTGCAAAAGATTATCTTAGGGATATTTTGTCTTTAGCAGGTGTTATTTTAAAGTCAGTGCGAATCTTCATCGTCAATTGCAAAGAAAAATCCTTGTTTTGGTTCACTGAACCCTCAGCGTCGAGTAACAAAGATGGGAGCGATGAGGACTGGGGTGTTTGTGCCTGAAATTATGCATAACAAGTGCCTGGAACAAATTCTGAGGCTTAACCTGACGCCTCGCGTTTGATATGAACACCATTCGGGAAGAAAAAAGGAATTAAATAATTCGATTGTTTCTCGCAGATATTTTTTTTGTTTTTGTTTTTTTTTAACGACACGGCCATGATTTGATTCTGCTTTTCCTTTCACGTGCAGATGGAACAGGGGGGCTCCATGCACCGTGCGTAAAAACGCGCATAAAAGCAAAGCCGGACAGAAAAAACCGAAACAAATAAAACGCGCAGGAAAACCCTCTGTAGGAACAAGAATCGATGGAATTACATTATTGAAATAATCGTTTGCAAAAGTAAAGGACTCCACGTGCTTCTGGCTCCACTCCAGGATAGTACAGACAAATAAACTTGGCAGAAGTCCCGTGCGCCTCGTGCCTTTTGGGTTCACTCTGAACGAGTTGGAAACCCAAGTTTGCAAATAATTTAATTTTCTTCAATATACGCCAAAAAAATATGAATCGACTAGAAATCCAAACATATGTATGCATTGTGAACTTCCACATGCTGATGTAGCAGCCATTCCGTGATGATTGACGTGTGTGTCCCCACCCCCTCTCCCACTCCTCTTAGGTAACTTGGAGAAATGTACTCCTGAACATTGAGTGCCCAGAAGCAGTGGGTGTGTCAAAGAGGGGAGGGGTCAACCCTGAGTGAGAAAGTCACAGACAGACTCCAATTTCTCAGAGGGCAAAGGTCACTTCATCACCAAGCACTGCTTTCCATTAATCCGTCTTGAATTATAAACTAATTGTTCCAAACATTTTCTAAAGGATCTAAACTCAGCTTTCTTAAGCCCACCCTTCCAGTGTTTGCACCGATGGAGTTTGTTGCATTCTCCTTCGTCCACCTCATTCCCTTTTTTTAGCCTCTCTCTGGCTGGTCCCTGAGTTTCAGCACCACAGAGCTGTATTTGGTAGTGTCTGGACTGAGGGGAATTTGCAGGGTCGGAGTCTGCACAATCTCTCAGATTCTCTCCATTCTCTGCAAGTGACAGATAAGCATGACTTACAGCTTGCTGTTATCACTAATTGTTTTTAGAGATATGGACGCACAGGAAGGGTCAGAGCTTCTGGAAACGTAGAGATGTCAAGCTCCTTTCTGGTACAACAAGCAACATGTTAAAGTTAGTGCATCTTTAGACGGACTGTGGAAGGTAATTGATTAATTTAGTTAATCAAAATCTAAGTTTCAATGGGAGTTTAAAGTAGCAAAGAGTTTGTGAGGTTGTTTTGATGGCTGCTAAGTGGATAGACACCAACATATCCACACACTCGCGCACACACACATGCACACATACCTCGTTGGGGTACAGGACCGTGAATGCCTAACTGGATGCCAGCCTAACAAAAGCATTTCAGGGAGTGATTGTAACCTGATTATAACCTGATTATAATGTGATTAGTCCTACTGTCTGGCTCGCTGGACATCCAGCAGAGCTGCTGACTCGTACGGTTTCCGTTCCCGCTTCACCACACCTGTCAGAACCGCTCCGATTCAACTAATTAGCTCCTATTATCTAACTAGCGTTTTTTTTGCGGCGCCCAATCCCGGTTACCCAGCCCCACCCTCCACTGGTCCTCTGTCCTCTATCAAAAGCCAGAGGGGGTTTTGTTCAGGGCTGAAAAACATGTTGCATCTGGCTGATGTGGCATGCATGGTATTCCTGCAGACAGAGAGGTGTTAGAATGAACCCCAGACTGAAAACAGCAATGTGATTTGTACAATAGGAGGGTCCCCAAAATCATTCAAAATGAACAAAACCCAAAATAAAAGTTTAAAAAGTACCAAACTGAGTCATTTGGGAAGTTATCAATACTCAGGAAGAAGTCGTTTCCCACATGATAGCTTTGAAACCAAAGACGAACAAGTGATTCCAGCAGAAAACATACATTTTGGTCAACTTTGATGACTCAAAATGGACTTTGAGGATGAATTAACAGTAAAAATAGCAATAAAAATAACCCTTAGAGTTCATTACATTCATTAACCCTAAATATCCTTTGTCTATCCCCCCTGCAGCAGGCCCAGAGGAGATCCCTCGAAGAGCTACACGCAGCTAACCCACCAGCAAAAGCGAGCCCAGGGATTGCAGTGTGTGCGCCCCCTGCAGCAACTCCAAAGAAGGTGATAAGAGAACCAGAACCAGTACAGGCCCCAGTGAAGATCCAGGAGCCCGTTCCCATCGCTGTCCCCATTGTGGAGACACCTGTCGCAGAACCAAAACCAGTTATCACAGAACCTGTCGTTGAGCCCGTCCCGGTCGAGGTTGTGGCACCAGAGCCTGAACCTGTGGTGGTGGAACAGATTCCTGCAGAAGTTGAGGCTGAAGTTGAAATCCCAGCACCGGTGGTTGAAGAAGAACCAGTCGTTGAGACTCCAGCAGAAGAGCCCTGTGTGCCTGAAGCTGAGATCGTCGCAGAAGTTGAACCTATCATTCCTGAAACAGAACCAGAGGCTGAGGTAAGAAAGTCTTGTTTTGGATGAGTGGTGGAGAAAGTGGTCTGTGTTTGTGAGTTAAATCTGACATGGACTTCATGAAGGTCCAGAATCTACACCATCTTTAGAGACTAGGGAGACAAAGGTTTCATGGAGCATCATAAAATCAGGGGAATTTCTTTGTGAGGAGATCTGGAAGTTTAATTTCTGCAGGAATTTAGCTGAGAAGAAGTCTTTCTTTTTTTCTATTTTTTTTTTACTTTCCTGTATATAATATGTATGCTTAAGGGTGATTCTTTCTACCACATGGCATGTGCACTGTGGTGAGGTCCTTATGGGAGAAAGGAGGCAGACATGGTGGGGGTGGGAGGCACAGGGAACAACGTGTTCCATTTAGCAAAGAGGAGGAAAGATTGTAGGCTATACCATTGGAGGATTGAGAAAACCCTCTGCAGACCTTATATTTTATTCTCTCTATTACAGCATGCATCTTACTATGAGCCTTTTATTCTATCTGATGGTTATTTTCTTGTTGATCAAGCTGATTTTATCCAGAATATTTTTGTGCTGCAAAATTGGATCACCAATTTCAAAAAGCTTTGTTGACTTTGCACCTTTTTGAGAAAATTTGCTTTTAAGTCACTTCTGAGTTTAGTCAACAAAAGAAACAGTTAGAACAAGTACAGGAATTTTAGATTTTGACTTTGCATTGTTGTATCTATCAGTCTAGTAGCTCTTAAAAATATCTTTACATTTTTGTTTGCATGTTAAAAATCATAGCTACACGTCTTTGTTCATCATACATGTAACCATGGTGTGCACACTTTGGGAACAGAATGTTCTGTTCCAGGCAGGAGACTGCAGGCCATGTGCAGACTCTCACACACACACATATATACACACACATGCTACACACTGCACATACATGTACGTCCGTGTGGGGTAACTCAGTGTACATACATGTGGAAATGTACACACACACTTGCATGTAAATTCATGGTCGTTGCTCCCTGTGAGTGAGTGATGACCACATATGGTGCACATGTATGTTGGTCACATTTCGTGAGCTTACATGCTGCACAGGACGGGTGTAAGAAGAGACATGAGGTGTGGATATTTGGGATAAGTTTTCCCTGAGTGCCACGCTCTTCTCCAGTTACCTTTAAGTGAGCCCATCGAGCCCACGTGTAGGATTTGTTTAGGCTAGGATTGTAACCTTTAAGCGTTTTGCTCCAGCCCATAAAGTGATACAGGACCAATAAAGAAGATCCTATTGGAGGCGGCTGCTGATCACTGTATGGTTGTTGAGCTGTGGCAGTATCCACCTCCTCCTCCCCTCCTTTGTCCATTACTCCCACCTTCACTCCCTCCCTCCTTGATTCCCTCTCTCCCTCACTGCCGCTACGCCACCTTTCATTTTTCCTCCCTTATTTCCGCGCTGCTTCTGCTCCTTCACTGCTTGCAGATGTGCCAGACTCGGCTCAGACGCTCACAAACACAGATGCACTTCTTTTGCAAAGCTGCACTTTAGTCAGCCTTGGTTGTCGCTGCAAACACACGCAGCAGAGACAGAAGTTACTTTGAGATAATTTACACAGTTACTAGAAAGCGTTTGTCACATGCCAGCCTGGCGTTAGAGTGAGGGTTGGATGTCAGTCGGATGTTAGTTGATAGGTCATCAGGAGAATCAAAGCAGGCATAAATGGGGCTCGTGTTCAGCTGGCTTTGGGGCCAAAAAGAGGCGGTCCCTCCGCTTCTGGCTGTCACCACGGAGACTCAGGTGAGTGCGAAACCCACCACCCAAATCCACCCAAACTGGCTTAGAGCGCTTTATGTTTCTGTGGCAGTGGGTGTGTCTCCCACTCAGGCTGAACATTTTGTACCAGCTTGCTCCGTCTATGCTTCCCCTCCACTCCCCCTCCCCCTTCTCCATTCCCTCATCACTCTCTCTTTTCACCCTTCCTCACCCCCACCATCACTTCTTCATATCCTTTCTCCTTTTCTTCCTCCTCCTCCTCCTTCTGCTCCTCCAATCCTTTCTTCTCCTCTGCTCCTGTGTGTACTTTGCACATGCACTTGTTCATCCATCACTGGGTCTTTGCTGGGAGCACTGGGAGTAGAGTGGAGGGGGATGGAGGTCTAAGTTTGGAAATGGAGGGGGGGGGGGTTACATGTGCCTGTTTTCTTTGTGTACATGTGTGCAGTTGTGTAGTTTAGTCTTTGGTATTCGGCGTGCCTAAGAGGGGATTACAGACAGCTGTCACAACCTTTTAAAAGTTTGTGACAAACCTGAAGTGATGGCATGACAGTCTCATTCACAGTTAGGTAACAAAAATGTGACATATTTCTATTTCAAATGCAATTGTTTTGAAAGCAAGAGAGGGGAAAAAATGGGTTAAAAAAATAACCCAAAGTGATGTTTTTAACGTTTTGGGGCGAAGTGTTATCACCTCGTGGCAAAGCATGTGGACACCCCACCCCCATCTCCCCTGTGTTCCACCTTCCTCTACAAATATGCACCCACATGAAGCTCACCCCCTCCCACATTTCCTGACCATTTTTTCAGAAGTGTTTCCTCATTCCTAAATTTGGAGTTGAGTTAAATCATGCAACATTTCTGTTTTGTTTTTCTCCCCCTTTTGAAGAAAAATAGCATGTCACTGTGTTGTAGTTTCTCTGATTTAAAAGACAGTAATAAGTAAATTTGTTCCTAAAAAAGCCCATGTAAGAGGTTTTGTTAGCTAGACCAACGAGATTTGTGCATCCCCTGTACATTATGTCCCTCACTATGAGTTTATAAAAAAGAGCTGCTCCTGGATCAGCTCTCCTTGGTGCTGTTTTTGTCTCTTAATGTTTCTGTTACAGTTCAAGCTGTACACAGATCAGTTTTGTACACAGTGTTCTCCTGCTGGGACAGTTAGAAGGGGGGCGTGTATTCTTAATGTACACGTGTATGTGAGTGTGTGTTTTCCTGTGAAACAAGCAGCGACATATAGAACACCTCCCTCCTCCTCCTCCTCCTCCTCCTCCTCTCCCCTATATCATCCCCACCTCAGGCTATAGCTGGAGCTGGAGTGTGTATTTAGCCTTCTTCACCATGCGTTCGTTTCTGCCCACTTCAGCTTTTGTTCAGAAAAGTTGTTAAACCCTACAGGAGACGGGATTCTTTAGCTGCCTGCTGTAAAACGTATAGAAAGAGGTGGAGCTGGTAGAGTCAAAGGAGGGTAAACATGAGAGTTTGCTCTGTATTATATTTTAACCACACTTTGGCACATACATGAGCAGAAGCTTGACTTGTCCTACATTGAAGACTGGCTGGTGCAAGACAGTCTAAATAATTCACCATCAGACTGTGATGATTTACAACATTTATGCGATGCCACTTTGATTCAACACACTTGAATGCACACTGGGTGGCGCCAGTGGCCATTTTAAAGCCCAGTATATAGGTGGCACAACTACAAAAAAGATTAACTTCTGCTCCTGGACTCAAGTGTCTGATATGTGTTTATCTCATTAAATTGTGCCATTAAGAGGAAAAACAAGTAATGAAATATTTCATTGTTTGTAATGGGTGTTGGTTGTTAAATTTAGTAGCTGATGACGGAGGTAGTTTTTATGAGGCGAGAAACAGGCGTACCAGCTTCCCCCTTTTGCAGTTGGTTGTTACATTCCCCAAGGATGCATAATGTGCACTCTTATTTTGGAAACCTTTTCTGGAAAATGTAGACAATCTTGTTTTCAGACACCCTGAAGTCATTACATCTTAAGTTTGGCTGACTTAATATAAGAAGGTTTTTTCTTTTTAGCTCTGACCAGATTTTATTAGATTTAAGTCATGAACATACTTGTTTTTCGAACGTTAGATGCATATTTAATGTATCTCTTTTTTCTCTTTACAGATCACACCCCCTGCCGAGGTTCCTGTAGAGGCTCTTGCTGAGACAGAGGTAAAAGAAACTCACATTACACTCATGTACAGAGAGCAACATCCAAGAGTATTTACTTTTTCTGAAGGCTGGGAGCAAATTCTTAAGTTTAAAAGAGTTAAACTCAACTTGAGGATGTTTTAAACAATACCTGCTTCCATTTTGATAGCATAGCCTCACAAAGACAACCATAAGAGTCAGCAGCAGCCTCTGAGTAAATCAAGCAGTGTCGTTTCTTTTATGGTGATATTTAGGCAAAATCAGTCAATAGACTTACTGTTTGATGGTCACGATAGATAACCACAAAGTCCTTATGTAAAGTATCAACAAGTCCGGTTTTCAGTACGACTCTGAGGTCACTCAGAGTTTCCACTCAGCTTTTATAACTTTCTAGCAGCACCAACAGGACAAAAGACAATCCTCTGTATAGAAAAGTGTTTCTGGAAGTTTCTGTTGCTCACACTTTACAAATAACCGCACTCTGCTTTAGGACTCATTCTCTTACGTAACACCAGTTTCACATCACAACTAGCTCACTACTTCAAATGTTTCCAGGAGAAAAGCGGCAAAAAAGAAGACAGGTGTTTGGATTAGATTTAGTGGATTCTTACTGAATAAAACATATTTATATGTTTATCACCGCAGCAGCAGAATAAGCTGTTTGGCATCGGCAGAGCAGATTTGGCAAATCTTTCACGGGTGGAACAAACAAACTTATCTCTGCTGCTGACCCCACAAATGCATGTTCCTCACCATTTAAAAAGAAAATTAAGCAAATTTCTAAATGTGTAAGATTAATGCCAAGGAGCACTTATAACAAAATAAAACATCCACCAAACACAAATTGCTTTACTTTTTGTGCTTGATTCAGTTAAAAGTTAAAAGCAGCAACCAGATCAGGATTTAAGGAGTGTTTTTATTTATTGTTCTCCAGATTGTGACAGAGGAGACGACAGTGATAACCACAGAGATCGAACAGGTAAGTTTGATTCATATGATGACAGCATGCTTTGACATTTCACACGTAGTTTACTGCATTTTTTTTTTTCGTACATATATCCTCAAAGATTCTTCTAGCTCATTTTTTGTCCATATAGTGTTATCAATATGACCAAAATCACCAAAATATCAATATCAGAGTATACATATTTCCTTTTTAAGTGCCTTTTACTTTTTCAACAAGAGAGTGTCATCTGCATACATAATAATTATACTCTCTGCACAGAACAGAATGTAAGAGCTGAGCAGACAATGGCTCCCATCTTAACACAGCAATATTATTCTGAAGCCATATTGATGATCTTGTGCAAATCCAGCGACAGACAGCATCTAAAATTTCCTTTTTTTATCTCATATCAAAAATATATAACAGTAGTTATCAGTAAATTTCCTCTTTGGATTCGATAAAACTTAAAAATATGAGCTGGATCTATTGGTAACTTGTTCCCTAGTTGCATGTTGCATGAATTTTTTTTAACGTGTTGCCGTGTTGCCGTGTTTGCATGTGCAGACGCTTGATGTCTGCGAGACAGAGACTGAAGTGGTGGCTGAGGCCTTGGCAGAGGAGGTCGCAGTCATCGAGTCCGAGGTGGAGGCGGTCGTCACAGAAGAAATCCCCGCTCCAGAGCCAGTACCTGAAGTGACTGAAGAATCAGAGGAGGAGGAGGTGGCAGAAACAGTGCAGGAGATTATCGAAGTGACGCCTGAGCCAGTCGAGATCGCCGTCTGTACTGAAGCTCCACCCGAGGATGAAGCCGAAGACGTAGAGGTGTTGGCTGAAGAAGAAGAAGAGACACCTGTTCCTGAAGAGCCTGTTGCATTGACAGAGGTGCAACACTGATTCAAACCACTTCTTCTTCTCTCTTGAGCTCTTTTTTCCTCTTCAGTTTGGATCTTGTGGATGTCTTGTCTGTGTGCAGTGCGTGGTGTTTTTATTGTTGTTACCTTTATTGTTGGTTACTTTTTTGTTTTTACGTGATTCCATTCAAAACAGTATAATTCAGTTTCATTGGCACTTATATTTTTCCTCTGAAAATTTAAAATCACTGTAAAATCTAATAACATACTTGTTTGTTTCATTCAGGATGCTCCTGTCCCAGCTGTGGAAATCGCTGAGGTGAGTGCTGCTTTTGCCTCAATGACTCTGTTGTATCTGTGCTATAAAGTAATAATGCTTAAAAATCTGAATCTAAACTTTGTGTTGTGCTTAAAGATGTCACCTTTATTGTCTCACCAGGTGCCCGTCACCCTTCCCAAGGCTCCGGTTGAAGAGGCAGAAGTAGTTGAGGTAAAAACCTAAATTTGGTCTTGTAGCTGCTTCAGAGGAATTAAACTTCTTTGGATGATATCACTAATTTCTTTGATCTTGTTTTCCATGGGCTTTTGTGAGGAAAGTCTCTCTGATCTCATTCTCTTTATGTCTCTCCAGGCTCCTCCTGCAGTCCAGGAAATCCCAGAGAGCTTCGTTGACGACTTTGTTGTGACAGAATCTGCGTCGGCAGTGGAGGTTGCCATCGCTGAGTCTGCTGCTGTCGAGCCGGTGAGGATAACAACGATAGTGTTAGGATTACTGCGCATTAAAACATTGAACTAAAGGGCTACAAATAATATCAGGTATCCTTTTTAAAAGTCTTTACAAAGTGTGTAATGATCATTTAACACCCTTCTTGTCTTATTCTATGTTTAGGAGGTGACTGAAACTCCCATCGTCCAATCAGAAACTTTGGATGTGACGCCTTCGGAGCCTGAGCCCATCGTGGCTCCTGCTGATGAAATCATCATTGTGAGTCACTCTCTATTTCCTGGCTCAGGCCTCTGTTTTTGTGTATTAGTTTAAACTTAGATTAGCTTTATTTCCAGGCAACAAATTACAAAAAAGTATTCTGTTTCTACGTGTGTTTCTGTTCTCCTTAACTTTCTCTCTGCATTTTCTTCCCAGGATGCCTCCATTGGGCAAAAGTGTTTGGAAGTGATGTCAGAAGAGTTTAAGACAGAAATCTGTGAGATGCCGTGTCAGATTCAGGCGGCTGTGGAGTCAGTTCAGCTCGGTTCAACGGTAGGAAAACTAAACAAGAGTTCATTCAGGAATCTTAAGAGTTGGTGATATACAGAGCAATAATCTAAACTAATATGTTGTTTGCTCTGCAGGAGATGAAAGTGGACACATCCCTGAATGGACACATCGTTCCAGAAGTTTCTATTGAGGGCTAAACACATCTCAAACAGCTTGAAAGAACTTTTTGTCTTTGTAAGTTTTTCATTCAGACCTTCATAGATTCATTTTGGCTGTAAAACTTTAAATGTCTTACGTGATCTCCTCTTTGTATCTTTCAGATTCCCCTTTGGTCATTTGGACGACTCAAAGTTTCACAGGGAGTTACCCAGCAGACCTTTTTTTAATTTTTTTGTAGGGATTACGACAGAACTGCCAGGAAATTGAAGGGACATCCACACTCTGAAGTGCCTTTCCGGCCCTTGTTCCTGTCAAAACAGCAAACCAGATGTCAAAATGCCAAAAAGGCAACCGTACAGACTGTTGTTATTGGTATGCGGAAATGAAAACAAACATATCTCGATTCATTTTTCGGTATTTGTCCCCAAAAGCACGCACAGTGAATCTGCATCAGGGGTGGAAGCAGGCGAGCTCGAGAGATGAGGATTCCTAAGACAAAATAAACGGCAGTGCCTGATACTTTTTGTCACGTCCCGTCTCTCCAGAACATCTGCTTTCACTCTGCAAACATTCACTGCATGTAAAAACTGTAGAACCGCTGAATGTGGCTCTGGTTTGTACCTGAGCGGGAGTTTACAAAAGCGGGAGGGAACACTTGTTCTGTTCATTTTTGTTTCACATTTCAAACTCACGGATTGTCCTCACCGGGCCGTTTTCACTCTCAGAGACACATCTGCAAACTTTCCCCTTTTCCTCCTTTTCTGTCCCCTCTTCTGTCCTCCTCGCTGCCTCTAATAAGTGCCGATTCGAAGCTTCGTGCGATGCTCAGACGCATCCTGGAGCTTTAAAGTTTTACAATTTCATGGCCATCAGTGTTGGAGAACGACAGCTGGAGGGGATGAGGGGAGGACTTGTTTTTTTCTGTTTCTTTTCACTTTCTCCTTTTTTAATTTGTTTTGTATAGACTGCATGATGTGATACAGTTTTGTGTTCAAAGTCTGTGCTCTAGAGGGGAAATGTTATGTGAACTGGTCGGGAGTATCACTGTTGGGCAGGGCTGTTGATGGGCTGACTTGATCCACCTTTGAAATAAAGCTGTAACTCATCATGATGCAGGAGTGTTTGATTTACTGTTTGTCACGCTGAGTCCAAAAAAACGCACTCTGAGTGGATGGAAAGACAAAAACAGAGCATTAGAGCATCCTTTTAAGTGGATGACATGGTTAGGATGATGTTTTTTTTCCTTATTTCCAATCCTGCGTCCGACAAAAATAAACCACAACAATCACTGAAACTAGTAAACTCGATAAAAAAGTGAGCACTCTGGAATAAAGCTAAGACTTCTTGGCAGTATCATAACAGTGTACCATTTTTACAACTTCTGTAGGCAGCATATCCACAGTAACAATTAAACAATGAGCAGCTCAGTTCCTAAACTCACCTGATATCCACTCCAGGCTTTGTGGAGGTTTGTAGTTGTAAACTTGTGAGTCATTCGAAGACTTTTGAAGCCAAAGCTAGCTTCCAAATTCCAAGGGCTGAATGGGACATGTCGTAAATGACTAATGGACTGAATTTATAGGGTGCTTTTTCTGGCCTCTGACAACTAAAAAACACTTCTACCTGGGATCAACCACCTGATTGAGTACATCAATGCACAGTCAATGAGCCAACAGTCCCATCATTCAGCACTGTTGCTTTTTATCACTGAAGTTTTTGGTTCCTCTCTGAAGAAATCAGCACTGAAAATGCTCTCACCAGCCCCACTGCTGTTGCCCGGATTGCAGGACAGGATCTTGCTCCATTTCTCTCTATCAGAGATGGTTTGGATTCAGTAGCTCATCACTCCAAATATTAAACCTGAGGCATCAGTTTAATGTTTTTTGCCACACTGTCAACAGGCAGGGGTGAAATGTGCTGGACTCCTAACGAGTTCCTCAATTTATCACTGTTATTAAGTGATTTTAATCAACAAGAATTAAGTATTTAATAGATAATAGTATTTTTTAAAACTGAATTTCCAGCAGCCTTGGCGATACTTTGAGTCATGTTACCAGTTGTTTTATCCACATTTTTTAGCAAATTTCTATGTCCCGTCAGCAGTGATTGCAGAAGTTTGATATAAAATCAACATCATTAAATACCAATGTTTATTGTGGAAGATATCAAAAAGATCACACTTAACAGTCGTCACACTTTCCCATCCTTGACACATGAACTGAATATGCATTAAAATGTTATAAATCATAGCATTTCCTGTCTTTCACTTAAAAAATGTGGCTTCTGAGGTGGCAGCCATTTTGAAAGTGAGAGCTTCTGTTGTGAGTGACACAGGATAAAAATGGTGTCTGTGGTTTCAGCATTACAGTTCATCAGGGTTAGAGAAGCACTTTGGAGACTCGTGTCAACAACAAAAATGAGTTACCAGGTCTAATGAGAGCGTCTTGCTCTGTAAATACACAGTGAAAGTTTTAAATCTTGAAATAAAAATAGAGCATATTTTGACACCATGAACTTTTTTGTGTAAAAACAAAAAGTTATAGTCATGTAACAATGGCAGTACTTTTCTGTCCCTAGGAAATAATAAATAAAATTCCTCATGAAAACAATAGGATATTGAATCTTAAGAGTCCATTAGAGACTTTAAAAAGTGCAACGTGAGATGTTTTATGCTGTTAAAGCGAGGGACGGGGATTTATGAAAGGACTGCAACTTTACATCACAGCAGTTATTTATGTAAATCATTACATGCTGAGAAAACAAAATCCATCATCTGTGCCTGTTTCAGTCCTTCATGAAGCCCGTTCTGTTGACGTCATACCTGCACTCACAGCACGAACAGCCTTACACAAGCAAAACCTTTAGTTACACAAGAACAGCAGAGAAAGCTACTTTTGTAACATTTGGGATGACGACAATGCACAGTGATTTTTTCCAATGCTGGACTCAGCGTGAGAGATGAATAGATGCTTCATGTGTTTAAGGATTGGCATTTAAATTTGCATGTCTAGTAAAGAAGGAATCTAATCCGGCTTCTTTATCCTGAGATTCATAAACCATGAGGGTTTCCTGCCAGATATATTCTCATCTCCAAGTCACACGTTACTAGAGACAAGTTCATGGAATGTGAGATTGAAATCAAGAGAAAACTTATTTCATTTGAAGTTAGTTTCATGACTGTGTGCTGTGAACATAGCCTGAACATTTTGACCACTGACAGCTGAAGTGAATCTTCTCACTCCTTTTGCACCTGTCAGTATGGGCTGGAGTATGTTGTTCGTTCTCCTTCTCACTGAGAGAGATGGCCAGAAGAAAGACAACATGGAGTCCAAAGTGTTTGCATATGTTTTTCTGTCTGTTTCCCACTGTGTCTGTTTTTTTTCTTTGTCTTTCACTCTTTTTCTCTCACTAACCCCAACACAGTCGAGGCAGATACAGTTGCACCTAAAAGTTTACACTCCCCCCAGCAAAATTTCCTGATTTTTTGGCCTTTTCTCAGAAAATATGAATGGTAACACAAAAACCTTTCTGTCACTCATGGTTAGAGGTTGGGTGAAGACATTTATCAACAAACAACTGTGTTTACTCTTTTTAAATCATAAAGACAACAGAAACTTCGACAATGACCCTGTTCATTTTTTTATACACACACTGATTACAAGCAATAGATCACAGGTGAGGATGGTTACCTTTAGTAGACATTCAAACACATTTGTGTTAACTTTTGTGCATTTATCAGGACAAAACCACCAGAGTGTAAACTTCTTAACAGGGTCATTTTTGAAGTTTCTGTCATCATTATAATTTAAAAAGAGTAAACTATTTTTTTTTTCAATGAATGTCTTCACCCAACCACTAACCATGAGTGATAGACAGGATTTTGTGTTATCATTCATATTTTCTGAGAAAAGGCCAAAAAATCAGAAATTCTGCTGGGGGTGTAAACTTTCGGGCACAACTGTGTACATCCATCATGAGTCCGGTTCTGTCTAGGGTTTCTGCCTGCTAAAAGCAAGCTTTTCCTTGCCTTTGCAACTTGTTAAATGCTGCAAAATGCTCCACTCATAGTGGGTTAAGATGAGATAAGACTTATTTTGCCTTCATGTTGGATCTCTGTTAATACCTTTTTATTTCATTACTAACGTTACCGAGTTAAATGTTTCTGGAAAGCGTCTTGAGGTAATCTTTGTAGGACTTGGCATTATATAAATAAACACCGATTCACAGATAGTTCGTTGATTTAAGCATGTTTTAAATACACAAATTTGAGAAACAAGCTCTGATTCAAAAAATTTGTGTCAGTGTCCAAACTATAGGTTGCACTATTCTGTTAGTCTGATTAATCTTCTCATGTGTTTGTGAAGCAATAAAAAAAAAAACAACAGACAAACAGATCAAATGTTTTTTTAATTTTCTTTTTGCACTGAAATCTACATTCATATTAGTTATGATGTAATTTGGTACAGTAAACACTGCTGATGTGTGGTTTTCAATCCTCTTCGTCATACTGTCATCAAACTGTCAGACAGCTCTGACAGAAGTTTCAGGAACAGTTCATTTCTCTTTTTCTTACTTAGGTTCACTGGCCCCTCATGTTGGAAGTCGAACAGAACAAAACAGAAGCGATAACGATAAAAGAGCAGAAAAATTAACATAAAGTCAACAACAAAGGACAGACCGGACAGAAAAATGATAAACACATACTGCTCAACAACAGAGAGGATATATATATTTATATATGTTCATAAAAGCACATTCGTATAATAATAGACGCTTTGGAATGAAAACAGCAACAAAGAGGCTCACTGTGATCAACTGTTCGGTTTGCACTCAGCACATTCCACTTATATATTATCTGCAAAATTTCACTTGTGCCATTTATATGCATGAATACATGTCATTATAACCCCTACCCTCCCAAAAAACACAATAAATAAAAAATAACAGGTGATTTGATTGGTCCATGAGGTAAAATGTGAAAAAAAATAGCATGAAAATTGGAAAGATTTTGGAAAATACAAAACATCAACAAAAACAAAAAGAGTTGAATCAAAAAAGATAAGATTGTGATTGCAGAAAAGAAAGCATGGTGCCAAAAAAAGTTCAATTATCTATCTGTCCTCACACACTCACACACACATGCTCACACAATCATCCACGCAGCTAATCAAATGCTCAGGCTGTTTTCTTCTCAAAGCCACTTGAAGGATAATTATGTCATGTTTACGACGAAGTGATGATTAACAAAAAAAGATGAAAGAAAAAAAATACGAGAAAGATTTAAAAACCAAGAGCACAAAAACATTTTCTCTTTTCATTCCTTCACTTTTTGATCTTCTCCTTTGCACTGATAACAAATCAGTCCAATGTAGTCTGCGCAGGAGGTGGGCGGGGCTTACAGAGACACAGAGGAGTTAATAATGACGGTGGTGATGGAAATACTCGAGAGTAAAAAGGAATGAATGCGAGCGCTGAGAAGGCATGTAAGTCTGCCACGCAGCGTGATCAGGCGGGTTGACTCTTCTCTGATTCTGCTACAAGAAAAAGAGCACTTCATTAAAAAAAGAGAGCCACCTGCTGTCTTAGGACTACCCTGGTTTGAAATCTCCTCCCTCCTGTTGAGTCGAGGCTCAGTGTGGGAGAGCATGCAGTTAGCTACACAGTATAGCCTGAGTGAGTGGAGTTAAAAGAGCACTTCAACACAACAGACTGCCTGCTTGGGTTAATACAGGGCCTCAAAACAAGTCCAGCTCCATCTGTAAAAGTTCAGGGTGGAGATATGAACATCAGTCAGAGGAGTGTGTATGTGTATGTGTGTGTGTAATTAACAATAATGATAAAAGCAGCACTAGTAGTGTTCAGCAGGCAATAGTTTTTTTCTTCTCAGAGAGGAAACGGCTCAGGAGCAAATCCAATCAAGTTTTATCGTGTGTTATCCACTTTCTTTGTTTCAGAGTCCCTTTTAGTCCCCGTTAAAGACAGAAGAAGAAATTTGATGTTTGTCCGTTGGTTGCTGTGGCTGGTATTATCCAAGATTCATCGGCTATCGATTGAGGCAACATAAAAATGTAACATTCAAATATCTGTAGATGTCTGTTTTGGCTGGCATGCTGAAAATTTTACAAGACTGCTATGTTCTGTTAGTTTTTTTTACCATTTGTTTTAATGACAGGGTGTCTGCAAAAATGTGCCCAGCTAAAATGACAAACCTAAAGCCACAGGTGAAATACACCAGCATTTTTTTTTTCCATGTGGGATCATTTGATGTTTTTTTCTGTCATTTTTAAGGTCCTTGTGTTTTCTGATTTCTTCTTCTTCTTCTTGTGATTGTCACCCATTCCACCCTCCAGATGTTTGCAGCACCACTCAGGCATTGGTACAGGTAGGCAGTGAGTTAAAGAACTATCACAATGTTTATTCACCCGGCTGTGCATGAATGGATTTCTCACCACAGCCAGGCATGAGGCAAAAGGTCTGTTTCCTTAATTGTGTGAACAGAGGAATCGAAAGAGGGACGAAGGGAGTGAAGGGAAAGGTAGAGAGGACACCTCTCAGAGGCTCTGCGCCCCTTAAGGCCCAATGTGGGCTCAGTCCTGTCCAATCTGGCCTGGTCTAACCCTTGTTTGGTTAAACCAAAATCCAGTCCAGTCTGGTCTGGAATAGTCCAGACTGAGGTTTTAGAAGAGTGCTTTGGATCCCTGGTTCTCGAACTCTGACCAGGCGTCGTTCAGTTCCATGAAGATCATCTTAGCGTAATGTTCATAAGGCTTGCCTGTTGCCTGCAAGGAGAGTTTGAGGATTAATAATCATGTTGAAAATAACTTTTCTTGTCTCCTTTTAATTGAAAGCAGCTCATCTTACTTTACCTTATCGGGATGAACAACCAGCACAGCCTTCCTGTAGTACTTCTTCACCTGGTCAGGTGTCACCAGGTCGGCCATGCCCACAGGCTTCCAGCGGGTTTCTCCCTCCCACAGCACCGTGTGCAGGGTGGACAGCAGCGCTCGGATATTTCGCTCTTTTCCTTCAATCCAGTCTAAGATCTGTGGAGAGACCACAACCATTAGCTTGACTTTTCTTCTAAGACTAAGAAGAGATCTGAAAAATGCAATGTAGAAAAGATGGACATTTTCTTAAGCTATAGAGGGTTTGCATGGTAGTTTGTTTGGTGGTGAAAGACTCAATGAAATACCACAGCAACAGCTCTTGAGACTACTTTGAGGCAGGGATCTGGCTACTCTGACAACCTGCCAGTGAAGGACCAAGTTGGTCCGTCTAATCAGTCTGTTAGGTGAGTGACTGAAAAGCTGGATTAAGTAATGCAAAATCTCATTTTCTCTGGAGGAAATGCCTCTGGACTTAAGTGATTAACCTGGTGACAACCAATAACTTTCATCTGCACTGTTTACTCTTCTGGGCTGTGTTTTCTATGTTCATAACATGGAACATATTAAAAACTATCACCTCTTCATTCCCTCACCTGTAATTTTAGTGGATCGATATCTTTCGTGATCTCCTGCCTCCTCATCTCAGCGATGGTTCTTGGTCCCTTCTTGTCAGGCTTAGAGGCAAAACCCTGAGTTGACAGCAGGTCCTCAAAATCGTCCTCCTTTACCTTCGGTTTCGGGCCTGTGAGGTGACAGCACAGAAAAATGTATGAGGGACAGGGAAATGTGTAGAAAAAAGTCAGCCTACAGCTTGTATTCACAGACACTGATGCTAATTACATTCTTCCATTTTTTTACTGGGCTAGGAAATTAATTGTAGATTGAATGAAATCACAATGTGGCATCCTGCAATATTCTTATCCAAGAAAGTGCAATATTTCTCCCTGAAATGTGTAAGAATACCAGATTCAATTTTCTGCAGTAGATGTTTATGCTCTACACCTGTGGTACTCAACCCTGCTCAACCAAAGAGACAAATTGGTGGAAAAAAAGCCTTTGAAAGAGCAACAATCTAAGTGGTGAAAAGTGGCAAAAACAGCAAGAAGTAGCTGGAAAAATAAGTTCAAAGCAGAGGAAAAGAGTGGAAAGTGACTAAAAAGCCGTCACAAGTGGCAAAAATGGTATTGAGTGCATAGAAATCAACACACTAATCAGATGCCTGACATTTCTGTTTAAAGTATCATTTTTATATCTGTTATGTAATAACTCTAATTTTCTGAAACATTAAATTTGGGGTTTTCATTATGTGTAAGCCATAATCATTGACATTTCGAGAAATAAAGGCTTAAAATAATTCATTCTCTGGTATCTTGTCTATACGAATCTAGGTTTTACTTTCTTAAATGAGAGACAAAAATGTAAAAAGAGGTCACGCATTCAATACACACTTTTGTTTGTTTAAGAGCACTTAAGATGGGGAACCTAAAAATTATTGCAAAATAAATAGCAATTGCAATATTGGGAAACATGTTCACAATTACATTATTTTTGCAATTTGTTCAGCCCTAGTAAATAACACATAAAAATGTCCGGTCCATGCTATGTCTGACGTTTCTTACCAAATCCAGGCCCGCGGACTCCTCTCTCCTCTCTTCCTCCAATGACGCTGGAGAAGTTGAGGTTGTAGTTGGGTTTAGTGGGCTGAGCCGCAGCAGGCTGGGATGAGGCGGAAGCTTTGGGTGCAGTCCCAGATCCTGATCCGTGCATCCACGGTTTGCTCTGGGCTGAGGCCGGTCGTCCAGCCTGCCACGGCTGGGCTTGAGGCTTAGCAGAGGAAGAGGAGGAGGAAGCTGAAGATGGACCCTTCGTACTAAGAGAAGGCCCAGAGAAGTTACTGCTGGAAGAACCTGCATAAAAAAGGAAAAAAACAATAGTTGCTTTACTTGTAGACATCAGTCAAACAGAAGCTACTTGTGTGGATCAGAAGGAGGAAAAAACAATGCAGCCCAAAGAAAAATCCAAAATGACTGAAATCTTTACAACCTAGTGAAAGAGGAATACATTTGGGTTAACTCTCTACTTCTACATTTTAACACATTTGTATTGCAAAACATTTATCTCAATTTCCTAAAAAGCATCTTACCGGGTAAATTGGAGCCGAGGTTTCCTAAGTCGGCAAAAGGATCAAAGGTCTGAGACTTGGCCTTTGACATGGACGATATACTAGAAGCTACAGACAGAGCAAGAATTTGCGAGTGAGATTCTTTGTTTTTTCATACATAAGTGAAAAATTCATAATCACTTTTGACTATAAGTCCACTTACGTGTGTTGGTGTAGTTTGGTTTGCTGGTGGTGGCGCTCATGCTCGCAGTAGTGCCGGCTGCCCAGCTATCCCAACCTCCCAGTAGGTCCGGCTGGCTGGCCGATGATGTCATCTTAGGAGTGTCATTTGCTATCTTATCTGTAAAGCCACAAAAGCACTGAATAACCCTAAACTCCTTTTTGCTGTTGCGTTTGCACGTTTACTTTTTAAATGTTTGCGGAAAGGAGGGGTTTTTCCTGAAAAACTGGTTTGATTTTGAGACATTGTCAGGGGTTTGTTACTGAAAAGTCAACATCTGTTGTTTGTGTTTGTTGTTGTTTTTAAAAACAGAAAGAGAGGAGCGCTGGTGGAGGAGTCAGACTCACTGAGGTTGAAGAGGCTTGTGTTGGAAGCAGGAGTGGCGTTGCTGTGAGCCGAGCTGAACCCGCTGGTGGCTGAACTGTCAGAACCCAACAAGTCTCCAAACAGGTCCGGTCCAGACGCCTGACGAGAGGAAGCAACACTGGAGCCGACACCTGAGCCGGAGCCCATCCCGAATGGGTCGAACAGATCACCTACCGCTGCAACACAGAGAAGAAGCAAAAATAAAGATTCTGTTTTGCAATGATGCAGAATCAACATATGAAGCCTTGGTGCTTACGTTTGGAGTCGGGAGTAGCCACATTTGCTGGTCCACTGAAGAACAAGTCTTCTTGCACTGCTCCAGTCTGTCCAGCAGGGGGTGCAAACAGATCATTAAGGAGGTCGCTGTTGCTGGATGCAGCTTTCATTTCTCCCTGGACTCCTTGATGAGGAGCAGAGGCAGAGGCTGTGGACACGGGAGGAGGTTGAGGGTCAGCGTTCAAGCCTAAGAGGTCGGCTGTGTCACCCATGGGAGACTCCTGGGCAGCTGGGGCAGGGTTCTGAGGAGTGACAGGGAGGACATGAAGAATTTTATTCAGATGAAAAATAATCAAAGCCCTGTCTTATGAACTTAAAATAGTGTGATAATTCGAACCTGGAAGTCAGCATCAAACAGTGGTTCACTGGGGTCACGTGACAGTGGCTCCCCACTGGGGGCGGAGTAAGAGTAGGACTCTCCTTCTGATTGGTCGCTCAGCTCCTCCTGGTCATTTAAAGACCCTCCACCTTGACTTTCATCCTGAGCGCCACGCACATCTGCAAACACAAGAAGAAGCCAGTCAGAAGATATTTTCTATTTTCCCATTATGCACTTATTGAGCACTTTGTGAGAAACTAATTACAAGGTACAGAAAAGCTACATCGAGCTGACTTTTACAGCCAAAACATAATCAGGTGATCATAAGTGAAGTACCTTCCCAATCCAGGGTCTGGAAGAAGTTGTTTGCGTTGCTGTCTGTGCTCACTGGAGACTCTGGCTCTGTTGCAGTTGAACCTTCTGGGGTCTGAGCTGGTTGAGGAGCTTCAGAGTCATAAAATGCTGATGAGCCCGGCTGACGAGGCAGTTCAGGTTTACCTGCGGAGGGGAAAGTTCAGTGTTTCAATGGTAAGTTAAGGTGAGTTAGGAAAATGAAACCCAAACCCTGAGCCTGACTTTTTTGATTTACCAAATTTACTAAGGATCTCCTGCTGCTCGTCACGAGAGCTGAAAAGGATTTTGGGGTTGAGGCCTTTAGTTTGAAAGCTCTCCCACGGAGGGGTCTTGGTGCTTGGTCTGTCTCTGGGTTCCACCTCGATGTCCAGGTTGACCTGGAACAAGTCTGGATACTTCTCCTGGATGTCACAGGCGTCTAAGTCGTACCTGAAAGGAAGAAAAAGGTGTAATTTGAAAAGAAAACAAAGAAAATAACAGACAAAGCTGAGAATTCAGCACAGGAAAAGAAACAAAGAAATTCTTTTTGCATACTTTGCAAACTTGACAGTGGTCGCATTTCTGGGGACAAAGCCCGTGTGGAACTGAATCTGGAACATCTTCATGGATGCCATCTGAAACACAGCAGTCCATAATTTTAGCACTTTCAACACAAGAAGATACAGAATCTACTAAGAGCTGGTGTGTGTTTAGTACTTTGGCCTGTAGACGTCCTCCCAGTGTAGATCTTGCATGATAGATCACCACCAGTACATCTCCTTGGACCGTCACATTGAGTGGAATCTCTGCTCTGCCGTCCTCGATCTTAAAATCCCTGAAAATAAATGATAGCAAATCACTTAATCCAGGAAACATCCATTTAATCTGAAAGCATTCCTGTGCATTTATAAACTTACTTCATCTTGTCGTACTCCTGTGATGTGGTGAGGACTCGTTCGTCTCCAACATAAACTTCACAGAACGGCCTGCACCCGTTGCGCTGCTTGTTGAAGAGCGGCACGGGCGTCATGACTATGGAGCGGATTACAATGGGCTTGCTGTGAGGGATGATGGGCTCTTCTGCCATCATGTCGCACATGTACTCGATATACCTTCAACAGATCAATCAATTAATCAAGACTGTGTGATGTGTGCACATTAAAAATAGAGACAACAAAGTCTTTTTTGATTCTCTTCTCCTCTTCAAACCAAGATAACAAGTCTGGACACAAACATTTTGTCTGTGCTTTCATACCTCTTGTGTGAGGGTGCTATACCAGGTGGGCAGCGTTTCATGGAGAACATGTAGACCGCGGCCTCAGCTGTGGTGAAAAGGCGACAGAAACACAAGAAGGAGCAAACTGCCACTGCTGAAGCTGCCCTGCCGTCCTGCAAAGAGAAAAGTCAAACAGTCAAGACACTACAGGCTTTTTCAACTGATCCCCATTTTATGTCACAGGTTTGTCTTCCTATTATTGCTTTGAGCTACTTACCAAACAGTGTACTATACAGATGTTTCTCTGGTCTTGTTTGAGCCACAGGTGCATGTTCTTACACACACTGTAGAGACTGCGCAGGTTGGGGGCACGGCGTACCTGCCAGTTACACTCTGAAACCTGCAAACACAGAAAAACATGTTAAGTGTTCAATAGTAACACTGCGTGGTGAAAGAATAACCGTGCTATGATGTACATTATCAAAAACAGCGACAGCCATATTTTGGAGGGCTAAAGAGAGGAAACATCAAATAACTACCTTCTCAAAGCTATGACGCACCAACAATGTGACAGAGAGGTTTGGTTAAGTCCCAGTCTGATCTACACCCTTACTAAAATCATGCATGAATGCATGGAGCAAAAATCAGGCACATAAGAACACACCGTGTACAGATACAAAGGCAAAGTCCGTACCCTGTTGTGAAACCGTGAAGGCCTGTATGATCGTTTGGAGAGGTTGTAGACAGCATAATGACCAGCATGACGTGAATCCAGGAACAGACGGACGTCCTCAATGTTGTTTTTTATAGCAGACTCCACCCCCTCAGCTGGGAAGGACATGACTACAAAGACAGAAATAGACGTTGAAAGATCATTCGGAACTATTCCATTAAATTTGATCCGTTTCTTTGACTCGCTGACGTTCACTGCTGACAAAAAGTTCTTACCTGCTATTCTAGAGGTGATGTATGAGATATCCAGGTCCCCTTTAGCATAGCTGTGAAAGAAATCCAGAGTGTGCTTGTGAATGGATTTTGTGTAAAACATAAAGGGGCGAGAGAAAAATAAATAAAACACACTGACTGAGGATTGGGAGACTTTATGGCTATTACAGCCACTAGCTTGTAGCCTAGTGAGGAAAAATGGTTCATAAACAAGACTGCACTATATTACAGCAACATTACATCATATGGGACTCTGGTTATGTTACTGCAGCAATGCAGAGGGGTAGTTTATCTGATCAATCCCTGAATGGATGTGATTTTCCATCAAGGATTCTTCACAACAGCACGTTTCTGACAGATGGTTGCTTGGTTCAAATTTTACTGGTTGTAATTAGACAGAGAGTAAGACACTGATTTTTTTCAGCCAAAAAATATTGAACAAAAACATAAACAACTCAATCTTTTCAAACTGGGAACAGTGTTATAGTATCTGTTTGGTGCACGGACAGACGTGTGAAGCTCGTTCGAACAAAAGTAAAGCTGAGATGGTGATTTAGTTTGCAGTGGAGACGCATTAAAACCTTGAAGCCATCATTCATTCATTTATTCAGTCATTCATTCATATACACCTACGATTCCAGTAAGTTAGCACCTCAGGGGCTTTTTTGTGCAAATTGGTGAGAAAGACAATCCAAAGATATTTCAAAAGATTTAAACATATTAATCATACCTTAAGAGCTCAAATGTATGCGTGAGAAAAACTTGAAAAATTTGATAAAAAGTGACAAATACTATACTTATGATTTAAAGAACGCTTAATGTGGATGAAGCTGAAATGATATGAACTCTTATAATAATGTATTCAAAAATGCTCAAAAAATGTGCTCCAGTCAATGGAGTAATAGTCCAAATAGAAGGATTAACAGTTAAAAATAGAGGTAGAAATGCATGATGAGATGGTTTAGTTAGTTAGTTGGATAAAAATGAAGAACAAATGGCTGAAATAGTTGATTGAATCAGTAAAAGCTTAGAATAGTTGACTAAACATGAAGAAAAGGTTAAAGCTAAAAGAGAGGTTTGATCACTAAAATTACTGGATTTATCTGACAGCACTGGTTAAAAAAAAAAAAAAAAGGGTTGAGGACCTTTGGTAAAAGACTATCAAAGATAATAGTGAAGATCCAATTTATGATTTCTAAACAGCTTGCTCTAATGACGGTGTTAGTTTTAGCTCACACAGATGATGTTTTGCCCCCTTTTGTTAATCACTCTATCTTTTCATTCACTCATCAAATCATCTCACTTCAGAACACACTCCGTTTTGCATTCATTCAATAAAACAATTGAATGCTTTGTGTTAGGATCAGCAAGCTGTGATGGCAGACACGGCGCAGCGAAGAGGCTTAATGTTTTTTTTTTCTCTCCTCTAAATCAAACACAAACTACAAGAACACAGAGCAACGCAGGAGATGACGCACTCCACCGACCCGTATTTACCTTGGGTTGCTAGGTGATGGACACATAGTGGGACCATGAGGGATTGGGACAGAGAAAAGAAACAACAAAAAAAATAAACCAAACGACCAAACAGATGAAACAAAGCGATGACATGACCACCAAATGAAACATCAAAAACCTTTAGAGTGAGAAAGACAGAGGGAAGAACAATTTGCTGCTCAAACCTTCAAAATAAAAGTCACAGAAACTTCCTGTGTGTAAACAAAAATTTTTCTTGATTTCTGAAAGTTACAGCAGATTGGATACCATCTACAATTGTTTATGTGGTAAGAAGGGAAAGCAGCAAAATGTTCCTTTAAAAGGTGAATCTGGGGAAAGGGTTGGTAAGAGAGTGACTGGCAACAAATCTGCAAGAGCCATATTTACAAACATGTCTCTGAGCTATTTTCTCAAAATATCATTACAAGATTTTTACCATCATGATGCTTTGCTAAGTTACTTGGATTAAGAAATACAACAACAATACAGCAACACATGTCCGTGTGATGCTAGAGAAAAGTCAAAATAAACTGAAAATGATTCAACTGAAAAGGAAAAATGAAGAAGCACATCGATGAGCTTCATAGTGACGTGACCTTACCTCGCTACTGACTGGATGACCTTAGATGATGTGTCCTTGATGTTGGTCAAGAAACGCTCCGTTCCTCCTCTTAAAATATCCAGGAGACCACTGCCCGCCTGATCAGGATCATACATACCTAAAAGCATCATGGGTAAAAGAGAGGGTGCTAAGTATGATAGCTTATGTTGTTGACATTTGGTTAAAAAAGAGCTGGGTAAAGTCAGGCCCTGGGGCCAGTTGTGGAAAACTTGAGGACACTTTTTTGTGATTTTTTTGCTTTAAAAACGGTGATCAAGACGAAATGCTCTCATCTAATTCTTATATTATGAATGAAAACAAGCTCTGAGGTGATGCCTTCAGTCAAAGAGCAAACACACTCTGCCTTTCGACAGATGGTTGACAGGCAGTGAAGAAATCCTCTTAATGGACAGAGCATGTGTGTATGGATGAGAAAATGATAAGCCCATTTAGCTAATTTAGAGAAAAAGTACAAATCAACATGACAAACAAGATTAGACTTGAACTCGTAATATGCATCACAGAACAAACTGTTTTGTTTGTGGCAGGTGCGGTCCCTGGCTGTAAACTTGTCTTTATTTAATGTGATATGGGTCCTGACTGATCATTTCTGTTCTTTTGCACACTACAAGAAACAAACATTAATCAAAAACAAGTTAAAATAAGGATACATGAGCTACACGGGGTGTATTAATCTACCTCACTGCCCTGGATTCACAGAAGCTACATATCGTGTGTGTTTTTGTGTCAGCAGGGTGGTCAGTGGTGGACTAATCAGATTACTTATTGCCTTGTGTGACTCTCAGTGATATGGGTGGAATATGGGAGGTGTCTGTGTTGTTTGGATTACGAGAGTGTGTGAGAGAGAGCATGTGTTCCTGTTCAGTCTGCACGACACAAAAGAAAAAACATTCTCATGTGAGATAACAATGATCATCAGCATTGTGATGAAATCAGGAAATAAAGTTGTTGTTCACTTGTTGTTTGACTGTTTTATACACAGCTTCTCTGGGTGGTAACATTACAACATTTTCCCAGCTCTTCTCTCCATTTTCAGTTATCATCAAACCTTACAGTCCCACCAATCGGACATGACTTACTTTGACAGTAGCTGCAAGCTCGGGGTTATCTGACCGGCCAAATGGCTGACATGCCTTTTCTCTGCGTGCAGGATTCAATCTGATAAGTAACATGTTGGCCTTTTGGGTGTGAAATAACTTTGTATATACACAAATAATCTGTATAATTCTTGATTTTTTTTCGTGCAAGGTGTGCAAATTGAGACAGTTTATGCTGCAACTGATGAAAATGTGATTCAAACATAAATCTTTTCTGACTGAAAATGAGTCAAAAGCCATAAAAAGAATGGTCTAGTCTGAATAACTGTGTTATGAATTCAATGCACAATACATAAGACAGCTCTGTGGCAGTTGAAATGCTTAAATAATGGGTTGATTTGCCAGAGAGCAGAAAAGTAGCACAATAAATGTGTATATTGGTAGCCTGAAGGATAGCTCATTCATCCAAGTATAATGCATTTTTGGATTATCAGCTCAGGAAGCTGCCATCACAATGTTGTTTTTCTGTGCATAACATCATGTCACTGCATTTTTACTGAAGAAAAGTTTCAGATAAATCTGCCCACCTCAAGTGTAAAGACACAAGAGTAATAAATCCTACTATAAAAACTTAAAAAGCATAACTTTGGGATTCAAACAAATGCTCACCTGCATTGTTGTGGACGTTCTGGATCTGCATGGGCGGTTGGGCTCCATTGTTGCCGAATCCTCCGTTCTGCTCCAGGAGCTGCAGACATTCATATCCATCATACACAGGACGCCAACAGTAGTATGCACTCAACATTGTTGCAGACAGGTCAACAAGTATCCACATTAAAAATCAGGTATTCAAGATGAATGTCAGCCAGGCGCAGAAAAGTGAGGAGATGGTCATCAGAAAAGCGCTTCTTCAAAAGTGATGAAAACTGTACAAATATCCAGGTAAGGAACAAGGCAACAGTTCTTCTCCCTGAATACGTTTAAAGCAACTCTAAAAAGTGACACATAAAATCTTCCAGTTGAATAAATACTCTGTCAGATGTGTTAGATAAAATGATTCTCAGAAAAGAACTGGATCAGTGTCAAAGCAGCCAGACAGCTTCTGTGTTTCTCTTCCCTTCCTGACGTCCACTGTATTTCCCTTTCAGTATTTCACTTCCATCTTACAATTCCTCTCCTCCTCTCTCTGTTCCATCTCACAGTCAGTCTGCCTCTCCATATGCCTGTGCCGAGGCGCAGCAGAGTGAAGAGGAGGAGAAGAAGACGGAGGATTATAATCTCCTTATGTCCAGCAGAGAAACCCCTTCTTAACCCTAATCAGATCAGCAATCGCCAAATCTGCCTTCACTCTGCACACATTTACCGTCCTTATCGTCAGGATTCACTTTAGGGAGAAATTAGTGGAAGTAATCATTAACTCTGTTCCTCGGGATATCAATTTGTGCAATCATATGGACTTATCCGAAGAGAGACTAACTGGTACAGAGCTTTACAAAGACAGGAAAGTAGTTTTTTCTTACATTGGTAGCAGGTGTGCGGTTACCAAAACAATCAAGAAAAAAATCAAGAAAAGTCATCCTAATTTCCCCAGCTTCAGAATACAGATTTTAGGTTAACATTTTTGGATGATAAAAGAAAATAAACAGGATTGAAGGAAAAGAAAAAACAAAACAAAAGGAATTCTCTACCCAGAAACAGCTTTACAAACTAAAAACCACATCTAAGGCGAAGGATTGGTGATAAGTAGCAGGATTTGTGGATTTATAGTAAGAATCAAAAGAAGCTGTGGCTGCTTAGTTGGTCATGACCTTCCAGAAAGCAGAGTAGAGTGCTTTTCTATCCACAAATCTTGACTAAAATCTTAAATCTAATCGTGTTGGATTAGCTACAAAAGTCCACCTTCAGAGTCACAATGCTGCCCGGGCTTTTATTTTGTTTTTGTCACACATTTTCTATTGCTTCGTCTTTCAGTCTCTTTGGACCCATTAGGACTCTGCCAGCTGGGGAAAGAGAAAACAGACTCCTTTGAGCTTGTGTGTGTGTGTTTGTTTGTGTGTGCATGAGTGCCTGAGCAAGAATAACCACATCAGCAATTTAAGACATGTTCACACACACACACTGAGTAGAAGAAGAAGCATTGTGGTCACTCTGTCAGTAGGTTGGTAGACTTTGAACATGTGCTGCTGAATCAGGTTGTTCACCCTAAAGTGAACTTGGTGAACTTTGTTTATTTTTTATTTTTTCTCTCTGTCTGGGCGGCTGTTTCAGTATTTTGTCTTCCAACAAGTAGACATTGTTAATTAATGCTTAAGAGACATTTGATGTTTTCCTTATTTTATATCCTAGCTTTCACTTCTTTTCAGTATTTATGCAGCCAAGAAATGAACAGAGACAATAGCAACGATCAAACTCATCATTTTAACTGGAGGGCTCTTGGATCTTTCCGATTTGAGCAGCAAATACAATCATACATCCACCCACCTCTGTGATGGGAGACTTTGGGTTGACGTTTCGTGCTGCGGCTATCTCCTGAAGCTGGTTGACCAGCTCGGTGATGGACAGACGCTCCTCAGGATTCACTTTCAACATGGAACCTAAAGAGCGGGAGGAGGAGAAGAGTGCAGGAGAAATTGAGGAGATAAATAATCCGAGTAAGTGGTTATTGATAAGAAGGGTGGGGATAAAAAAGGGGTGGTCACAGGGGTGTAACGATTCAGCTCAACAAAGATTTGACTTGGACTATAAACTGTGGTTGCCGATACAATTCTGGTACAATTGGTTCATTTAGAACAACCGAAACTCTGTTGCCAATAAGTCAACCAGTGTGACTGTGAAATAGATAGCTTTCAATATTCAATTAATTTCAATAAAAGGACAGTAAGAGCAACCCATATTTCAACAGTAGGTTAACCTGCTACTTCTGCTCTTGTTTTTCAACGTAGATCTTAAACAATTTTATCCTGTGTCACCTAACAAGGTGGATGGAGAGATTTGTTGTGTTTCCGTGGTATTTCACTTGACTTTTACAAATCCTACAAACAGCTAGCATCTTATTTAGATCATCTCTGTCTTTGCAAAAGTCAAAGATTTTCCACAAACTGGACCACAACGGATGCGCAATAATTTCTCACTTACACTTCTTCTCTACCAACCACCATGTTGTGTTTTGTTGCCTGCTGGTGCATGGCAACGACATCATAGACAGGCAGACTGAATGGACAAATGTTCAATATCTATTTCCAAGTATTGTTACATTTGATGTATTACTGGTAAAAACAATGTTCTATCGATTTGTACCATCCAAAAGGACAACTTGCCAAGTACAGATCAACATCGTTGTAGTTAGTAGTTGAAATTGTTGTCTTGACATTTGATCTAACCTGTTGTGAATCACTTCAGGAGGAGTTAAAAATGACTCTCTTAATGTCTTAAAGTTAATAACCAGAAATGGGACATATTCAAAATGCCCACTAGGTGGAGCTGTGAGCTGATTAGATTATCTCTAACCAAGCGGTGTCAGCACTTCCAACATACAAGTGCAATCTTGAACACACTTCTGTCAATCACAGGTGGCAACAAAATGAACCCGAAGTTACATGAGCACAATAGAAATAAGAGAGATAAACAACAAAAGTGACGTACGTATGAGGTCGTGATAAACGGTGTACTTCACATCGTTCTGAGGGATGGAGTATTTTCCGTTGACGATTTGCAGCTTTGCCCCTTCCTCGAAAGGATGTTGCTTAAAACATAACAGGTAGAGGATGCACCCTAAGGCCTGCAGAGAAAAAGAAAAAGAAAAAGAAAAAGAGGAACAATTAAAAAACCATCCTTCTTTTTTCACAAAACAAACAATGAGAGACTCTGCTGAAATGACTGT
The DNA here is from genome assembly GCA_008086565.1 of Thalassoma bifasciatum. NCBI lineage: Eukaryota > Metazoa > Chordata > Actinopteri > Labriformes > Labridae > Thalassoma > Thalassoma bifasciatum. The sequence continues at coordinate 134,915 of RPOG01000314.1, forward strand.
CAGCAGACTAAGAGTCTTTTTCAAACATTTCATAGTGTAAAGATTAGCAAATAACTTCTAAAGACCCAAAATAATTGAATTTAACTGGCTCTGTGTAATCCTCTTTGTTTCTGTTGTGAGTCCTGTGCTAAGAGTCACTGTTTTCTCTCTGTTAAGGGCAAAAGGGATTAAACAGGGGGTGATAAAAGGATCTTTCCTGACCTGAAGCTACAGCAAAGTTTGTTTTCTGGGAAAAAGATCATAAACAAACAGCAGCCAACCTCTTCACTGTGTTTCTGTTTGACATTTTAACACTGTGGATTCCAGTAACAATGACTCAAAGACTTTTTACTCTTGGTTGTCAAACTGTAAGAGTCATCAAATCCGATGCATCTGTAACATAGTGTTCTGATATCAGAGAATAATAGACAAATAGGCAAAAGCTCTGACCCAGATGTCCTGTTTCTCATTGATGGGGAAGTTGGAGTAGAGATCGATCATCTCTGGTGTTCGGTACGCAGGAGTGGTGTTCCTTGTGATCTAAACACAAACACAAAACACATTTACAGCTGCTGGATCATCTTCGGTTGCTATTGAGTGGATAAATACAGTGAAAGTAACCATGTTAGTCAATCTTAGCTCTGCATGACATTCATCTAGGCTTGTATGCATAAGAAAATATAATAAAATGGAAAAACAAAGCATCAAAAACTGAAGAAAAGGTTATTTCTTCAGTGTTTGTAATACAGCTACACACAAAGACAAGTGATATGATTCAAATCTCAATGATCTGGCATCAACTGGCGTCTCCCTCAGCTCTTTGTGATTCAGGCTTAAACAGCTGGCCAAGGAATACGCACGATCCAGGACCTCAAGAGACCGACAAGCTGAGGTCATCCATGGCAAAGCACTGTGTATTAAACTGCATGGATAAAATTAACCTGAATGATGAGTGCTTCCTGGAGCTCTGGCGGTTAATTCAATATAAGGTCTCTGGTTCCTGTTCATCACCATAACGCCTGCAGTGCATTGATGAACTGTGTCTTCTGGATTTTATTTTCCCTCCTGATTGATGGATTCACTTTTATAGATCGATAAGAGAAATATAGCAGAGCTGAGTTTGTGGGTTGTTCTTATAAAATGGCCCATTCTTCTCTGCCAATGCCAAATACCTCATTCTGCTGTAACTATTGATGAATTGTATGTGAAAAATAAAGGTTATATTTAAAACTAGACTCCCTATATAGTAAGTGAGAGTGTTTTGGAGGATTCTGTGTGCATTTGTACCTCATCCTCCACCATGGATCTCTTCTGTGCAGACCAGCTGTAGTCAGGGTAATGTGATACTGTTGTGGCGCTGCCAAAGTCACACAGCTTGATGGTGCCCTGGTTACTAATCAAGAGGTTTTCAATCTGCAGGACATCGAGAAGGCAGTGAGTTACTGCTTCAGTCAAAATACATCCATCGCAAACAAGTAATCACAGTTTCCCCCAAATTTAAGGATAGTTCATCATACAACAGCTCTGTTTCATCATTTATTTATCCAGTTGCTAAGAAGTGATGAACCTTGAGGTCTCTGTGGATGATTGGAGGCTTCTGTTTGTGCATGTGCTGCACGGCACGGCACGTCTGGTAAAGGATTTTCAGCACAGTGTCACATGACAGGGGAGCCCTCTGCTCTACTCGCTTTATAAAGTCCACCAGCTGACCTGAGGAGGAAGAGATGGGAAAAAAATCAGTCAGTGTCCAATGTCAGTCAATGCGTGAAATTATCAATGGAGGAAAAGCTGCTAAACACACATGAAGAAAGTTTGGAGAGTGACTTCATTATGTGCAGCGATAAGAAAGGGTTCTAAACTTAGAAAGCTGAGGGATAAATTCAGGATGGAAAAGAGCAGTTGGATTGAAATAGAGAGGAAGTAAAGAGGGAAGTGGAAAAGGCAACAGACAGGACAGAGTTTCAACACATCTTCCTTTAGGTTTAAGTTGCATAGAACTGGGTCTGTTGACGTAGACTTACTGAAATCTACTCTGAGGAATGAGTCAATACTGATTCAGCAGTAAAGACAGAGAGGAAGTACAATCATTGGGAGAATAAGTGCCACTGAGTGCATGACCATGTATTCACCTTTACACAGCTCGGTGAGGATCAGGAACTCAGCCTGTCCGGTGTCTGACTCCTCTTTGCTGATGGAGGCGGCCGAGCAGAACTGGACCATGTTGGGATGACCTGAAAGCTTTTTCTGTAGAAGAGGAGGGTCAAGGAACATCCCCTACAATCTCATTTCTACAAATCTACCAGCTACTCTCTGAGCTTAAAGTAACACTATACTTAAACTGCTCTGTCGATCCAATACAGAAAGTAAAGTTGGGTGTAAGAGACTTGTCAGGCGCATCACTTTTCTAAATCATCAACATAAAGACATGAGCTTTTAAAAACAGTGTTGCAATGAATCCCAGGAACACAGTGTAGTCTGTGCCTTCACAATGCGTCACAGAATGAAAACAACGATTACCCAACTGTACATCAGATTTCCCAGGACTTTCAGCCGCAGGCCAAAAGGTTTGTTTGTCCCCTTTCCTGTCTGAGTTATCTCTTTCCTAAACCCCAAACTGCATGAAACTAAGAACCTCCTCAGAGGTGGTGAAATACAAAGGATGCTTTGAAGGTCTAATCTCATTCCTTTGGAGCCTCACATGTGAAAGCAACCTTGTCAGAATAAATCATGGTTCACACCGCTTCTTCTCTTTTTTTAGAAGATACACAAACTTGTGATGTGTATTTGCAAGACACTTAAATACTGTAGACATAAGGGGTGAACAATATATCCTTGCTGTATCTATAATGAGGTATGAACATTTAAGATATAAATATCCCAAGATTAATGATACAAAACTGTGCATATATATTTTTTTTCCTGCTTGCCTTGCATGTACAGCTAAAGCCAGCCAACCACAAATCTCATTTCTTGCTTCATCCTCCATTAGTTGGAGGTATTTGGGATTCAAAAAAGAGAATCTTAACAAGAGCAAAGTGTTGTACAGGTCATGCCAAAACTGCACTTCCACTACGACTGGGTAAAAAATAGATTCCTTACACTAAAATTATTTCTTGTTTTTGAAAATCAGTATCAAATTTCAGTTCAGGACTGCGGGTTCTCAGCACAAAATATTCAGTTCCCACAAGTCTGGCTTTGACAATTTGAGATAAAATAGTTTTCCCCAAACCTATAGTCATATTGAGATATCTGGCATGAATAATGAGATATGAAATTTGGTCCACATGGTTCAGCTGTGGCAGACAGGTTTGTTTCTGCTCTGCATATTCTGGTACTCTGTGGTGTTGCCAGTCTAAACCTTGAAAACTCTTAGAATGGTTTGCCTTTTTCACATGTACTTATACAGAAAAGCTCGTCACTTAAATGGAAAAACAAAACTCCCAGTGGTCTGGAAATAATAAAGGATACCATGAAACACACTTCCTGTATGATTTCCTTGTTCTTTTCTTCTTCGTTGGAAAGCAACCTCTGCAATACAAGCACACACATACACACAAACACACATCAGTGGTCACGTTGGTGTTTTCTCAGATGTGGACATGCAAATGTTTTAGTTAAGAAGACCTACTAATTTTACTTAATTACTAATATTCATAGCACTTAATGATACATAGAGTGCAGTCTCTGAGAAATAGAGAATCACGTGTAGGACTCATCATGCTTTCTAACACATGACTGATTACATACAATATAGAGGCATGCAAAGGTGGCAGGACATGTTACAAGCTGTGACAGGCACTGTTCTACCAGCGGGTATCTTACCTTGAGGGCATAGTCTTTACCGCTGCTCATGTCCTGAGCTTCATAAACAAAGGCAAATCCACCTGAGAAAAAAAAAACAGAGTGTGACCAGGATGTCATTTGTATTGTTAACAGGTAATTACATCTCCACAAATAGTGCATACACTCTGAAGCTCCTTTCATGATTCATCAGAATTGGATGTTCCTTGTAATAAATGAATAGTTTGAAGAAGAAGAAGAAAGTGTGTTGTAACATGATCTGATTAAAACTGCTCATACTTTTTTAAACCTGAAGGCTTCATAGCTTGACCACAGTCATATCTGTACAACCACACTGGAGCAGTAGGAGCTTAAGTGCCTTCCTAAAGAATAACACAAGATGTTACCTGTCACAATCACCCTGATACCTATGGGCTACCACAAAGCCCTGCTACGCTAAGGTGTGGTTAAAACCTGAAATGTGAGCAATGCTACAGCAGTAAATAGGTATGCAGGCACAACACCTATTCCAAAAATAGTTAAAATGTAGTTCAAATGGCACATTTCCACATTCTGCATGTATTGCAACAGCATGGCTCCGTAGTAGATGAGTCCGGGTGCTAAATCAGCCTTCTTGCAGTCCTGACTTCCCACTTATTAAAAAACATGTAGCACATCATGAGAACTAAGTACAACCAAAAAAGCAGTCCTCTTGATCCTCTGACATCAAGAAGAATGGGAGAAACTTTCACTTTCTACACTCCAGAAGCTGGTCCTCTCAGCTTTCAAACGTTCACAGGATGGAGATAAAAGGCGTGGACTGCAACAGAATGATAATCATGCTCCTAACCCAACATCTTCAATGAGGTTCTGGCATCAAATTCAAGATGAGTACATATTTTTCATGGCAACAATTTCTTCAGTTCCAACATCTGATATGTTGTCTTTGCACTTTTTCAATAAAAAAAATATGGATTCTGTGATTTACGAACTATCACATTAGATAGTTTTGTCAAAATATTACACAGTGTTCCAACTTTCTCAGTGAAGAATTACACCAGGATAGACTTCATGATGAATAGAACTGCCAAAAGGCAAGTCACCACAGTGAGGTTAGCTTCAAGTCAGTGAGTCAGCAGACTGCAACAAAATAAAGACCAACACTGAATGTTAACACCAGACATATTTTTTCTACACTCATAAATAATGCAATTTTTCTGTGAAAGCTCATTTAGTTCACACGGATCAAGAACCCACTGCAGGGTATGGACCAGGACCTTCAGTTTTTTCACACAAGCTTGTCTGTGTGCACAAGAAGGATTAAGTAACCCACAGTCCAAACAAGACGAAGAAGAGGTTACCATAGTGATGTGTAAATCAACTACTGGCCTTGTTTTGCTCTGTGAAAATCTGATTGAGCACACTCCATGTTCTAATCTTCAAAGCTCTATTTACAGAGAGAAGTATACCCAAATGTGTGCATTGGATTCTGTTTGACCAGCCCTGATTTTTTTAACCCTAGCTTGGATTGTAAGAAGCAATATCTAATGGTCACACTTGAGCGACAGACAACTCTGCTTTCAAGGCATTTATGAGTGTCTGTGTGTGTGTGTGTGTGTGTGTGTGTGTGTCCTTTACTCAACAACACATATTTTACATTTAAGTGAGGATTTAGCTGAAAATAAAGCCATTTTTCAAAGAAATACTCTACATTTATAAGTAATTCCAGGCCCTTTGCCTCAAGAATGCACATATTCCCTGTGGGGATTTCATGCCTTCCTCTGTTTGTACTGAGGGAAAAAAAGAGTGAAACACGGAGGGCACCGTTTCAATGCTAAGATAAGCAGTGCATACCAAGAAAAAGAAATTTTACTCCATTAAAACCAGACTTATTAATAATTGCTGAGTTACAATGTCTGCTCTTGTGTTAAATTACCAGTTTAATGTTTAATCAAGGTATGAAGCACAGCTTATTCACTTTCTCTTCTTTCATTAGCACAGAAGATGCTATAAAATCCAACGGATGGAAGAAAAAACCTGTTTGTTATGTGAACATGTTAAACCCTGCTTAATTAACCTCCAGAGGACTGAGTGGTGGGAGTGGGTGTAAGACTGGGGTTAACATGGATACAGCAAAAACATGTTGAATGACATTTTTTCCCCAAAACATTAGAACTAGAGTCTGAAATTTACACTAACAACAGCACATTGTCACTCTGATTCTCTGAACTATAACAACGACTGAATGATCCTTGCTGATACAAAGAGGCTGGTACAGTAGACAAACTATTCACGACCCTGATGAAAAAAAAGAACAATGAGAAACAGGCATCCTTTGTTTACTCCTACCAAAGATCTTGGGGGTGACTGAAACAAAGACACTTTTCAAATTTAGATTTGGGTTTCAACAGGGTCAGAGGTTTCACATAAAATGATCTTCAGCTTTTACATCTGCTCTGCATCTTGTGCCATCGTGGTTCTGTTAACTATCATAATGACTATGTGCAGTCAACACACTTAGAGTGAACTGTTGACTAGGCTAAAGTGTTCAATTTCTTACTTTAGCAACAGAAAACAGTGAAAAAGTTGAATGGGATAAAAAAAATCAACATGTTATTTGGCTATGTAAAAAAAGCTCCCAAATTGGTGATGATTTTTAACCTACTGTATTTCCCAAGTACAATGTTACCTAAAAGACTTATATTGTTCTACACATTAATCTATCATGCAGTTGAAACTAAATGAATTGTGAAAAGTGGACATGTTAGTACTTTGAGTTACAGAAAAACATTTCCGTGAATACTATAATGCGGTTTAAGCAGTTAAGGATGACACGATCATTTAATAGTAAGAAACTTCCACGCAAGGAGGACCAAACTAAGACATGCGTAATTAACAAAAAAGTTGGGATGCACCACTTTTTGTCAAACCAAGTACAAGTACCTAGATTTGAGTATTCACCCATCTAGAGTACTGATCCAAGGACTTAATAACATCACTGTAGCTCTAATGTGACTTTAAAATATCTTCTATTCCCTCACTCTCTCATTTTAACAAATGAAATGAAGACCATAATGCACCTGCACATGTTGCTGACATTTTAATAGTCAACAGTCCAATTTGACTTGAATTTGCTGCTAAATGCATTTCTGGTGTGATTAGTCTGCTTTTGCAACAGGTTTTTTTATTTAATGCCTTGCATCTGAGTCATGATGAAACCTCTGCTCTATCAGTCAATTCAGAATCATTGTTTTGCAAAACTTACAAAACTTTCAAGAAGTCTGACATTCAATTCCAACTCTGTGTATGAAAAGACAATCATATATGGTTTTTCACTTTCTGAAATGGTGGCCGAAATAATTTATCTTATCCATGCTTTTCTAATTGTTTTAGGTGTACCTGTACATATACACTGCTTCTTTTTTTTAAATTTTTTTTTCCCCCAAAAATCCTTCCTTTCTCTCTTCTGTATGTCGATCCCCTTACGATTCGGCCTGTGAATTTTCAAAAGGTAGCTTTACAGGTTTCGTCAACAATGTACTGAGTGTTAAGTAAATAAATATGAAAGTCTCTGGATTTAGATCTCTACACGTATGTCAGTCGTACAAACGTAACAGAGCTTGTTTAAGAAGATAAGCACACCTGCTCTCTCTGGAAGGATCCTTGATATTTCAGAGCTGATAGTATCTCCAGCCATGGAAAAGTATTGATAAGGGAATTGTTAGGCAAAAATACTCTTGATATCAGTGGATTGAACTATTTCTGAACGACTCTTCACAGGAACCAGTTCGCGATACTCAACCCTACACATGACATGGGGAACCTAAAATTAATTGCAGTAGAGTTAGTTTTGCAAATCGTTCTACTCTCACAGCAATAACAACAACAACAACAACAACAATAATAATAATAGACTGTCTTGACATCAAATATTCCAATTATCACCTTCACACCAACACAACTGATGATTTTATTCCCATTTCATATGTTTCATCTGTCATTTGTAACACTTTTTCGTGAGTTTCATTTCCTCCCCTTGATACAAAGCACATGAGGTTTGTGCACACACTAATCTCATTTAACATGCTCATTGTATCACGGCCCATACACCTAACCCTTTCTGAAGTCAAACAGGTTTTTCTGCCAAGAATGATGATAAGGTTTGAGGTATGTAGCTAATCAGTAGTTGTGAGTTGGTGCAGGAGTAAAAAAAATAAAAAATGCAGCTTTTGGCGTTTGCGTTGAATAAATAACTTGATGTGACTTGCAGCTTAACGAGACCATACGTGTGAAGTTAAAGTTGGACATGCACCCTCTTCAAACAATAAATCTCAACTATTTATGCAACAAACCCAACCATAAAGTGATGTTACTTGGTGACTCATAGTCCTGCAGTTGTGATCGGTTTTGTCATTGACTATCAGGTGAAATGTGTCACTTGTGTTAGCCTGTGAGCTACTTCAGTTAGCTCCCATGCCTCCTCACATCAAGACGTTAGAAGCGTTTATCGTAGCTGTAACATCTCTCACCTTCTGCGATCACTCTCTTTATCCTCAATTTCATGTCACCGAGCTCAACGACTTGTCCGACGAAGTCATTCTGGTCCCGGCTGGCAGCTCCGACCGAGCCGGGCCCGGCTAGGAAATCCAAAGCGGACTGGAACAGGGACATTTTCCTGTTTCAGACTCACAGCGGCGGCTCCAGGTGAAGGAATTCGCTCTCTAAATCCCCGCGGACTCTAAAGAAAAACTTAATGATGGTTTGGATTCTTACAGCGGCCGATGAACAGGTGATTTTATCCTTTCACTGAACACAAACATCCTCTTCCTGATGCCTGAGGCTGACGAGGCCGCCACCATCACCGCGCTGACTTCCGTGAGGGGTGATGACGTCAGGGCACGATTCAGTCATGTGACGCAAAAAAAAAAATCTATGATTCAAGATTCAAAGAGCGTGCTTATCATTTCAAGTTAACTGGAGGCATGTTGCAACGTGTTATAACCGGGAAATTTACTCATGCAGCAAACCGCAGGACCCCCGCCATAGCAAGTACATACTATGGAAGCCCATTTCCGCCAGCTAAAAAATAAAAAATAAGGGGGGGGGGGTGTCATAATTATGAGATACTAGCTCATAATTATGAGATTCTAAGTCATAATTATGAGATGCTAACTCATAATTATGAGATTCTAAGTCATAATTATGAGATACTATTTTATTTTTTAGCTGGCGGAAATGGGCTTCCATAAAATACAAAACTAAATAAATAGCAATAAGAAAATTTTTATCACCTTGAATGAATTTCTCCTCCTCTACTGTTTTCCTTTCAATAAAACACTGTTAACAATGTGTTCTCATGGGATACCTTCTAAATCTGGTTTTGAAATCTGTATTGCAAAGTTATTACAAAGTTATTACAGTTTTTCTTGATTGTTTACACACATTTTCTGTAAGTAAGCCTCATACTCTGAGCTCTACACAAAAAACACAAACGATGGGCAAACCCTTGCAATTCTCCTGTAAACTTAAATTCTACAACTCTTCTCAGATGTTATTTGTTTTCAAATGACATACAAACCACCATATAAACTGACATTTATGTGAACCAGTTGAACTCTGATGTGCTCAATGCAAAACACGAGGTTGACTGAAAAACACTCTCTTTATGTTTGTTGTTACAACTACGACAGATAGTAAAATACATAAGTGCGCTGTAAAATACTTTAGAATATTGTTTTCATACTCAGGACACACAAATGTACAGTACAAATATACTTTTTTTTCCCCACAAAAAAATGTACAGTTCTGTAAAATAACTAGTAAAATACTGTAAATACTGTATGAGAATACAAAGTGGGCAAGCAAAATTGGAATACATTTCCCTAATAAACACATATTGTTTGCACAGTCCTAGAACAGTCCTCAGGCAATACTGTTCTACTGTACCCATTGAGTACTGTATTGATACTTTGGTTGACCCCAGGGTCAACCAAAGTGGCTTGGATCTTATCAGAGATTATTGTCCTTGGCTTTCCTTATCCTCCTCTTACTCTCACTCCTCTGGCTCTGTTTCAAATGTTGGTATCCATTGCTGTGAAAACAGAAAAGCTCACCTGTTGCCTTTTTGTGCTAAAGCTCCGATAACTTATTGTAAAACTGTGTGACAGTGTTTTCCCATGTGATGAGCTATTGACGTAGTTAGGCAATTTACTTTAGATTTTTGAATGACAGTGTGTTCCTTGAGGAAACAAGTAATTTCCTGTGAGAACTGTGTGTACTGTCTTGAAAAAAAGCCTGTGTTTTAGAAGTGCAATTTGAGTGTAAAGCAGAAATTGTACTTGTTGTTCAGTAGAATTGGTTCAAAGGGTTGGTGAATGGGTTATGGTCATTGTGTAATAGTCATTGTGTCTCAATTACGAGTTCACATCTAGCTAGTACGGTTCGTACTGCAACAATCACAATATGTGTAATGTGAATATTGCTTTGCCTTTGGCTATGGTTCTTAGTGCTCATTTTGTACTAATTTTTTGTAGTATTGCTTATCTAATTACCTCCATCCCATTTCTCTACTGCCGTATCATTTAAAAGCTATGGCAACACCAAACTTCCCCTCATATTCCTGGTTCTAAATCTAAAAAAAAAGGAGTTTCCCCTCAGGTAAACTATACAGTCTTTAAGTTCAACATCTGCTTGACTTGGACATGAAAGTTTCTCTGCCTGGAAAAGTTAATTTCTACATTAAAAGAGTCAATGTATGTTAATGAACATTCCAGCATCAGTGTAAATATGCCAGCATTGCTCCAAAATGTACAAAAGTCAATGCAAAAAAAGAGAAGAAAAAAAGAAAAAGCATTTCAGGTCCTGTCAATATACTATACAAAAGCCAGGGGGCAGAGGCCTATGATCATTTATTGAGAGTGGGGGAAATCCCATGATCTGGCAGTAAAGAGCGTTCAGAGCCCTGTTCAGAACATTTTGTACTGAAATTATCTCTGACTTGTTTGGTCCAATTAGAGTACATACAAATCTCTGTCACCCATTCATTAATTCAGTCACATATGGTGGTGGTAAACATTTCTGCTAATGACAGTCTTAAACTGAGTAATAAGGAGCCGCAATCTAAACTGTAAACCACAAGATCATACCTGGGGGAAGACGTTGCGCAAAATTCTGTATAAGTACGCCATCTACTGGGCAGTTTAACTATCCAGCAAGTTTTTATTTTTTTCAGTTGGAGTTTTTCTACAACACATTAACCATTACTTCTGAGAAGTCGATAAAGATTTCAGCATTTTCTGGTCACACAGAATTTAATGGAAGTATGGATGTTAGATTTTAGTAATTAAAGTTTGTCATAAATATCATCAGTGGCATGTTATTTCTGAAAACAAGTGAGCAGAAAAATCCTTTATTTTTGATAAACAAAATTGGCTACAGGCAATTTTTTTTAAGCAATGTAAGCATTGTTTTCCTCCTCCTTTTGTATATCCTCCTGAGACCCAAGCTTTTATCTGGTGTGCATTTTTCATTTCTCCTTGCTATTTGGGATAAGTAGGACCTGATAGGTATAAAAACTAAACTTGGTCTTTTCAGAGGAGGTGCTGTTTTTAGTGTCATGAGTTAGCTACTAGTTTTAAGTTGTAAGTGTGATTGTTCACAACCACACTGGTTTTTATTTATTTATTCATTATTTTGGTGCTGAAATGGGTGTAGGGATGTGATATCACCAAAAGACAATGTGGGAAGTGGCTAATGGTATCAAATGTCAAAGTTTTAAACAATGAAGTATCATGGGTCTGATGGGCAAAAATGTAACGTCCACATATGTGGACGCTGAATCTTTAGAGGTTGAGTAATTTATAGCTTGTCATATGGCTATAAAAGAGACAGACATGTTTCACCTTCATTACTTTTGCCACATTAATATCATGAAGCATATAAAGTAACTCAAAGAGTTCAATAATTAAGAATAAAATGAATAAAATAGAAATTTCAATGATGTGGATACAAATACATGTTTACTGCAAGTTGTGCTAAGAACCTAATATACATAGACAGTTGCATCTAACTGAAGTAAAATAGGCATTTTTTTTATAAACTAATCCTACATCCTACATAATGCTGCACAACAGTAATGCTGTAAAATACTACATTACCTGCACAGTTTTTCATTGAGTGCATGCAACAAATATTAGATAAGTGCAAGGCAGAGGATGCATAGTTCAGTTAACATCACAGGATCCAAAGAGCATTCATTTCGAAAGAATTGCACAATGACAAAAAATGACAGATGCAACCTCAGCTAGTTACAAAATGTGAATTCAGACTGGAGAGCAAGAGGTATGAGTTCATGTGGAGGTGGGGTAGGACGACTTTAGAGAGTCATGCCAGGTTCTGCCTGAGGTCAGGTAAAATCTGAGTCACAACCATCAGTAAAATCAGGCACAATTAGATTTGTTACATACTGAAATGACTGAAATGGTTACATCTGAAAAAGTAAATCACTATTTTTATCAGTCGCTATTTTTTGTTGTATCTCATCATGTCTATGCAACACACTGGATAAGCACCTTATTGTCCTTGTCAAAATTGTATACTGAAACCTTCTTTTGCTGTGCTAGAAAAAAACAAGATAATAAACAAAGACAAAAAAAGACTTTGCTTTTGTAAATTGATGTTAACCTAAAAGTATTCTGTGTTTCAAATGTTCATTTCAAAAGTGAAGAAGAAAAATGTAAATTCCTTGTTTCAGAGTTTGAAGATTGTCTGATCAAACTTACTTTTATGCTTAATTGTGTCTTCATGAAAATAACCTCTTTTGTACACAACTGCATTCATCTTACCCTCATATTTTGGATAACAAGTTTTCTCACTCCAGCATCCTTGATAAATGTCTGTCAAAACTGATGTAGTTTCAAGAATAATTTAGACTACAACATTAAACAAAAAATCAGATCTTTTGATACGTGTTATAACCAGGATGTAACGATCATAGTGTTGATCCAACCAAATATTGTACTGCACATCGTGTTTATTTCTGTTTCTTTAAGACTATATTGTGCTTTTTTTTTTTTTACACAGAATTCATACATTTAAAGGGAAATTTCAAATCAGGCGTGGCCAGTCAGTGAAGTAAGTCTGACAAATGAGTCTTAAGATTTCTTTAATTCCATTGTTTTGTTTCACAGTCTAAGTCTGAAGAAAAAGCAAAGAAACCATGGCATGTCTTTATGGCTTGTGTTAAGTTTGAATGAGTGACATTTGCATTTGGCATCTAAATGTGAAACAATGTAACCTCTCTCTTGGGCCCGCCTATTAGTGCCTGAGGGAGACTGAATACTTTCCTCAAACAAAGAAAATATATGTTTATCCAAGGCCTCTCAAACCAGTTTTTACACAAACCTCTCCAAACAATGGAAAGTGTAAAAACTGTGACAGTGGGTAAAATAATTGTGACATTCAAATTTTCAGAAAAAGTCAACAACAGGCGTGCAGTGGTGCAAACTTGACACAGACATTGCACAGTTACTTATTTTTCAATGTCTGTTGAGAAATGACATGTAAAATGGGGCAATAAACTTTGCCTCAACCTGTCTGAGGTAAATGTCCCATCACTCACAGCTTGACGAAACTATCGGACATTGAGGAGGGTCCCCTTTCCCCCTCTCTGATTGGGCACACCTCTGAAGAACTCATATGAACCTGGTCTCTGATTGGCTGATAGTACTCTTTTGAAGAACTGAAGTCGGTTTGCTATTAATCAAATGAAACGTCAGTCATTTTGTGACGAAACGCCCCCAGCATAGACTGATCCGTCGGCTGATGTGGAGCCAGTTTGCCAAGGACCAATCAGATTCCCTCATTTTGACAGGCAACTTAACCGCGAGTACAATGCATTTGACTACAAAATTGTGATATGTGGGGGGATGTTCAAGACCTCTACGGTTGCAAAGTTCAGTCTTGTTCGCAAATAAACCACTGAATGTATTTTTACCTAATTTCATAAGTACTAAGAAGATCATTTTAAAACATTTCTGTCTAAATATATGTAGCCAAAGTCCTTTTCAGTGTCATAGCTGTAAACTTGTGATGTACTCCTTAGCTAATCGCAGATAAATGTCAGTGAGAGTCAATCTGTTTTGGAACAAAGCAGCTTGCTACAAATGCCTTTTTATAGTGGTAATGAACTTTATTTATGTAGTGCTTTTCAAAATAGAAAGAGAATTGTGAAAAGGGCATTGAACCACTAAAATTAATGAGAAGAATATTAACAACTATTATTCCTTTCCAATGCTTAAATTTATTTGTTATTTTTTTCATATATTTTATTAACTTCTAATTCAACACATCTAATTTTATTGTTCCTGTAACTTCACTACTGATTGATATAAAATGCTTCATCTGGCAATCTCTTTGGATATTAATGACTGAAATGCTAATTGTGCCCATGGTAAAGTTAGATATTAGGAAAAAAAAATCATGAGCTCTACTTTCTGAAACAGAAATCTGGAGTAATATACTACTCACCAGACCCAACAAAAAAGTCATACGACATGCTTAAAGTAATGTCTGCTATTCAATTTATGGGAATATACCTATTGTGATGCAAAGATCTCTTTTGGGAGGGAGTCCTGGCCAAGACAGCAGCACAAAAAGTTTCACATGTAGCAAGAAAGAACAATAGACAGCATTAAACTAACAATACACCACTTAAGAGCTTAGGAGCATTCAACTGCAAAACGAGTGCACCGACTCATCAGATGATCATTAATCCTAGCTTTAAAATTAGGAAGACTAACAAAATGATTAAATTTGAAGCTCAGACCAATTTAAAGGAGCAAAAACACTGAAAGCACTTTCATAAAAGTCAGAGCGAGTCCTAGTTAAGCTCTGGATATGATGACGAATCAGAATCAGAATATTTTATTGATCCCCTTGTGGAAATAGCTTTTTTAGTATACAGTTACTCCCATTCAGAAAGTGCTAAAAATGTAAGAAAGTTCAAATTTAAGCATAAGTGTCAAGTATAAGCATCAGTGTCTTACCTAAAATTGAAATCTAAGCATAAAAATATAAAATTTAAAACAAAATAAAATATGTAATAGAACATTAAGTATGTACAGTCTACCTAAAATGTGTGGTATATGCATGATGAGATTGGTATGGAATATAGCACAAGTACTGACATAAATAAATTATAAATTATGGATATTGTACAGAGTGCTGACATAATCATAGGTAATTCTTGCACTTGTTCTTATTTGTTCATATTGTTGCTTGAATGAGATAGTCCAGGGTAAACCTTGTTACACTTAGAGAGAGTGGCCACAGGCAGGAATGATTTCCTGTGGCGCCCTTAAAGAGAGACTTTCATCCAGAAGAAAACACAGATATTTAAAAGTACCTACTACTTTCACATGAAGTACGTAGTGGGTGGTTTGGAAAACAGACACTGACTTAAAAAGTCCTCACAGTCCCTTTAAGGGAGCTATTCACCGGCATCAGTGTTAAACATTGTGCGTTCTTGAACCCTCTTGTTCTTCTACGTCATGACGCCGGGGCGTGGCCTGTCGGTTTTCCTCGGCAGCCCCACGCGTCTCTTTGACAGTGAGCCTTGCTAGCTGTCGCGCATTGAAGGTCTGAAACCATTCAAACCAAACAGGACACACGAGCCCTCACCTCTGCGGACAGTTAGCTCAAGGCGCCCGTGACCTCACGTTAGCCGCTGTTTGGAAACTGACGGAGAGAAAAAAAAAATACAAAAACACAACGATGTCTAAAGACACGGACAGCAAGAGCGACAAAATCATGGATATGGAGAGCAAGGTGCTGTGGTACCCGGACTCTAAGAAGAACACACAGATGGATAAGTTTCGGATACAGGTCAACGGGGACTTCGGGCTTAATCTGGGTGAGTAAAGAGGGAAGGAGATGAGAGGAGAGAGGGGAGGGAGGGAGACAGACAAGGGAGCCAGACACAGACAGAGGCGTATGAATGAATGTAAAGGAGGTTGAAGCCTACGAAGCCGGTTATATGCGCTGCTCCATTCACCTCCATCCAAAAGCATGTTATTACATCTGTATGACCACTATCTGAAATAGTATTTTAAGCTAGCTCCACTGTGCAGCCATTTGTTATTTAAACAGATAATTAAAGAGACAGTGATTCAGCATTATAACACACGACTCTGCAGATAAAGATGCGTTAATAACGATACACATGGTCTTTCCCACCCATTTCTCTCAATGTGCAAGTATTAGATTACAGTTTTTCTATGCCAGCATGTTGAGTTTCGCATGCAAGTACAGGTTGTAATATTATCTTTATACCATGTCAACATGCTGACAGAAGAATGCCGTATAACCCGCCGGGTGTTGTGCTGGGAAAAGGTGGTTACATAATATTAAAGGGATGGGAGAGGGAGTGCACCCAGATGATACAGGTGCTTAACATGATACTGTGTAACTATACGCATTCTGTTTTGCATATTGATCATTGGAGAGCACATGACTGAGGCAGAACATCAAAGCAGCAGCTAAAGCCTCCATAAGGCTGTAGCAGATGCTTAATTAGTTTGATCCGTCAATCATCTATTTAATAATTAAGTGTGACATGTGGAAACATGTGAAAACATGTGAAAATTCTTCCACAGTAGCAATGGAGATGTCCCCAGGCCTCTCTCTTTGTTTACAATCCAATGATCCTTCAAGTATTGTTACAAAACAGAGAATAGCATCATAGTGTTTGATTCAAATGACCACAGAGGCAGCAAATGCTCCACATTGTTGACTGGAAACTGTTATTTACAACTGCACAACCTAAATAGTTGACTGTTAATTAAATTTTTTTATTGACAAACAGGAAGAGAAGTCATTTCAGGGCTCAACACATATATTTCACTAGGAGCAAGGCAGTCAGCAGGATAGGTAAAAGATAAGATATAGACAGAAGGATGTAAAACAAAAATATTTTTGCCATAATTTATCTCTTTAATGCTGAGAAATTGAACATGCAGGGCAAATAAAACCACCTCTAGAAAGAACATCAGACTTTTGCTTATTGAGTTAGATGGTTAACTACTATCCAACTACTGGAATCATGCAGCACCACTTTGTTTACTTTTCTTGGAGGTCCTCCAACATTAACTTGTTGACCCTGACTACACCAACTCTTCATTAAGTGAATTAATGACCTTAGAATTTAATTTTTACAAGCAAATTACAGAAAGAAAAACTGTTCTCAATGACCAAACAGAAGTAAAAGCCAGTTTTATTTGGCTGTTTGTGTATTTAATGGTAATTTTGAATAAAAGAAAGATGATTTCCACCTATGATGTTTTATCTATCCATTTTCTTAAATTGTGCTAACTTTAGCATCTGAACATTATGTAATTTTCAGTGTTTCACCTAATTTTTTTATGAAACCAAACTAATCACAGTATCTGCTCTGTCTTTAAGTGAACTACAACGACTTGTACCAGTGGTCGACGGATTGTTATGCAGAGTTCTGGGCGGAGGTGTGGCGCTTCTGTGGAGTCCTCAGCTCCAAACCATATGAAGAGGTGAGGCACAGTATTATTAAAATATAAAATAATAAAGGCTGATTATTTAATCACAATGCTGTCTCAAAGTTATCTCAGGCTGTCTTGGAAAGCAGAGACTATGACAGGAATTTGCCCTTAGGATTTTGCTGGTTTCAGCAGTTGATAATTTCAACTTCCTTTTAGGTCATACCTCAGAATAAATTTCAACTTCCTTTAAGGTCATACCTCAGAATAACTGCTTCTTTAAATACTATGAACTTAGACTTTCTTATAGTCACCAGGAACTGATGGTGTAGTCACTGCCCCCTCTGCTTGGTGCTTGACTCTCAGTGCGTAGCTGTCATAGATTTATATTGTGCTTGTATGATCTTAACAAGGTTTGTACTTGACCTTTGTTTTGCTTATTGTGTTCAAGAAGTTCTTAAAGACTTTTTACAACCAAACATCTTTGTGGTTTCCTTTAGTCCTAAATGTTGCAGAACAACAGGTTTTACTACTACCTGGTATTGTTTCCTCTTCTTCTTCTTTTGTTTTAAACCAGCAGTTAATGAACAGCTTACAGAGGGGCTACAGTCAACATATACCAGATGTACAGACAGGCCTTATTAAGAATAATACCAAAACATATTTTGAAGGTAGGAATATTATATTAACAACTATGCCATAATCAAAATTCATGACTCCTCTCTTCTTGATTGAAATGGTTTGCTGAAGGAATCTCATTCATGTTGCAGTGTACCTGAGCTTTATCTACTACGGTATCTGTCAGGTGGAAGTGATCTAAAGCTGGTCTGTCTGGTCAAACTGAAGCGCAAAACACTGATGTATATAGGTAGCTGATCCTGTTTTCTCTTGTTGACAGTCCAAACTATGTAGAGTTTCAGATTTAAGATAAACTCACCTATATTTTTTGACAAACATTTGACCCCCAGGTTTTTAAAGTATATGAACAAGCCCCATTGTTTTCAATGTTTTGGGTTGAGACATCATAGTTTTGTCTTTCTATCACTGGAAAGAGAGTCAATCCTTGGTATGTGTATGATATTAATCAATAGGCCTTAGTGGGATACAACGGTCATCTCAGCTGCATCAAAACCTGATGTTGCAAGTCAGGTATGTCACAAATTTGCGACATCAGTCATAAAGTGGTTAAGGAAACATTGTTATCCCATAAATAGTCTTTAACTCCTCCTGGGTGATTCCTATTAACGTGTCTGAGATGCCAATCCTTAAACCAATGAAAAGCCAATGTTTAAAATGAAGTGTTATTCAATCATCCTCTTGTGTGCTAATAGATTAAGTGACTTTTAAGAACTTTTACTTCCTTTAGTTACAGGATACAGACACTTAAGTTGCTGTGTGCTATGCTGAATGATGTCTGACCTCAAAGTGCTGTGCTATATTCAACACACCTCTACTGTACACATGAATGAAACATCCACGTCACAATAGCCACATGTTGTTTCTTTAAGGGACATTTTAATAATGCCTTTACACTACTGTTAGATAACAAGTGGAAGACAGACTGGAATATGTCAAACAAATATTTTGTTATACTAATAGAAACTTTACAGAGCTATCTTATCCCAGTGTAACCATGGATTTTTAGGACTACTTTTACTTATGCCTGCTGCAGTAGTAAATAGATATGCCTGAAAAGTGTTCAGCTGTGAGTTTTTGGTTTCATTTTTCTGATCACACAGCCTCAGTTCAGTGATGTCTCTATATTTATTTTCTGCAAATTTCATACCAGTTGGTTGGTAGGGTTGGTCAGAAAGAAAGAAAGAAACATCCTGGATTAGGCACTTAAATCTGCGACAAGAAGTATATTGTTTTAGTCATCAACAGTACTGTGTTTCTCCTCTGTGTATGTGCGTTTATGTGTGTGTATGTGTGTTTAATGGGCGTACACCAGGTTGTGGACGTTTCCAAACGGATCTCAGATGCTCCAGAGTGGTTTAAAGGGGCTCGACTCAACTACGCAGAGAACCTGCTCAAACATGCAGACCAGGACAAAGTCGCTCTCTATGCTGCAAGTGAGTATACAATTTTGATCTAGAGTAACTCACCTGCCTCAGCTTTCCACTCACGCACACTGTATGTGCAGACGGTGTCACACAACATAACACCACAATTTCTATAACTTTATTTGGAATTTATTTCTGATCTTTTTTTAGTTTACACAACATATACTCAGATATACAAACACTATTATTACAATACAATAGTTGGGTATACTTAACTTGTGCAGGTGATCCATTAAACCTTATGCCTCTGTACTTGAGCACACCCTAAACTATGAGTCATGAAGATCATTTAAGAAGAGGAATAAACTAATTCATAAGACAACAGACAATAATAATCATATAAATACATAAAAAGTAAAGTATCTGACAGCTATGATAGTAGGAAAGTCATATGCAAAACAAAATAAACAAACCTAAGATAAAAGAAAAGATCTAATGCATAGTGATTATTAACAGAAGCAACAAGCCAATGAAGAGAGTCAATGTCTACACATGTTCAGCAAATTGAGACTGGACTACAGTAAACTTGTTCAGTGTAGCACCTTTTGTGTTATTGTCTTATTTGTCCCTCTAAACCAAGATCAGTATCAGTCCTATTCAATATCTTCTGTTGTATTTGAAAGCACTGAATATGGGAGGGTATGATCAAATAAATGGTATCATATCAATCTATATTTCATTGTATTCAGAATACTTTCTTAGTCTTCTCTCATATCGTCCAGTATCAGTCAAATAATTTTGTCTTTTGCTTTTAGTGAAAAATTGTTTTGCATAGTTTCATTCCACGTTGAATCGAGACACGTGTGTATGTGTTCATGTCTGTACTTGGACATAAAACAAGAGAGGTGAGGGAGGACAGAATGGATGCAGCGGTGAGTGCAGGGCTGCATACGTCACTGTGTTATTAAATTAACTGCTACTCCCTGCTCTGTCTCCCCAGACCTGTCACAAACTAATGGATGGATCCTTCTTTATCACCCTATCTGCCTATTTGTGTGTGTGCAAGGGAGAGTGGGCTTTTTGCATGCTCACGTAGACACATGAGCACAAATGCGCACACACACACGTACACAACAACCTTAATGTGATTATGACAAGGCCCATTGGTCTCAGTGCTGTGGAGCGTCTGTAAATGTCAGTAAACTATTACTTAGAGAGACAACAAGACTGTTCCTGTCTGTCCTCTGTCCCACCACACAATTCATCTCCATTTATGTCTTCATTTCTGGTTTGCTAGTACGCTTTTTTTTTCCAGAATGAATTCAGGATGTTATTGGAATTGCATCAACAGAAAAACAAGTTATCCCAGTGTGATAACCTGTCAAACTGTCAGAATATTTCTCTCGCCCTCTCTCTTTTTTCGGTGTTTGTGTCTCACTTGTTCTTATTTTGTGTCTGACACCCAGCGGAGAAAAATGAGGAGATTGTGAAGGTGACGTTCGGGGAGCTGAGGCGTGACGTGGCGTTGTTTGCTGCGGCCATGAGGAAGATGGGTATTAAGACTGGAGACAGGGTCGTAGGTGAGTCTTATTTATTCCTCTCTGTCCTTCAGGGAATAAAACAAGATGACATCAGAATTTTAAATGCAGCTTTCTTACCAGTTAGATGATTTCCAGCCAAATGAACCAATATGCTGACTCTTTACTTTCATCTTGATGCATTTCTTTTCCCTCCCTTTTTAATTTTTTTACTTCCTTATTCTAAACTGGTGTCAGTATCAGTTGGATATTAACTCTTTTGCCTTAGCTGTGTATGTGTGTGTCTGGTGTGTGTGTGTGTGTTTCAAGTTTGAGTGTGTTTACTTTAGAGCAGAGCTGGCTGTCTTGGCAAAGGTTGCAGCTCTCTCTGAATGTCACAGTTTATTTTTTCAGAGCTCATATTTGAACAGCGAGGACTTGAGATTTTTCCTGCAACACATTTAGAGCAATGATCCAGATTTTTTCATTTACGCCCTTTAACAGAGCACTATTCACCTCAACTGAGCAGGAAAAGCAGCAACTGGCATTTGAATACATGTTACTCTGTTGTTGAATGATTCACATGTGAAATGCTTTGTAGAGCTTATCACAGTTGTGTGGCTTTTTGCCACATTGCTGCCTGTGAAAATGCTTATTGAGCTATCGGAACTGCTCAGTTAGCAGGATTTATCACTCAAATGTTGCTCAACAAACCATAATAAACATCAACCAAACCATTGCTGACTAGAGTTCTGAAAATAAAAAAACCCTTTTTAGAGGTTTTATGACCACTGTACACCCCACAATACTTTATGTCATCTTCAAATCTTTCAATTTTTCAAAGCAGAATATGCAAAATTCTTAAATCTAAACAAATTTGTTCAACTAATTTCTTGCAAATGAGAAAATCCTTTTATTTATTAAAAAAGCCACTGATAAGTCCAGGATTATTTCAAATATCTGAAAGTAAGATATTTATTCATCAGGTGAACAAGGGTAAAAGTAAGTGTCCAGAGGTATTTCTGACTGGAAAGAATTTTTACAGGTGTCTGGCACATTAATAATCACAATAATAATTAAAGCATTAATAATCAGGAACAGTTCAACTGAAAACGGGTTATTAAATTATTATCACATTGATAAGATTAAAGAACAGCAGATCATTGCTGCTTTTGACTGGTTTTGACAGAAAATCCTGAGTCCAGCCCGTCCAAGACCAAGACGGTACAAATTCTTGAGTCTGAGACAGGTCTTGAGGACAACAAAACTGGTTGAAATTTTTACCAAATTTAAGGAAAATTCATCTAGTACCGTCTCTGCTTATCTGGTTTTGGGATTGTGTATCCCATGTGTCATTGGGTGAGAGGCGAGGTACGTCCTAAACAGGTTGCCAGTGCATCAGTGGCCCAACCTGTAGACACAAACAACTATTCACCTACACCTAAGAGCAATTTAGAGTCAATATTTAACCAAGCAGATGTGCCTCATTTTCCTTTTGTGTTTATAACTTTGTCACAAGAGAGTTGAAGCGGGTTCGGGTATCGGTTGAGCATCATATCAAAGCCCATATATTGAGATCAATGAAAGATTGACAAAGCTAAATATCAAAGTGAATCTGATTTATTTTACAATTTCTGTCACAATTCAAGCTTTGACACAACTGTGTTTATTGAGGTCCTTGTGCGGAGTCAGAATCAGTGGCTTCAGTTTCAGAGATGACATCAGTAAAAACAGTAAAATCTCAGATGTCTCAGCTGTCAATCTGTCAAGCAGATTACGTTTTCTAAAGTTTGAAGGATCATGTCTTGTACAGCCCCTTTTTATTTTGCAAACTTGTATCAAATCATGAAAGAAAACGAAAGAAATTTATTACAAGTATGAAATATTTAAACCAGCTAACGACTCCTGTAAATGTAAGTAATTCTCAAATCTGTAGTTAACAAAGAGGGAATTAGGGTTGTAATTTTGGTTCATAAATTGGGCTGAAATTGAAACCACCCTTGGACTCGATGTCACATAATTAGTCAAAATGAACTTAATAGAAATCAATTAGCCTGGTTTTTGTGTACATTAAAAGTTCAGTATTGATCCAGTTTTATTTAGAAGCAGCACCGTGCCAAACAGGCTGTAGATGGCTGCTGGTCTTGAAGGTGTATTAAGCATTCCTGTTCAGGACTGACCAGGCAGTGGATAGAAGTGTGTGTGTGTGTGTGTGTGTGTGTGTGTGTGTGTGTGTGTGTGTGGGCTCAGAGGGAAGATGGATACCGCACTTCGGGAAATCCATTAGCTTAATGACTTGAGCTCTGTGGGAATCTCATTAGAACGACAGGAGGGATAGAGGGAGAGACGCAAAGGAAGAGGGCGAACTGGGATGGAAACCCTCAGAGAGCAAGAACGAGAGATCCAGCTACTCCAGGCCTCTTTGTTCCCTTTTTCCCACTTTCATGACATATCCAAACATGAATCCATATGTTTAAATATGTTTGTTATTTGTGCGTATGAGTAAGAAACACAAATGTCCTTGTCCTCTGGCTATAACTGAAATTTCTTGTCAGGCTTGAGATATATGAGCACTTAGCTGATGAAACCAGCCAAGCTTTATTACAGGATCTGAGCCAACACACACTTACACACACACATACACATACCCATACAACCTCACACATTCTCCGTCTTGATCGTTTGACATCCTCAACACCATCCCCTGTTACTGAGCTTGTATCCTGGCAGTTCACTGTAATATCTCTAAATTCTATCACTGAAAGCACACACTGCTGAAACAGGCTTATGCTGTTGATTGAATCATGTGAAAGAAGTGAGGCAAATTTATTAAGTGATCGTAAGGTAAAATTACTGGTTGGAAACAAACAAAAATTGTTCAAACTACAAATACAAGAATTAAACAACTTGAATTCAATGGAAATTTGCATTTTTTTAAATGAAAGATGCTGAAATGAGAGACGGTGATCAACAAGTAGGACATACTTTGCTGTAGCACATGTAACAAATACAAGTGGCTTCTTTATAACTGCTTTGCTAAATGTACAACAGTTTGACGGTGAGAAAACAAAGACCAAGAAAAACTTATTTTTCCCTTGCTTGTTTGAACCAGAAGTTCTTTAAAAGCTCTCTTAAATTAAATTGCGTCAGTAATCAAAGCAGACTGATGTTAAATGCTACTAAAAAAGGACTCCAAAGCGCTATATGAAATGTAAAGAGACTATTTTTAGCATCTTTAACCTCAGTACACAAGCTGAAGAAGGACGTAATGTACTTAACTAGCATTGTAAAGACGACACCTCAAACAAGACTCCACAGAATGACTTGTGACTAAGACATGATTACCAGAAGCCTCACTGTCCAATTCAACCTGTACATCACAGGAGTAATCTGATTGGATGTTACTGCTGTGGTTCCTAAAGGTGGACGTGTTCCTTCCATAGGGTTAATTGACCCTTGCTAAGTCTCTCTTTTTCACCTCTAATTTCCTTGCTTTATTTGATACAGCATCTCCAAGTTAGCCCCCTGAAATCACCCAGAGAAGTTGTTTTGTAATGTCAGAATTACTTTTTTGCTGCTTTTATTAACTTTTTTTTTTTATTTTTTATTTTTTTTACTCAGACTCATCATTAAAGTAGAAAGTTGAATTTGACTTCAAGCAGAACTTTCTGCTAGTTATGAATTAATGTGATTTTCCAATTACAGGAGCAGTGAAAGAGAAATGTATTAACAGGTTAACCCACAAATTAAAATAAGGCAGAGGCTACCTAAAAGTGTCATAAATATTTGCATATGGACAATATGGTTAGGGTTTATTGGGCTTTTGGGTTTGAGCTGAACCAAATGGAAAAAGAAAAAAATTATTGCTTCACAAATTTACATGAAACACATTCAAAACCCATCATTAGGAACTTCACTTTCCTAGTTACTGAGCACTGGCATGTCTAAAGTCCACTTTAAGAGATATTCTGCTTTTTTGCTCCCACACATTTTAGGTTAAAATGTTGATGTTTTTGAACATGTGTTGGAAGAATCCCACTATGAGATTACAGGCTGCCCTGAGTTACCAGCCTATTTAAAAGGCTCTCATGAAAACAAAGAAGGAAGGTCCATTCAAAATTTGTTCAATTTGTTACACTCATTGAAGAACACTTACCTGCTCTGGGATATTTTTTTGTCCCTTTGCAAATTTTCTGGGTCAGATTTGGGGTCTTAAACATGTGGTCATGCTTTAAAATGTGTCTTTTGAATACAGAATGTAATGATGAAGACTTTGAATCATTGCAACAGTGGAGGAGGGTTCTGGACTGCTAGGTTCTTCAGAGCTTTAAGTGCCTGTGTTTCAGACCTAGACTGAAATAAAGGGTTTCAAAGACTCCAAACTGGGATAGTACAGAGTTCTTTGATCTGTAAATCATGTAAAGCTACTTTAGAGTTATCAGAAGGAAGATAAAACGCCTGTAAATGAGACTGATACCCCTGCTTTAAGGTAAAAAGTGCAGCAAAATGGGGATTGGCAACCTTCATCAGTGAAGGAGTTTTTCAAAAAGGATGTCTAAACTTATAAACAAATGGTTCTTTTACTTGAACCATCATGAAATAAGACACAACCCCCTACTCTTTGAGGCATTGAAACAGCTGTTTTATACATTAAAAGCAGAAAAAAATGTATTGATATTTAGAAAATTAAGACATGCTCCGTTTATTAAATTATTTTCAAAAAAGTGACATAAATGTCAATTGGATTGATAAAATCTTCAGGTAACCTCTGTGCTCCATCAAAGATGTCAGGAACTATCAGATAGGATCAGCAGTGAGTTGCTCTGACATTGCCACAGCATTTTATGACAGTGATTCATAGCAGTAACCTCAGAGGCAGTCATTCAGGGTGTTGCAGTAGGATTATGATCCATGACACTATTGTTCCTGGTCTAGAGTCAGAAGATAATAATTTATGAAAGGGCATGTAGAGCTGGTATGACAGAACAGTGATCTGTCACATCCTGCCACGTTCAACGTCCTGTTCACTGCAGGAGGAGTCAGCATGGCAACCAATTAGCCTCATTAGGCAGGACTTTCAGGAAGTGACAGGCTGGATGCTGTTGTCTGCTAACGTGTAACCAGGAGCTGTTTTATGGTTTTATGATGTCTGAGACGATACTTTATCCCACCAACTAAAGAGGTAGCATAAGAGCTCCTGTATTTACTGACTGAACAAGCCCTGCTTTTCCTTTTACTCTACATTAACTGTTTAAGCAACATTTGCCCAAGATATTTATCACAAAAGACAACGATAAGACTTACTTTTGGAATGACTTAAGGGGTCAACTTAAATCAAGGATTTATAAAACAGTTTTTGAAATAATCTTAGTAAAAATAATTTCTAATGATAAGAACTCCTTGATTTTGTATCTTATCTTCATCCAAGGTGTAGTCTCTCTCTCTCTCTCTCTCTCTCTCTCTTTCTCTCTCTCTTATCGTCTGTCAAGTAAAGGACCTGTAGTGTCCTTTAGCCCCATTTCCTATATTGATCTAAGAATATATCAAATACAGACAGCAGTTATGATCTTATGTTAGGAATGAAGTGTATTTGCTCGATATTCATTCATCCCTTTTCCCCTTCCTTCTGTTTTTTTGCCACTTCCTGTTATTCTCTCTCCTCATGCTGTCCTGGTGTTTTTTTCTGCGTTGTCATACCCCTGCCAGTATCCTTCCTTTCTCTCCTTTTCTTCTGCACAAAAACCAATAAACATAGCAGGAACAGTGAGAATATTTGTTTGGTGGATAGTTTCTTTGTCGTAGAATTACTTCTTAAACTGTTTGAAAGTCTGTTTATTTTGAGTTTTAAATTTGTGGATGAGTAGCTGAGCTGAGTATGTGGGTTGTGAAAAATTTAAATTTGCCAGATCTTCTCTGCCAATGCCAAACAGCCTATTCTTACTGAAGAATCTAGTTACATTGGAAACTGAGGCTCCTGTTTGTTAAATTAATGAATGATTGAATTTGAAATATGTAGTTTATCTTTGAACTTCTATCATCCAAACCAACAACACAAAACAAGAGTCAATAGCAGAAGCTGTTTGGCATCTGCAGAGATTTGGCAAATTTGGCACAACCCACATACTTAGCTCTGCCGCTGGTCCCAGTAATACAAGTTCCTTACAAATGTGGCACCACTGAGTATTTGTCTACACTTAAACTGGTATGTGTAAAATGAGAGATTTGTTTGCCACCAAGTTTCCACACACTTTAAACTCTCATTTTCTTTTACCCATCTCTTCTTCCACAGGCTACCTTCCCAATGGTATCCATGCGGTAGAGGCCATGTTAGCAGCTGCCAGCATCGGAGCGATCTGGAGCTCCACTTCTGTCGACTTTGGAGTCAATGTGAGGGCTGTTTGTGGCTTTTATTTCCTTGCCTATGGTGTCTCACTCATAACCTGCAGCTATTTATGTCACCATGCATTTGGTGGCTAAAACAAGATTTTAGAAGTAGAAACAAATTCTCCACCAAGAGCGTTTCTTTTCCAAGTGCAAATACACTGAAATACAACTATTCAATCTGCTCTTTAAGGACACATACACATCAGCAAGTACTAGAAAACTATTGACTTAAATTCAAAAAGGGCATTTCTTGTCTCTTTCTCTCTTTTACAGTTTTAAATCACATTTGGGGATTGCAGAACTCACATGTGCAAGCAAACAAACATGCATAACTAAGTAAAGATGAAGGTGTTTATTATTTGAGGGAGCAGGAGCTACTTTCTCTGCTCTCAGTGGCCTTTTCATCATCTTGGCCTCTGCCTCCATTTCTGATGCTCTGCTGCCCCATGTGGCCAATTACAATAGAGCATGTACTGTAAAATGTGTTCCTTTTGAAAGAAGTTATCCGTCTATTTTTGAGGGGCAGCTTTAAGCAGGTTGTAATATACAAGTAAAAGATAAGGAATACTACATTTACAGACTTTTAAAGATTTTCTTTTTGTATTTTGGCTCATCACAGCTTTTATCTGTGTCTTCAGTCTTTTTATTCTATTTAATGTACTACTGTTTCACAAAGTTAACCATACCCCTGGATAGATTACAAGGGGCAGGACATATATCTCTCCTGTGAAGTTACTTAAGTGTTTTCCTTTTGCCTCTGACTTGATTTCAGCACATCTCTGTCAAATGAAACCATTTCAATATTGTTTATGTGCCTTCAGTGCCACAGTTCAACAAGATTTTATCACTCTCATTTCCTGTGAAGCTTTTGCAGACTTGATGCTTGTCTGCTCCTCTAATAACTTGCTCTTACCCTTCTTTTGTCTGATTTTTATTTTTCTTAGGGTGTCCTTGATAGGTTTTCTCAAATCCAACCCAAGCTGATCTTCTCTGTTGCTGCTGTGGTTTACAATGGCAAAACACACGATCATATGGAGAAGCTGATTAGTGTTGTGAAAGGTTTGTAGCCACATAATTGATCTGACCTTGTGCTTTTACATAACATAACATAAAAAAGCCTTTTTTAAATCAAGTTTCTGGTTTTATTCCAAGTAAACTAAAATAGTCAAATGAAATCTGAATTAAATCCCAAATTTTAAAGCAACTGGGGTTAAAAAAGCAAAAAACAGAAAATAAATGTGTTTTCTGTAGTCCTATGAAAACTCAAAGCACTTTCACATCACCTCACAATTATCCAGCACCCACCAGGGGGCACTATGATGGTGAAATATTTAGCTCTAGGACACTGGCATGTGGACAGCAGCACCTGGAATAAAACTCACAACCCTCTGGACAATAATTGATCCACTTAACCACCAAGCCGCAGCTGCCTCTTAAAATACATACAGCCTTTTCCACTGAAAGGTGTTACAATCTGCTCAAATTAACCACTGTTTCTTTTTTAGACCCTCACAAGTGATCAGAATTTTGAGTTAAAACACAACAGATGCTGCATTTAAAAAGTTTTGACAAAACAAGGTGTCTTCCTCTGCTATCACAGGGTTGCCTGGAGCCTTGTTAAGCACATTTGAGCTTCCAACTAAATAAAATGTTCAGGAGACTCCGTAAATGTTTACATATTCATAAACAAAGTCAAGATCCCTCTGAGAACCATTTTTGCTTTTTACTAGACTAAGTGTCTGTTCTCTCTCCACAGGTCTGCCTGACCTGAAGAAAGTTGTGGTGATTCCTTACGCTCGCTCCAAACAGGAGACTGATCTCTCCAAAATCCCTAATAGGTGAGTGTCAATGAACGCAGCTGTTCTGAACTGTTAAAATAGAGTAACTGAAATACGCCAAAACAAGTCCTTTTTTGTCTTAATTGAGCTCCCTTGTTTATTTTCTGGTCTCTGCAGTGTATTTATTGATGATTTCTTGGCCTCTGGACGCGGTGACGGAGACCAGTTCCCCCAGCTGGAGTTTGAGCAGCTTCCTTTCAGTCATCCTCTGTTCATCATGTACTCCTCTGGTACCACAGGAGCTCCCAAATGTATGGTTCACTCTGCAGGGGTAAGAAACACGACAACCTCCATAAGCCCAAAATCATAATTGTAGGATCAGAATTTGTCAAACTAATCTCATTATTTTATGAATATTCTCACTGACTGATCCACAGACTCTCCTGAATTACTTGTACCATCTTATGTGACTTATTTGTGGTTTAACTTATGGGAAAGAAGAGAATAAGTGAAAATTTATTTTTCAATTTTGTCTGATTTTTGTTCCTGATCCAGAGGGGTGAGATGGGCTGCAGCTGTAACACATGCACACTCATATAAGCACGCACTGGTCACATCTGTTTGCGAAGCTCTCTGGGGATGGCAAACATCCACAGTTCTATGTCTAGTCAGAACTATTTATATACACTCACATGTGGAAAATTTGAGAGGGAGTTGATGCCAGATTTACGTAACAAGTAAAAAATACATAATGTTAAATACTTCTAAAAAAAAAACCCCACTCCTGTAGGGTAATGTTCACATGCCTGCACTGGTTACACTTTGTTTCAGTCAGTCATACTTTTTTAGACAATAACTGAGTCCAGCTCTACGGTTGAAGTTACATTTCTCACCACAGGGAGGCAGCAAACCTCCATCATATGATCTTGCAAAGGTTATTTCCTCTCAAGGGAGTGAATGAATGACATTTTTATCCTGCTGCATACCACTTCTGTATGAGGTGTGATGTGATGCTGAGATGAATATGTGATTTCAAAAGGATCACTGCTCTTTTGAAGGCTGAAACACTCAAACATTCATAATGGATGAACACACT
Source organism: Thalassoma bifasciatum (assembly GCA_008086565.1). Taxonomy (NCBI): domain Eukaryota; kingdom Metazoa; phylum Chordata; class Actinopteri; order Labriformes; family Labridae; genus Thalassoma; species Thalassoma bifasciatum. Next base: position 164,960 of record RPOG01000314.1, read on the forward strand.
TTATCACATGCATTCATAGAGTTTCATGGTACATTCATTCCCCGCGTAAACTCTATTCTGTAATTTTTCTCCTCTCTCTCGCCCCACACCTAACCTCCTGCCGGTTCTATCCTTGCATCCCTTTCCGTCTCTACATTTCCCAACCAGTTTGCTTTTTCAGACTCTCTCTGGAAGTTTTCTCTTGCTTTAAGTCTTCTCCAGCTTCTTCTATTTCCTCTCCCTTTTGTTTCCTCCTCTATCTCATTCTTTTGTGCTCCCTCCCTCTTCCCATGCTGCCTATAATTGGACAGTAATGCGTTGTTGAAAACATTTTGTATCGCGACGCTGGCAGTCCTCTCTGGCTCTCCCAATTAGCCCTGACACTGTTGTGCTTTCTGCTTTGTTACGGCTCTGTTAACATGCTGTCAGTGGCAACATGGCACGCACCAAAGGACGGGTATGGCAGCTGAATTCTGCCAAAGATTATATGCACACACACACACACACACACGTGCATACATACACACAAACTCAGCACCTGTTTATGCAAACAGGAACTTGGGCTAAAGCACAGAGAGTCTCATACAATCGTGCGGCTTAAACTTACCACCAGCGATAATAACCTGTCAAAGTGTGATGGGTTTGTGACAGTGGAATAATTCACACTTTGTACAAATTGCTCTGCTTTGTCAAAAGAAGTGCTAAGGTGTGCTGTTTTGGATTCGTTTTCTGCAGAACTTAGAATGGAGGTGTGAAATCTTTTTAAAAGCATACAGGTATAATTAGAAGACTGAAAGTGGGTACTGTGAATCAGTGTATTTAGAGATACTCTATTCTCTCTCTCTCTTTCTTTGTGTCTCTTCATGTGTAGGGCACTCTCATTCAACACTTGAAAGAACACATCCTCCATGGGAATATGAACAGCAGTGACGTCATCATTTACTACACCACGGTAGGTGCAACCTAAAAAATGACATTTTGTGCCAAAGTTTTCCCCTCGTGGTGAACTTCATGCAGCCCTCCAGTTGCTTCCTCTTGGCTCTTGATGAGCACAGAATGTAAAGCACAGCAAGACATTTGTCATCATAAGTCAGGTCACAAACTCACACGTGCACATAAACATGCAGAGGTTTTCTAATAAGCAGCTCAGGGTGCTGAAGGTCAGAGCTGGGCAGGATTTTTGGTCATTTCTTGAAGATTGTAGCAGGTTTAGTGATACACTCCAGAGAACATCATTAATCTTATTTTCAGGAACTTTGATTCAAGCAGCTGTTGGACACTTTGTCTCACTCAGAAACAAAGGTATTATACATTCAAAAATCTGGGTTGTTTGGATTTTCTGGCACATGGATAACATCAGGTTTTCCTGCGGTAGAAACAGATTTTGTCGAGCATTTGTATCTTGAAATCTTAGCTTAATTTGCAAATGTACCTTTCAACTGAAAAAAGGAGCACCAGCTCTCATTAAGCTAATCCTTCCACTGAATACCTTCTTGTTTTCGCTGAAATATGTGACCATCAGAGATTTTCAGAGCCTACACTGATGTTGACAGTCAAACCAAGATGCAATGATTTGCCTTTTTCATACATTTCAGGCCCATTGACACTTGGTTAATGACATTGTAGGCAGGGTACGCAGGTATTTTCAATAGGTTTTGTTTATTTTTTTACACACAACATCCAAACTGGGCTCCTCCTCTATGGCTCAAAGACAGTTGCTGCACATGCTCACTGCCTCTGACCGTAGCTAATAGCATGGCTAACACACCATAGACAAAAAAAATCCAGCCCTGCGAGCACCTGCAACATCATATGAGAGAAACTCAAGAGACATACACCTGACTTCCTGCAGGTAAATAAGATACACTGCAAATAAAGTATCATTTTTTTCTGTGTTATTGCCGCTATCATAGCCACTTGGGATAGCTTCTCACACTTGCTATCAGTAACAAAAAGTCACATGCGCACTGGTTGTGCTGTGATTGGCTGGTCACCACCCATAACAACTCCTGCTCTCCACCCAGAAGCATCCCAAGTAAAAAATATCAAAATCAACAAAACGGGAAAATTCTGCATACTCTACCTTTAATGAATATCGGACTACTGTTTTTGTTAATTATGGCTGTTAATGTAATTGTGTTAAAGAAAAGGTTTTATTTTGCTTTTAAAAACAGCTAAAAATATTTGGGTCTTGAAGTTAACATCTTTCTTTTGAAATCAGATCCCTTTCCTACTTTGTAAACTTTACAAGTAAACACAACTGACCCACTGAGATGTTGGCAATAATTCTTGATGATGTTTTTAATGGTGTGTTTAAACTCCATACAAGCTCTTATAGTAACCTTAAATGTAATGAAACCTCACTATCTTTTTCTACATGGGATTTTCACAACACTTCTCTGTGCAGACAGTAGGCTCTAAAAGCAAGCATAAAGCGGCATGTGTTCCAATAACATTAACTGGCGCTGAGAGAAATTTTGAGCATTTGGTGGAGTATCTGTGACGATAGCAACATTGTTTTCAGAATTAATTTTAAATGACCCTCCGTCTGCAGGTGTTTTATGTTGGCAGAAAAGTATTTGCACCAGATAAACTCACCGTTGTGTTCCCTGTGTTTTTTTTTCTGTTTGTGTGTGATGTCCATAGACCGGCTGGATGATGTGGAACTGGCTGGTGTCTGCTCTTGCAGTTGGAGCCTCAGTGGTCTTGTACGATGGTTCACCACTAATGCCCACACCCAATGTGCTGTGGAACCTGACGGACCAGCTGGGGTGAGTAAGACACTCACACCACACACATACATGCCAAATCAACTCCAAGCTGCTTCTTTTAAAGCTAAACATTTAGTTACACTATGACGGCTTTAAAAGCAAACAATTTTTGTCTTCATTTTGATGATAATGACAGAAAAACCGAGAGAAACCGACACATTTCACAATATCTAATGGCTGATTTACCCTGTCATGATCTTGAATCTCTTGATCCATGTTATATTTCAACCCTAAGTGTGAAAATGACACGACTATTTGAAGAAGAGAAGATTTTCTTTTTCTGGCAATATTCTGTTTGACTCAAGAATAGAGAGACTGATGTCGACAGACAAGACCAAAACCAGACAATGAAAAAGAAGGAGTCAGATATGCAGACAGAGCGTGAAAGGGGAAGCATGAACAAAGGGTAAGGTTTTCCTCTGAGACCCCGTTTTTACCACAGAATTGATAATGTGTTTACCTAACTGGCAACTTGCGGGCAAGAGCATAGCCATGAATAAAGATTCCTGCTGGTTGTTATGTGCACTGAGATCAGAGACCCTCAGCAACTGATCATCCAATAAACATTTTCTATTATTTACTTGCTAATAAACGACTCTTAATGTAAATCAGAAGGGAAAAGAGGTGAAACTAGAAGGGATGGTTGTGTTGGAAACAAGGAAATTCAAAGAGAAAAAGGGAAGATGATTGTTCTCAAATGCTATTTTTTAATGTAGTGAGATATTCAATCAAGATTTCGTATTTACAGAGACTGAGAGCAATCCTTTTGACTGAAAAAGGCTCAAACTTGAATCAAACATCATGGACAGAAGAAAAGATAAAATCCATTCAAAATTGTACATGAACAAATGAAATAATAAAATGATGAGTTTGAAGCATGTTCCCATTTTCTGAGCTATTTTTATGCCTGTGTAAGAAAATTTTCTAAAATAACTAAAAATAAAAGAGTAACAACTGGTTTGTCCACCAGGAGAATAGATTGGGAAAGTTAATTCTAGTAATACCTGGAATAAAGTCTGTGTTATCTCTTCCTTCACTCCTGCACTGTATAAACCCTATCGCCCTTTTCCTTCTTATCAAAATGTTCTCACACACTGCAATTTCCCATCCAGCCTAGCACAGCTTATAGCAGCACTTCCTCTTTGTAAATGTCCTCTTACTCTCTCTCATCCTCCCCACTATCACAATAACAAACAGCAGATGTTAAACCCAGTATTGATCTTCTATTGTCCTCTGAAGACGGCAAGAGAAAGACGAATTGGTCAAGGATAATAGTGTGTGAGTGTAGGTGAGAAGGCAGGCAATTAATTTGTCTAATTTTAATTGGGAGGATAGTGAAGGTGTATATTCTCTGTGTGAGCCATTGTTTGCTTCTTTATTTATGAAGCCTGCAGGTCACGCTCTATTCAGCCTTTGAGTTCTCTGACATAGTGATTCATTATGTTGACTTTAGGTAGAGTATGCAGAATTTTCTGAAATAGTGAAATGTTAGTTTTTACAGGAATAATCCTACTCAATCATCATCTCTGGGCCATGAACCTGTGTGTCAGTGTCTGTGTCTGCTTCACCCCCTTATAGACCCCCTTCCTCGCCTGTTTTGTTGATGTTTTTTTTACTCGGGACGCTTCTGGGCGGAGAACAGGAGTTTCTATGGGTGATCACCAGCCAATCACAGAGTGCCCAGTGCACAGAAAAAGAATGATACTTGAATTGCAGCAAATCTCAGTTACCTGCAGGAAGTCAGGTGTACGGCTCTTGAGTTTCACTCACGCAATGCTGCAGGTGCTCGCAGGGCTGGTTTTTACCATCTATGACGTGTTTACAAAGCTACGACTGTTAGCAATGCTTTTTGCTACAGTTGCAGGCAGTGAGCATGTGCAGCAGCTGACATTGAGCCACAGAGGAGGAGCCCAGTTTGGATGTTGTATGTAAACAAACAAATAAATGAAACCTATCGAAAATTCCTGCATACCGTGCTTTTAAGGAGTGATTCAAAATCATACTCAAAATGTGCAGCCCATCTATTTCCTATGCACTGATTTCATTAACTTAAAATAGGAAAGAAAGACTGATCTGCTCTTTCTTTATAAAACAGAACATTGCAAACAGAGGATTTAACACATTTGCTTGGACAAATGAGAGTAGCAGCACAAATGAACCCAAAGAAGATGCAAGTCAAAAGCCGAAATAAAGAAACCTGCATTACTTCTACTGGTCAGCAGAGGGAGCATCATGAAAGCTCTCAGGTTAAATCTAGCAAGCATCAGCATCTTGCACCCACTGACAATGGGGTATTTGACTTTTTGATAGGATAGTCACAGAGACACAAGAATTGTTGGGGTATCTGAAAGAGAGAGAAGCTATGCAGCAATAATTAAAGCCTGGAATCACAAGGAGCTCGGAACAAAGCTCATGAAAAACAAGAGTGAAAATCTGCTCTTAATGTAGCCTTGATTAACCCCAACTACTAAAGCGGACAGATTGGTTTTGTCGTCTCAAATGGCATCTTCCACATGTCAGTATGTGCCACCGAGCACACCCAGGAAACCTGTGGTTGAATTATGAAAGAAATCCACTGAGGTCTGCAGGAGGAAGAGGAATCTAAGGTAGTTGTATGTCATGTGTCATATTAGCCGCAGCATGGTAGAAAAGTGTGGAGAGAAAGATTTGACACGGCTCAGGATAAGTAGAATCGAAAGAGGAGAGGAGTGTCAAAAAAAGTACTTCTAGTACTCAAACAGAATCTGCTTGTAAAATCCTGTGGTAATAAGCTCATTTCACACTTTTCCTTGTCTGTTGGATTATTAAACATGACTGGTATAAAAACGACTGAATAAATAGTTGGTAGATTAAGATGAATTAAACAGGATTACCTTATGGTTCAAAAAAGATTTTAGATCTCTCTCTTAGACATTAGCCCACTGAAAGGACTTCTATCATTTTCTCCTCGTATGACAGAAAGTCACATTGAAGCATTCGGATGCTAAGGACATTTTTGAACCAATTAAGTGCTGATGTTGCCACCTCAGACACATTTTCCAGATCGCAGCACTATGTGGAAAAACCCTCAGGGAGAGGTTGACATGGAGTTTTTCTACACCCTCATCTTCTGAGCTGAGGTTGGACATTTTAATTGGGGCTAAATCTGTCAGAGCCTCAGAGAGTGCTAAAGTAACATTGACGCTTCCCACGCTGCCGCGAATTTGATGGTTGGTTGAGGAACTTTGCTGTTGAAGAAGTGACATTTACAGTTGAAAATCCCTTTTAGAAACATTTTGAATTATGACATTTTCCATAATGGGACATGGGCGGACATTTTGCAAAACAAATGGATTGTTTCAGATTTTGCCACTTTAAGAAAGAAAAAGGTGAGAAGAGACTGAGGCATTGAGAAAGTGGAAGAAGTTTTATTTTTAGTTCTGCTGCAGTTTTCTATTCTCCACATCAAGAGTAATAATGTTAGTTACATCGGTGACCCCTCTGGATGAAAGAGTAGAGCAAAGATCATCCACTGTTATCTGCAGTTTTTTTCATAACTCAGAGGTCCAGAGGATATTTATGTCACCAGTTAGCCCAATCAGAGGCACAGCTCTCCTTGACTAACAGATGAGCACTCAGTAGCTGTTACTAAGGAGGCACAAAGCCTGCCTCATTTCTTTTTTTTTGGGGGGGGGGGTTTTAAAGATATTTTTTGGGCTTTTCTGCCTTTATTTGGATAGTGGAGGACAGTGGATAGAGGATGGAAGGGGGTAGAGTGTGGGGAATGACGTGGGAAACGGGCCACAGGTGGGAATCGAACCCGGGCCACCCGCTCGAGGGCGAACGTCATGGAGTGCGGCCGTATCCACGAGGCCATCTGCGCCCCAGCCTGCCTCATTTCTTTTTTTTTTTTTTTTTTTTTTTTTTTAAAGTTATTTTTTTCGGCTTTTGTGCCTTTATTATATAGAGGAGGACAGTGGATAGTGTCGTAAAGGGGAGAGAGAGTTGGGAGTGACATGCGGGAAATTGGCCATAGGTCGGATTCGAACCCGGGCCGCCCGCTCGAGGACATAGCCTCATGGTGCGCAGCCATATCCACTCGGCCATCTGCGCCCCTGCCTCATTTCTAATAGGGTTCAATCTTGATGCCCCCTAACAAACTGAAGCCTATTTTCCAGTTAGACTGACCAGCTGCACAGCTGTTCAATCCCAGTCCCCTCAGTTCCCTCCCCATTGAACATTGTGGAAATAATCTTTTTTTTCATTATTAAACATAGTCCTGAGTTCTACTGTTGCTTTTCTTCGATTTGACTTGGTCAAACGTCTAATGACTCGGGATTTTTCTTTTTACCTTTTTTGTCCTTCCTGGGTGATGATAGTTCCCCACCATCCATTGATAAAGTATTGGACAGTTCTTAACCCAATTTTAGTAGTTTCGCAATCTCCGTAGACATTTTCTTTGCTTGATGCATGCCAATGATTTGGCCCTTCTCAAACAGACTAACATCTCTTCCGACCACAGGATGTGCAATGGTTGTTTAAGAAATGAGAAGTTATTCATTGCATCAGCTCAGGTTGAATAACTTGTTGCCTGCTAAAAGATCACCCATGCAGTAATTATCCAATAGCAGGTTTGTACCTACTTAATTAGTTAAATCCAAGTGGCAGCTTTTTTTGGCCAGGCAGTGTATTTCCATTGTTTTACTTTATAGAAATAGATGATTAACTCATTACCAAGGGTTATCGTACTTGGCTTATCATAACTCTAAATCATAGTTGTATCTGTAAAATGGAAATCAGCATTACGAATTATTCTTTACACAATGGCTGCTTACTTTATTAACTCCACCCCTGAATGCCCTTCCATCTCCCCCTGCCTGTGTCACTTAGTAAAGAGAGATTTATTGAGACCAGTAAGACTGTAGTGACAATAAAAGCAGCTGCGTTGGCAGACAAAGCAAGCTAAAGGTTACAACATTTATTCCTGTGACAGGTTCCATGTATATGACAGGTCTCCTATGTTTCCCCCAGTAGATTGTCTTGTCTCTTCCATCTCATGTCCATGATGTGTCGAGCAGGAAAAAAAGAACACGTCTTGTACTTCACTCGCAACAATTGTAATGTTCTCTTTTGCAAATGGTGCAAAGAATCGTCCTCTCTGTAGGATGATTACAGATGTGACTTATCAGATTATACCTTAGCAGCTCACTCACACTTTTTGAAACTTTGGCCCAATTATTAAAAAAAAAAACTCTTAGCCCTCATTCTGCGTCATAACTATGAGATGTCTTCTGTCAGTCTCATGAAAAGATTATGTTTTCATGTACAGAACGTCACCCGTGCATGCGTCAAAGCAGTATATCCATTAACTATAAAACCATCAAAACAAAGCATCATACAGGGAGAGTTCTTCTTTAGAACAACACAGAAATAGTTGCACAATACCTGATGATGGTTAGTAGAGCACTGCGATTGTAGATCTCCATCATGTCACCTATGCACAGCAGTTATGTCAGGACTCAATAAAAATTATATTTATTGGTTTCAAAAGTGATAAAGTGCTCACATTTGTAATATCTGCAAAGTCGTGCACAATTATTCCATGAGCTGGTGGTTTTAAAATGCCCCCTGCAGCCCCTGACACCTGAGAGGACAGCAATATTCCACAGCACACATGTGCACATGTAGTTTAGAAAACGCGTACCTTAATTTGCGACATCAGGACCTGCGTAGGGACACATTAACGTAATATTTGCTCTGATTTTCTTCCAGTGTCTCTTATTGACTCATTGCGTTTGGGTAACATGTCTCCCCTGAAGCAGACACACAGGTACACATGCAGGCGCACACTCTCAGTTTCTCTTTCACCCTCCATCTTAAACACCCAGTTAGCATCCACACCTGGCCACCTGCGTCCAATCAGAGCAGAGTGACCCTGCTCATGGACGCCAGCGTCGATCAAATCCAGATGCAGATGGGGGTTCAGAGATAATAGAAGGAGTTGAGTGACTGTGTGTGTACAGAAGGAAAGATGAGTCTTTGTGTTTGAGTACATGTGTGTCTTGTACTGTTGCTTGTGAATTTGAAGGACAGATACAAAAAGAGTCAACAAATTTATGCATATACTCTCAAAAAACACACCCTAAATACAAAAATACAGGTTTGTCACAGCATCATCTCATTGACTTTTCTGTAGCTTTTTCTAATGTGTAACTGTTCAGTAGTATGGAGATGGATCTTTTTTAAAATTGAAAACTGTAATCATTAATTTTCTACAATAATCTGATATAAATCTCAAAAGATGTTTCCTTAAGCTTCTAATTGAGTCCTGCCATCATTTGTCAACACCAACAGCCACATACAGCAACTGAAAGCAACCCTGCCTTTAACTGAGTCGGGCCTTTATTGAAAGTTTTACAGATAGGTGAGAAGACAGTTCATAGTGCAGGAAACTGGGTAAGAGTGGGGAGTGACATGCGGGAAAGTGGCCACAGGCTGGATTAGAACCCGGGCTGCCAACACGAGAGCGACTCTCATAGAGCAAGACCTAAGCCACTGGGCTGTCTGCGCTCCTCAAATGCATTTTAATTGCTGGTTAAGGAAACATCAAGAAGTATTATGGTTAACTCACATCCTCTGAAAGCACTTCCTTAAGCAGGACTTTAATGTACAGTGAATGAAGTAAGACTGGTATTAACTCTGACATGCACTGTGATTAAGTTGTCAGGACACAGCACTTGCGCAGCTTGGGTGATGACAAAAGGTGAATGGTAGAGCAGCATGAACACAGGGTGATTTAAAATCTGAACTGCTCTGCTTTTGTGCTGTCCTTCACTTTGTTCTGCCTCATAGTTGAATCGTCAGTGGACAGAAAATGACATTCGAGCAGCATCTTCTCATATTACTTCTGAGAGGCTTTGCCCTTTCACCACATTTAACCTCCCTTCACCCATCAGTAAACCTCTTTTTCCACTGATCGATTCTAACCTCAGAGAGCAAATCACACCGTCCACTGAGAACCAATTCCTATATGTTGACCAATCAGACATCAGACTTGTTCTGTGTTCTGGAGACAGTCTCCTTTTTTATTGATGTGCTTTGAGTGACAGACATGGTTACCGTAGTGATAGGAGGCAATTTGATTGATTTGATGTCAGCAAAAATAACTTGAAAAGGCAGAAAGAGACAGACAGAGACACCAACACACTCATACAGACAGAGACAGACTTTAAAAGGCCTCTTTGTTTTAAAAGGAAAACTGCAGGGGAACACTGAAGTGACGTTTTGTCACTTCTTGCCTTCCACATGTTGTCCAACTGTTGTCAGCTGTCACCGTGACTTCTATTCACACAGAATAAAGCCACCCTCCGAAGTCATTTCATTTCAGGGGGGTTGTCTGCAAACATTCTGTCAGAACATTCTCCTCTGAACTATTACCTTGTTGAACACTCACAAAGACGACACTTTGTCCCCTCATGCTAGACTGACCACCTTGTGTTTCTGTTTTGTATTTGTTCAGTTAAAAGTCGACTCCCAATCAGCTTCTTTTTTTTTGTCTTGATTTTTCTTATCTCTCTGTTTCGGGTTGACTGAGTGCACACTCTGTTTCAGCATCACCTTGCTTTACATTTACACAGCGACACACTCTTCTCTCCTGGGAGCTTCTTAGCACAGCCGAGCTACTGAGCAGCTCCACTGGAGCAGATGGGATTAAGGGCAAAGGCTGTTCACTGGCTGTTGCCCTTTTTGTATTTCTACATTCAGCATGCAGGCATTGAAATAGTGCCTTGTCATGCATAGATTCAGGGCAGGAAATGGAGCGTTTTCAGTTAAAGGCGTACTTGCATCAGCTCATTCATTTATGCTGCACCATCATTTATTATCTGCTTCCCTGCTGCTCAATAATACCATTCAGTCATATTTATACAGGTGAAAAAAGCTAGACTAGCTTTCCCACTCATGCTATTTTCCTAATACAGATCAGATTTGGTGTTGCTCCTTCCAACACCTCTAAAATGTCTTCCACCATTTGTATTATCAGTTTGATCAAGCTCACTACACAGAATCTTTTTTCTGTCTTCAAAGCCTCAGTGGATAGTTTGTCCGGTTTTCAAACAGATTTAAGTGATGGCAATGCCTGTTCATGAGCTACAAAAGCAAACAAGACCATCATCGATACTACTGATTATTTCATTGTCATTTTTTGTGTCCGTCACCACAGCTGGGGTTTGATCCAAGACAACATCTGATATCAGACAATTTCATTGCCCTCTTCAACTCATGGCCTTCGTCACATTTTCAGGCTTTTCAGGAAACAGATTAAACTGAACCAAATAGAGTACACTGTTGATTTAGACCACTAGAATACTGAGGCAGCATTATCTTTTCAATTAGGATGTTGACTGTTTTACCAGACTTGGGGAGCATCCAGGAGATCTGACTCAGACAAAAATATAATTTTCCCAGAAGGTGACTCTGCCATTAGTTTAAGAGGAGGATAATATGTCAGTAAATTCTTTCCATGCCATCTATTTATAGCTATTTCTCTCTCTGTTTTTGGACTCAACAGTGTACTTTTCATTACTTTATAATGTACAATTTTGATTGGCATAATTTGTTTTTCAGAGTTTACAGGTTTGTTCCTATTTCTATACGTTATTACAGATTTTTTTTGACCTGGGCCAATGTTTCTTTTTTTGTGTTCAGTGTCTTGTTGCAACAGGATCTGAAGTAACTATGAACTTTATATATGCATACATTACACTGACTTGTTTCTATAACACCAGGCCTCGTACCATATACAATCCTCCTTGTTATTGTGCATTCAATAATGAACCTGCTTGGATCATTATCTACAAACAACAGCCAGATGCTTGGAGGAAGTATAGCAAGGTCCATTAGTAAAGAGTGGTGTTGATATTTAACAAACGCAATCCAGATTTCTCAGGGAACAAAAAGTTGCAGCCTGTTTGTCCATCCAGTGCTCAGTCCAGAGAAGGATCATGACAAGCAACTATCCATGAAATTTGGTGCCAATATTCATACCAGCTGATGAAGAGTGATTCATCTTGTTGGCTGATTTGATTCTGTTGTTTTAAAAGTTTGTTGTCACAAAGCAGAAAGGAGAACATGTGTGTAGGAGGACTGTCATTTTTGGAAACACTGACGCAAATCCTGCTTTTTTTGTCTAAAAAATAATGGGCAAAGTTACCCCTTTGATAGGCTTAGAGGAGAATAGTCATTTATTCTAAAAAGGTGTGCTTGAAAAAAATAAAACAGTGACATTTCTTTCTTCTTGTCTGTGTCTATCTCTTTCTCGTCTCCAGCATCACTATCTTTGGTACGGGGGCCAAGTGGCTGTCTGTTCTGGAGGAAAGAAACCTAAGACCCAGTAAGTTATGATCACAGGCGCGCACACACCTGTACATGCACACAGTCCCCCAGAGAGACACGTGAACGCACAGAAATAACAAGCAGGAACTCAGAGAGAAAAGCATTCACCCACACATGCACACATAAACACCCTGCGAGTGGAACCTGGAACAATTGGAGCAGATGGACCCGATAATCATTATAATAGTGATGCTGTTTGACTTCTAATGTCCTTTGAGCCATTTAGTGCTTGAATCAACAGTTTGCCCTGTGCTCTGGTGTTTGACTCTGAATCGAATGGATAAAAGTGCTGTTATGATAATTCCTATGAGTCATGGATAGGGCCGGCTAATTGCTTTTAGTGTCACAGCTCTCTGGAGACACAAGCAGGTCTCCACACATTATCAGTGGCTTGTTAGCCTTCCTGCTAACCTCTCTCTCTCTCTCTTTCTCTCTCTCTCTCTCTCTGCTATTTATGTGTCAAAAAATGACAGTTTGTAGGTGCATACTAGAATTACCACTGCTTCTCCAGGCTCTTTTAAAAAGGTACAGGTTGTATGGTAATGGAAAAAGCAAAGTTTTTCAAATCTAGTCCTCAATTTGATTCCAATGCAAGTGTCAAGCAGTGCTCATTAAGATTTTTTTGGTGGCTTTTGATGACAGAATGACAAATAAACACCAGTTCAATTTGTTGCACATGCTGGCATTCATTTAAAAAAATAATTAACGTCAGAGCTTTTGATCTTTGTCATTTCATCTTTTTTTCCTCCTCTGAATACCCCAAACTGTCTCTTCTCCCAAAAAGTCACATTGTTCATCTTTCAAATGTGAATTATTTCTCAGAACTAGAGCAGCTAGAAGTTTCCTACTTGTACCTGTTTCAAATTTCCAAACTCTGTCCTTCTCTTCTCTTCTCTTCTCATCTCATCTCTTCTCTTCATCTCTTCCTCATTCATTTTCCCCCTATCCTTCTACTCTTTTATTTTCTTCTCCTCTATTTAATTCTTCTCTTTTTTCCACTTTTCTAGTTTCTTCACTTCAATTGTTTCCTCATTTAATCCCCTTTTTCTTGTCCTCCTATTTTTCATATTCTTGTTCCTTCTTTTCTTCTTTTAGGCCTTTTTTTCTTGTCTATAGCTTTCATTTACTTTTTTCCTTGTTTTAACATCTATTATCTTTTCTCTTCTTTTTCTTCCCTTCCTATTCTTTTCTCCCAACTTTCTTCTTTAATGTTTTCTCCTCACTTATCATTTCCCCCTTGTCTCCTTTTCTTTCTTCTCTTTTCTACACTTTTTTTCTTTGCTTCTTTTTGCTTTCTTTTTTTTCTTGTCTTCTCCTCTTATACTCTCTGTATATCTTTCCTCTATTCTTTTCTTTCCTCCTTTCATCTTTCCCCTCCTCTCCTTTCTCCTCCTCTCATGTTAAATTAGCTCCTTTAACTGATGTTTATTTCATAAACTGTTGCCTTGCATCTCCCAGTGCTCTCTTATAATCACCACAAATCTTTATTCATGATTTCTTACTTGTGTGTTTGTGTGTGTCTGTGTATGTGTGGATGGTGTTTGTGTGTGTGTGTGAGTGTTTATGAGTTCCCAGCTTGTTAATAAATTAGCAAAACACACTTTGAATTTTGAGGCTAAACAGGAAGACGTCTGCACAAAAATATGTAAAACGTCGATCTGTTGGTCTGACTCTGTCTCTGCCCCTCCCTCACACACTTGGCCAGACACTTGATCCGTTTGGCTCTGTGTGTGCGTGTATATGTGTGTATGTTTGGATGCTTATTAAAGAAAAAGAGCACAGCAGACGGATTTGTGTGTTTCTTTGTGTGTTTTTAAATGCATGTGTATGTGTGTTTGTGTGTGTGTGCATGCCTCCGGTGGGCTGGGGTGGGAAGGGGAGCTGCTTCAGTGGCTGCCCCAGCGGAGGGGCCCTTTTCCCTGGGCTGACATTTGGACTGGACACCTGGAGGCGTAGTGGGGGGCAGCAAGAGTTCCCAATAAGTGTGTGTACATGTGTGTGTGTGTGTGTGTGTGTGTGCATATGTGTGTTTATGGGGTGGGGATCAGATGCTGGAGGCTTATTAGTTTGCTGGGTGTTAATGACTTGAGATGGAAGCTACATATATGCAGGATTTAATGCTGTATGAAGCTGGTGAAATGAATTAATGCAACACATCTTCATCCTTCTCTCTCCCTCAGCTGAAACTCACAACCTCCAATCTCTTCACACCATCCTGTCCACTGGATCCCCTCTCAAACCTCAGAGCTACGAGTACGTTTACCGCTGCATCAAGAGCAACGTGCTGCTGGGCTCCATCTCAGGTAAAGCCGGACACATTGTGTGCGTTTATTGTTATCGAAAGTGCTATAAGGATGCAAATAGCAGCAGCTTTTCCAGACCTTGTTGTTGTCGTCTCTGCATAAGAAAAAAAAAGAAAACAACAAAAGCATCTGAGACACAAACACAAAAGGTCTGATGCATACAAAGGAAACTCAAAAATAACAACAGATTCTATAGAACTGTATGTTTTCCTCACCACCCACAGCGCATGCACACTCATACACACACACACACAAACACACACACACACACACACACACACACGCAGCTGCACACACATACTCAGGCTCTCTCAGCCTATTGTTAAGATGACAGGGCAATAGAATGCTATCTGTCTCCCTCTGTGAGTCCTGAAACGTTTAACATTTAGCACAGCCTGGGTGACTGACGTATTGTGGACACACACACACACATACACACGCACACACAAGAATACACACGCTGAGCTGCGGCTTGAATCATCACACATTCACAGACTAACAGCATTTCAGCACCGCATACACATAGAGGATGATAAACCTGACAGGTCAGATGTATAGCCTCAGATGATTTCATACACAAACACAAATATGCACATGTGCACAATGACAATATGGGGGACGGATCAAATGCAGGAGCAGCAACTGAAATGGCACACCACAGGCAGAAATCTGTGTTGATGTAGTGAAAATGAGAGCGGCAGATTGATGTTATACAGTTAAAGTATAGTGTAAACTGTCAAATCATAAAATATAAAGATACAGGAGCTTTGGCTCCATAATGCAGTCAAAGAAAAAAACCTGTCCTTCAAACAGGGATAAAAGTTGAAAATGAGCTCATGAGGAATGCAAGAGTGACACAATCATGAGAGGAAGATAATGGTCCAACGTAGTAAAAGTGGATGTGTCATTAGCATGTCATCAAATCAGGTAAAACACATTATAGCTGCTCTGACACAGCCTTGCTAAACTCAGAAAATCCACAAATTTTCAGCTCAGCGTTCATCCATCAAACTCACACTGCCAGACAGACCTCCAGATAACTGGAGCCACAAGATTGAGGATTCCTGCACCTCCCACCCCAATGATGATCCTCTCTTTGTTCACGTTTGTCTGTAAAGCCTCAAACCTGTTGATTCCTGGCCTTGCTTTGGTCTGTTACTGACACAGTTAATTTTATTTTGAAAGCGGTTTTGATGTCATTCCCGTGCATGTTCTTTTGTGCAAATTGATGTACCATTGCTCCAGCAATATGGCAAAATAGCAGTTGCATCTAGAGATCAACCGATATGGACTGATGCCAATACTTATTTGTTTTCATCATCCTGTGACATTCTGATACAGGATGCCATGTTACTTACTTGCACAATATGTATAGTGATCAGGTTGTTAGCATCAGAGTCCAGTTTACAGGGTCGTTGTTCTACTCTGCTTTAACAAGCCCATCACTAATCACTTACCAAAGTCTAGTTGACCGTGTTGACCGTGTGAATTCATTTAGATTACATGCTCCATATTTAAGCACATTAAATATCCCAATTGAAGCTAATGAGGTTTTTTTTTTTTTCGTAGAATATTTTAGTTTTTAATTTGCTCTTTGAGACAAATCCATCACCTGCACTGCAGACTGGTGATCCTTCAAAAAAAAGAACATGGTTCTTCTTTTCTCAGCGTGAGTCTTAGACCCATTTTCCAAAACTTACACCTGGTGTTTTCTGCCTCTTTTGAATCAACCCCCCACCTGTTTGCACCTCTCCTCCCACATGCTCACTGTGCTCTCCATGCAGGGCACTGAAATACCACACAGATGGGCGAAGAGAATGTCAAGGTCAGAGAAAGTGTCTGAGTGCTACTTGAGATGGTTGTTGCTCCACCGAGGAAAAAAGCCATGAAGACAGATATACAAAGAGCGTTTTATTAGAGCTGAAAGTGTCTACTACTTCTTCTTTGTCACCTTGGTCTCCTTTTCTGTAGCCTTTTACTTCTCTGAACATGAGGCTGCAGAGGCCAAATCTTTGGCAGTTGAGCACAATCATAGAAAATTCTCCTTGGTGCTGTGTAGCGTAGTGTATAGAGTATTAAAATGGATGAAAATATAAAGGAGAGGTTATTCCAGATACAGAAATTAGCATTTCTCTCTCTGGCTCAGTGCATCAGTCCACATTGCATTGTTGACATGAAAGAATTAAGAAAATGGTGGCGATGACAGCACAAGTTGATGATGAAATCTTTTTTTGGTCAAACTAACCTGAGGATTCAGCTGGTTTTTGAATCTGTCCGTTTTAAGAAACCTTAATCTAGAGCAGGAGTCTTCAACTTTGACTCATACTTTTTTTAGATCAACCCTCTAACTAACAACGAGATGTAACAGGGACCCCCTGCTAAAAACATTATATATCAAATTGTGTTTTGTATAAAACGAAGTCATAGGTCCATGTTTAACCCCTTCATAACATGCTACTTATAAAATTCAGAGAAGTAGCCCTTGTTAACTCCTTCATAACTTATCAAAACCGGTAAGTCGTCCTGTTTAACTCCGTCATAACAGGTTTCAAATACCAAATTCAATATCAACACTGTCTGTCAGTGATGTGGCAATCAAGCAAAGAAGCCATTCAGATTGGCATTTATATTTGTTTGAATTGTGGGAACAAAAGTGATGGCTTATGTGCCACTGCTGTGCATAAACAAAGTTATCAAATATTTGAAAAAAAAAAAAGTCCTAATCAACCAAAAATCTCACAGATCCCCTTCAGTATCTACACAGAACCACTAGGGACTATAGATCTCCTGTTGGATACCTCTGATCTAGAGCCCTGTCAGACTTGTGGCCAGGAAGTATGTGACAGTATGTTTCCAGGTACTAGCATTTTTATGCCAAGTGGTACAACTTATTCTGGAAAAGTGATAGAAGTGTTGAAGAAATTGGAATAATCCTCTCATTTTTATTTTTATTTTTTTACTTTTCATGCCCTAGATTTGAGTGTGTGGGTGTGTGTGTGTGGTCTTGAGTGTTTGTGTGTGTATCCATCAGAACAGCAGATCTTGTCCCAGTCAGTTTCCACCTCGTAGCCAAGGGCAACAGCAGGCTGCAACCCTGTTGGCTGCCACCGACCTAACCTTGACCCCTGAGGTCAACACTCTGTGTGTATGTGTGTGTGTCTTCTTAGGATTTATCCCAGCATATGTGACTGACTGCTGGTTGTGCTGACATATGTGATGGGCCCCTTTGCAGATTTCACCCAGTGTGATGCTGTGTGTGTGTGTGTGAGCTTGTGTGTCCATTTGTGGGTCTACAAACATGTGCATGAGCTAAAGCAAATGTTACTTACCAGTACTGTAGGGGTGTTTTTTCTCCCCCCTTTTTTTGTGTATTTCTGTGTGTGTATGTCTGTGTGTTCGTGTTTTCTGTCAGCAGGGTTGTGAGTAACCCGTTGCCCCTCATTGGGGAATTTTAACACTTTCACTGCTGGATTCCCTCTATCCTAATAAACCTCCGTCTGACTATCCATATGTCACTCCTCCACCCCAGTTTTTATCCTTCTGTTCTTCTTATTTTTCTTGTCTGGAAAAAAAGAGGTTCATCCACTTAACTTTTTGCTTTAACTTTTTTTCTTTTAATCCTAAACTACATAACATATGTTTTCTTTTTCATAATTCATTTTTTTCTCCAATCACACTTTCAAACCATTGTGTTTTATTCAGAAGATATGCGGTTTCCTTTTTTAGTTTTTTTGCCGCTGGAGTCAATCAAAGTCTGGGATCAGTTTAACTTCTGATGTAGTGAAACTGAAACTCAACAGAAACAGATGAATAAACCCCTCAGGAAATATGAAGAACAGAGAAATGACAGTGTTTGGATCAAAAGCAGAGTGAATTACACCCCTGGATACAAAACAAACACATGAATTAACTCTTGGATTGCAAACAATGCAGCACAAGGAAATTAGAAGTTGTTTTTGCTAAATGCCGGCTTCACAGGATTGTCCAAAAAGTACCTCCCTGAGGTGAACCTGAATGCAGCTACATTTGCTACTTGCCTTTTGTCACAGTTAGTGGCTTTTTCTTACCTCAAACTGTGCCAGATCATGTTCAAAGACTCTCAAACACACACAAAAAAATCTTTTTTTTTCACTGCTCAGAATAATCAACACTGTTAGAAACAACCGATCAGCAGGACAAGTTACTCTTTCTGTGTACACACAGGAAGTAAGCACACTAAATGGCTGTTGGTGAAAGACACCCCAAGAAGGCAGCTGTGGCTTTTAGTTTGAAATAAACTCATTGTGTGTGTGTGTGTGTGTGTGTGTTTGTGTGTGTGTGTGTGTTTGTGAGTGTTTTCATGTGTACCCAACCATTAAAGCGAGTGTAATAATAAAATAATTGCATGTCTTCCCACTATAAGCGTGTGTGTTTTAATCAGAAGACAAAGTTTCCACTTCCTCCTGGGAGCCAATTAAAGCTCAATAAAGAACCTGGCAGAGAGAGAGAGAGGCAGAGAGAAACGGAACGAGTGTAAAGAACAGAGAGAAAAGCGAGAACGAAGAAGGAGTGGTAGAAGGGCAGGGAGCATCTGAGAGGAAGTGAACGAGAAGGATGGATGGAGTCTGTGATACAGAGAGGGAACCAAACAGGGAGGTTGTGTTAGAACAATGGAGGGAGAGATGAATAGAAGGTGTCAGAAATAGCAGATGATTGGAAGGTAGGAAGAGACAAATGGATGGTGCTGCAGTACCAGTTTAGTGTGTGTGTGAGTGTGTGTGTTTGTGATAGTTTAAAGAATGTGCTGCAACTCCTATATAGGTCAGTGAAGGTGGAGCAGGGAGCCAACACAGCCACTTTGTCAAAACACATGGGATTGATATAAGCGCTGAGCTTTTGTGTTGTCTCAGGTTAGGATTCATTTCCATTCAGTTACCTCATACCATAGGTAATACTATTGAACATTATAATATGATTCCCAGAATGTTTTGGTTTACTTCCATAGTTCACCAGAATAAATTATCCCACTCTTGGGCCAAACCATGAGTGCAAAGTCCTGACAGATGTGATGCCAGCTATGCTATTTGGGAGCATACCACTTCGCACCTGCACCAAAATATGGAATCAGATAGGCAAAGGTTTTTACAATTTTACCAGATAATCAGACCTTTTCGTTCTCGTGTTGTACAGTTAGGGCTAGCTGTGTGCAGACAGAATCAATTTTTCATCCATTTTCTAGACAGGTTAACCACTGGTCAGTTCTTCACACTATATGTAACCAAAAGATCTCAATACTGATTTGCTATCAGGTTCATTTAGCCCAGCCACGATGAAATAGTTCAATAGATCTTGTTAATGGAGCTTTGTAATTCCTTCTTTACCATAATTGTCATGCTGTTTCAAGTCAGATGACTAAACCTCTTTATATCAGCTGACAGACAGAACACAACATTATATAACTCTTCTTACATAGATTTCATTTAACACCCAGAAAACACTTTCAATTTCAATTAAGAATCTCACCTTTCTATAATCTGTGTAACTATAATGAAGAGGGGTGTGCGTAATGTGGGACAGCCCAGGTGTGAAGCACTTCTTGTCTACTGTATCACAGGTTTTATCCAATATAAAGAGGAACCCATGTTCCTTTATCAGCCAACTTGTTGTTTCTGTATGATCATTCTGTGTTGCTGCTTAAAAGGTAGTTGGTAATTAGGAGGGAACCCCCACATAAGCTTGAGATAAAGCCCTGGGCTTTTCTAATGTCTACATATAGTCTAATTATTATGGTTGTTGTGTCAGCAAACAATCATGCAAACAGACTGACACTGCCTTTGAATTATTGAATTTTTTTCTTCTGTGGGGAACACAGATGATGATACTTCCCTTTTGGAAACTGCCTCTGTTAGAAGAGGTGCAGATGAGCCCGGTTAAATCCAAGTATCCCAAAAGGC
This sequence comes from Thalassoma bifasciatum, assembly GCA_008086565.1. NCBI lineage: Eukaryota > Metazoa > Chordata > Actinopteri > Labriformes > Labridae > Thalassoma > Thalassoma bifasciatum. The sequence continues at coordinate 185,318 of RPOG01000314.1, forward strand.
AACTACTTAAAAAAACAAAACATGCCAGGATGATGAGATAAAGCAGCAGCAATATTTCTTTTTAACTCAGATGCTTGATTCCAGGCAATCGACCAACTCAACTCTCCCCTGTGCCTGTTTTTCCTCTGATCTCTCTCCCTAGGTGGTACTGACATCGTGTCATGTTTCATGGGTCAGAACCCAACAGTTCCAGTGTATCGGGGCGAGATCCAAACAAGAAACCTCGGCATGGCTGTGGAAGCTTGGGGCCTTGAAGGTGAGAGTGTGTGTGTGCATGTTCTGAGAGATTTTTTGCTTGGAAATGGAAAACTCCCTCTCCGCCCCTTGTTTAGCCAATTTTTTTTTTTTGTACTGACAACAGGGACAAGGGAACACAAAGAGGTTGTTGTTTGAGTCCTGGATGGGTCTGGAAATGTATTAAAAGGGGAACTAAATCACAAGCCTGTTAAAAAACTGCTGATTCGCCTGTGTGCTTCTGTAGCTGCTTGTTAGCTAACAGAGCAAAACTTCTGCCTATGGATTTAAGTGCAAACGTTGGCTGAATTTGACGCTAGTCTTTGCTGAAAAGCTGAGAGAGTAATTAGTAAACTTTCCCTCTCTAAACACAGGTCAGAAATTAAGAGAAGCATTCTCTTCATTTACAATCCAAACCAAAAAAAGAGAGGCTGTTATCTTGCAGGGAGTCTTCAAAGCCCTCTTTGTCTTTCTCATTGATTGTAGTCCCTTAGTCCCAGCTCCCGATCCCTGCTGCGGGCTGCTCTGGCGTGTCTCCACCACCTCAAAGGAGAGTGGATTGAAGAATGATTTAAAGGCAGTTTTGTAGGAAGAGCTTGGGATTATTTTACTCGGTCTGTAAGCCCATAACACCGTCCTGAGGGAGGAGGTGAAGTCTGAGTGAAACCACACTCTGAAGTGTATCAGGGTACATAACCAGGTGAATTCCTTTAAATCTGAGAGTGATTTATGTGCATGCGGGTGTTACTTTCAAGTTGTTTATGTTTCAGAGTGTGTGTCCAGGTAGTGGATTGTGTTGAAAAACATCTGAGCTCTTTAACGTCATTTTTGTTCCTTTGAATTCTGCGTGTTTGTGCAGGTAAGCCTGTATGGGGGGAAAGTGGGGAGCTGGTGTGTTTGAAGCCAATCCCTTGTGCACCAACGCACTTTTGGAACGACGAGAACGGGAGCAAATATCATAAAGCGTACTTTTCTACATATCCTGGTAAGAGCACAAACAGTCTTTGATAAAAACAGCTTTTTTAAACTACAGCATCAAACATTGTAACACTAAACATCTATACACAACCCCACTCACGCTGTGCAAGATGTTGATTTCATGAATTTTAATGGGGCGCAAATCAACCACCCCCTAAATATAATTGGAAAAGGTGCAAGAAAAACACTTGAAATGTTGAAATGGTTAAGAAAATATCTTTTTAACTTTGATAACAGCAGCATGTTGTAAATGAAGTTAGAACAGGGCCACAAAACATTTAAAAGTGGATGAGCATCGCTCCACGACTGAAGAATGAAAGAATGAAATATGGGAAAAGGTTCACTACACTGTGAGCTGGTAACCTGTAACATGATTTAAGAGAAATATTTATACCAAAGAGAAAAGATTTACAACCTACACTTGATGGCGGCACTTCGTTCAAAACAAACACAACTCTGGAGTGGAAATCGCTGCATGGTCTCAAAATCATTAGTCAAATTAGTTTGACATGAACTACTGAGAACCTTCATAGACGTGACCAGAAGACTTTCTACAAATCTAGGTTGAACCTGTACAAAACAAATCAAAACTGAAAAAAACTAGACAATTGATGCCAGAATTTGCTTGAAATTAGTAAAAAACAATTCAGACAACATTTTTGTCTTTAAATGACTTCAAACAAGACACTTTTTTTTCTGGACTGGTCTAGTAAATGTGGCTAATATGAAGTCAAAAGAGGCATTTTTCACTTAAGTAGGACATAAACGCTTGCTCAGATTTCAGTTTGGAGGCTGTATCCTCTGATCTAAAGAGTAAAAGGAACCCCCCCTGGGTTATTATCAGCTCACAGTTTGGAAAGCCAGAATCTGTGATGAGAACACAAAAGTGAAGGGGAGACAGTGCCAAACCTCATTCTGCACGAGTTCCTACAACATGACTCTGCAGCAGAAGAGTCCTGGTGCTCAACTGCTCAACCTGCAGTCCTGACTTGTCACCTACTGAAAACATGCAGCACAGCATGAAACAAAAAAATCGGACAAGGTGGATTCTGAACAGTTAAGCAGCTGGAATCCTTTATCAGGAAAGAATGAGACAACATCTCACTTTGTAAAGTCTAGAGAGTTGGTGAGAGAAGAAACATCCCCCATTCCCCCTTCCCCAACCGTTTGACACATGCTGCTTGTTTCAAATCCAAATTAAGCACTTCTTTATGTTCCATCACACAAAATTCTTCAGTTTCAACATTTGATATGTTTTCTTTGCACTATCCTCTGTTGAATATGTGGTTGAAATGATTTGCAAACCAACAAATTCTGTTTTCATTAACGATTTAAACATTAGCCCAGCTTTTTTTAGTACCAAAGCCTCTTTTCTGTTTCTTGTTGATTTTGGTGTGTGTTTCACTAATTCCCTACATTTCTGTGTACATAAATGCTCTAAACTTCACTGTGTTTCCTCTGTCTAGGTGTTTGGGCCCATGGAGACTACTGTAAAATCAACCCAAAGACAGGAGGCATTGTCATGCTCGGCAGAAGGTCAGCTATTAACTCTAACTCTTGGGACAGCTCCAAATGTTGGGGAAAAAAAGATTGTTTTTCATGAATGTCATTTTAATTGATTCATTTATTTTGAGTGCTTTACAAGTGGACAGGTTTAAAAATAATTTATGCAAATTACTGTTATTACATTTAAGATGCTAATCCTTTGAATTTGTTCTATTGGGAGAGAATAAAAGTAATTAAAAATGGCTTTTTTTGTTGGAAATTTGGCACAGCTTGGTGGCCTCTGAAGGATTTTAATTTGCTTAATGGCACCGTGCAAGATTCGATGAAAAAATGTTCTAAAAACGGAAACTCTTCATGGATGAACGCAGTAAAAAGTGACAGTATTGAGCGGTCAAGCTATGGAAGGGATGAAGTTTTTATACATGCAGCTTGTGTCTGTTTGAAGGTGTTTGTTCTCCCTCTCTTCCTCAGCGCAGTCAGTGATGTGTAGCACAGCTTGTAAATAATGCACATGAGCTTTAAATCTAAAACTTTGTGTTTATTCTGCAGTGACGGTACATTGAACCCCAATGGGGTCCGATTTGGCAGCTCAGAGATCTACAACATCGGTGAGTGTTGAATGTGGAGCAGAGAAAATCACATCTCACTTTAGACAACAGGAAAGCTGTGCATAGAAGCTAGCTTAAAAGTGGTGAGACATTTTTCTCTGTGTCCTTTCCTCAAACACCTACTTTTTGGCTCAACCTTCTCTTTGTCCCTCACCCTGAGTCTCCTCTGCCCTGTTTTCCTCTCATGCTCTCTGTGTTTTTTGTTTGGTCTTGTTGTCCTTAACTCTGCTCTCTTCTCTCCCCTCTTCTTTTCCGTCTGTAGTGGAGGCTTTTGAAGAAGTGTCAGACAGCCTATGCGTGCCCCAGTACAACTCAGACGGGGAAGAGCGAGTGATTTTGTTCTTAAAGATGGCACCTGGGAAGCCCTTCAGTCCGGATTTGGTGTCGAAGATTAGAGGAGCCATTAGAAAAGCTCTGTCTGCCCGACACGTCCCTGCACTGCTGCTGGAGACCAGAGACATTCCTGTAAGAGGAATCTGACTTAGATATGAATAGAGCAGTCACATGATCTCATCACAATGGTTCCAGCTGTAAAAGTCACTTCTCTCTTGTCCTTCTCTTCCCTCTTACAGTACACCATCAGCGGAAAGAAGGTGGAGGTGGCCGTGAAACAAGTTATCGCTGGCAGGGAGGTGGCACAGAGAGGAGCTTTCTCCAACCCTGATTCACTGGATCTCTACAAGAACATTCCTGAACTGCAGAACTATTAGAGAGGAGGCTTTATGGAGCCGTGAAGGAGACCGACCTAACACGACATCAGCTTACTTTTTAAATGACTTGATTTAAATTTACAGGTACATGGGAGTGCTTCATGGAGCAATGAAATCAATATGTACGCTACAACTATAAAATGATATCACAAGTTGTCAAACGAAGACTTTTAAATCATTCTTACTGCTCTTACTCTACCATGTCGTGCAAGTAAATGTTGGACTGGATTCAGCTTTGTAAGTAAAAGACGGTGCACATCTTGTGAATACGCTAACACTCTGAGGCTCTGACGGCAGCGTATTGTTCTGTGTCCCCTGCTTTAACCTCTGCATTGGTTCTGACTTAAAATCAATGGAAGTGTTTACATCCTCAGCTCTGGTCCTAACACTATCTTATAACAATGTGAGGTGTATTTCTCTATTACATGTGTATATATTTGAATATATATATTTTGACTGTGCAATTAGGTTAACAGTAGAAATGTGCATTTTAAGATGGTACCCGAAATATGTTTACCAAAGTCAGCCTGATGTTTCAGCAAGTTGTGATCATTAAGTGTATATAAAGATGGACCTTGCATCTCAAACTCCTCACACTGTGAAAAAGTGAAGCCAAAAACCTTGAGCTAAGTGCTTGAAATTTTACTCGAACAGTAGTCTAAGAAGCTGGTGGAGCCTTTGTATGGATGTCCTTTTCGTCTCCTTCATCTGAACAAACCACAGAATTAGCTTACTGATAACATGGTATACATCTCATGAGTCAGTATTTTTGCAGGAAAGAGGTTCCTACACTGGTTATGAATACACACTTAAAGCTAAAGAAAGTTGTGTCAGTGCTGTTCCTTCCCTGAACTGCTGCTATAGTGCACTCAAACCCTGCAGAAGCCTCATTGTCAACAGAGCTGTCAAACATTGTTGACATGGTGTGTTTAAAAAAATATCCCATTCTGCACTCAGCCAGCAGGAGGAGGGCAGTATGTTTTGGCTTCACTTTTGGAGAGCAGTCATGTCATCCATCTTTTTACACACTTTGTGGTTGTAACAAGATGAATTCTTGTCAGGATATATGAACCAGGGATTTCACACACACACAAAAATCAAAAGTACTGCCCTACCCTAAAGTTTGTTTACTTACCATTTCTTGTTCAACTTCCTAACCATCATCTGACTTTATTTACCCTTCATTCATTCACAAACTTCATTTCCAATACATCAAAGCATGAATTAATGAACCTCTCTTCAAAGTCTTTGCCACATTGGCCCGGATTTATCAAGCGCATACACAAACATGTCAGGCAGCATCAAGTGTAAATCTAAAAGGGAGCAAATGTTGACATCACATAAACCTGTATTTATTTGTTCTGTATTTGTTTCCATGTCTGTCATAACTGAAAGAAAAGCCGCTTTTAGCTTTGTACATAAGAAAGCAGAGTTATTTATTCGAAATGCCCACTCTCTGTGTGTCAGAGCCTAAAGGCTAATTAATGCTATTAAAGATTCAATGGAGTGGCTTTGCTCACTGCAGTGGTACTACTGAGACACACACTGGTGACAAATAAGAGGAACTTGGTTTTTAAATCATGTCAGAAGACAGCTGGGAAGATTGAGAACTGTGGTGCAATTACACATGTAGATGTTAAGAAGCGTTGTATCATTTCAGACCGGAACACAGGTCGCACTTTTCCTACTGGACTTTTTTGTTGTTTTGAATAATTTTTGCTTGTTTGAGTTTTGATTCAGTCTTTCTCACTCAGTTAAATGTTGTTTTTATTATTAACATGTTAAATGGTATAGATATAAATAAATCATCTGAAAAAAAAAAGTTTTTGTCATCTGTATTGTCATATTCTCTCTTAAGATTGAGTTATTTTCCTTTTTTGGGGGGCACTCTGTGAAGATTCGGTCTACAATCAAAGCTATTTATTACACTTTTGATTTGCATGAGAGGTGCAGTATATTAAGATATCCAATACCGAGGTAAACGGTCCAAGTCCAGTGTGAAATAGAAATGAAAGCTTAAAGAGAATGAACAGTTTTTCAAATGTGTTTGGAGTCTTTTAGACCTCAAAGATGCACACGGTTCTTTCTGTTAATAAAAAATGGTCACTATATTTTAAATTCAAGCTCTATAATAGTTGTAGTAGGATTATTAATAATAATAATAATAATAATAATAATAATAATGATGCTTAATTTACTTTTCTATACAGGTAGTGCTTCCCAATGAGCAATAACGACAGGTAAAAATGAACAGCAGACAGTAAAGATCTGGATTCAGGATTCAGATTGGGTTTTTTAAGGAGAGGTTCAATCAGAGAAGTTTTCAAATAATCAGGGACAGAGTCAGACAACTGATAACTGTTCACAACTGAACGATAAAAGGACCAATGGTGGGTAAGGTCTCTCTCAGGAGTCGTGTAGGAACCACATCAAGGATTAGGATGAGGGTCTCACGCCTTTCACCAAATCACATTGTGGAGCTAAAAACAGGGTTAAAAGAGCCAAAGGAGGAACTGTGAAGAGGATTCTCATTTTGAACTGAAGAGCTCGGGGGCCAGTATTATTAGTCTCTGAGCGGATCTTCCTAATTTGACAGTAAAATATTCCTTGAATTGTTCACAGAGTTCAGGTGATGATTGTGGACAGTTATTGGAGGGGAGGCAATGAGTTGGTTGATGGTTTTGATCAACAGCGTTGGGTTATTGTTGTTCTGAGAGATGAGAGTGGAGAAGTAATTTGCTTGTGCATCATTTACTGCAGTATTGTAAGCTTTCATTAAATCCTTCATGCGTTCATGAAGTTTGAAAGCCTTCCATTTTTGCTCAGCGTTACGTGCTTCTCTCTTGATGGAACGGATGTGGTCGTTGAGCCAGGGAAGGACTTCTGAGGTTTTTCCTTAAATGGATCTTGACTGGAGCAACTGAATCCAGAGTTTGTCTCCACAGATCATTGAAGGTATTGACCAGCAGGTCTGTGTCATGGGGGTGAGGTAGTGCTGCTGAAGAAGCTGAGAATGCACAGAAAATGATGCAAGAGCAAATAGGAGCAGATAAGATTAAAGACTCTGTAGGAGTGAACAAATTAAATGTAACAGCAAGGTGATCTGCACTGAAAAAAAAAACTTTGCTGGATTTATTCAATTCAATAGTGGACATTGGTTGCGTTAGATCAACACAATTCATTTATGTTCAATCAACACATATTTTGTGTTTAAACTAAACTATTTAAATGTCATTCAATTGAGTGAATAAAATGCTTTGATCCATTTGATCCAAACGTGATCTGATCATATTTTGTTAACACTATGAAGTCATCTTTCTTCCAGCTCTATGGCAGATAATACATTTTGCCTTGGAACATGAAATATCAGTGTACTAAATGCATTTGGATAAATCCGAAAAAGGGTCAGTCTCCTTTTTTCAGTGTGATACATTGAAATCAATAAGATTTACACCATCAATCTTTAGGCCGTATGATATAACCAAAATGAGAGTGTGGCCTATAACATGTGTCAGCCCTGATGGGTGCAGAACAAGGTTAAAAGAATCTAAAAGTGTTGAAAATTCTTCTGCAAATGCATCACCAGGACAACAAACATGAATATTAAAATCACCAACAATACAAATTCGATCATAGTTAGTTAAAAGCCAGAAAAGGAGGTCAGAGAACTCATGGATAAAAGTGCCATTAAACTTAGGGGGTCTATCAACTAAAAAAAAAAATATATAAAACTTTCAAAAGAGGAGAAGCTGCCACAAGAGAGAGGTTTAAACAAATATTTATCTTTATAAATGACAGCAACTCCATCTCCTCAGCCAGACAACCTTGGATGGAGGTTAAAGGATGGAGGGGTTGCTTCTATCAAGGCACTGAATTCCTCTGGTTTTGACCACCATGTCAACATCATTAGAAATAATAAAATCATTACATTAAAAAAGACTTATTTGTTCTAGCACTGAATCCTGAAATAGACATTTTGACTCCTTCGAGTGATTCTGACTGACTGAAAGCTGCTGTTAATTGTGACAAGGGATGTATGGACGCTTCCAGGCCAGCAGGTGGGGCTAGAGAGACTGGTTGTTGCAGATGTCATTGGGTAAAGACTGTTTTTGGAGGAGAGCGGCAGTGACTTGCACAGGTGAATACGCGTTATTAATCACTATGGAGTTGGAAGAGAATGAACTTTGTGCAAAATATTTGACGAAAGTATTTGGCTACCCGGTCCATCAGGGTGAATCCTATTACGTCTGAATAAAGATGCGCGATCACAGAACAGGTTAAAATTGTCAATGAAGAACAGACCGTGGAAAATGCACGCCGATTGGAGCCAGGTGTGCTCAGCGTCGAAGGGTGGGAATAGGACCTGAGATAAAAACAGTCTTTCCAGAGGCCTCAAGTGCATGAAAAAGAAGATTAAAATCATTTTTGGTGATTTCAGATTTTCGGACTCCCCATTTCGGGATGTGTTGTTTGACCAACATGGACTACAATTTTTGTGACGCACGGTGGGGGAGACGGGAGTGAATCCAACAGGTTGTCCTAAATGACAGGGACAGTGGCCCCAGGGAGACAACGAGTGATGGTATTAAAGAAATAGATGTTCCTTTGTTGGGAGTCGTCGATGAGGAAAAAGTGAGCATGCAGCCGATGTCGGGGATCGCGGCGCTCCGACTGCGCACGGAACGGCGGCCGTGCGTGCGCAGAAGGTGGAGGGCAGCGGGGAAACTGCATTCGAGGGAGACCCCCTGAGTGTTTGATGACAGTCTCCGGTGCTTCGATCCAGTAGAGGCAGCTCGAGCCCGCTTTGTGCTGGTCATTCATGGAGGGTGAAGCACCTGAGGAAGCCACAGCCGAAAACGGACCAGAGGGTGGGACAAGCGGGGCTGGGGGTTCCGCAGCTCCATCCAGCGCCGGTGGCGTTGGGGAACAGCTCCTGAAGCGACGACGGGACGATCCCTGCGGAGTTGGAGTAAAGTTTGGCAGAGTGCAGCTGGTAGAGAGACTGCCCGGCGCACAGGCAACACGGCCAAAGGTTGCCGAAGGAGGCAACGAAGGAAACTCGCTCATGTTAGAAATATCATACCACCTTGGGAAATTACCTCCTGTCTTTCCGTGGATCCTCACCGCAAGCCAGGGTTCCGAGTGCGATGGTGTGGAGCAGTCGGGGTCAGCTGTGGAGGCACCTGGAGCCTGGTCCGAGGACGAGGTTGGCGCAGCAGCAGAGCTCTGGTAGATCATGGACTGTTTTGTCCAATGCACCAGCACTGGAGGATATTGTTGCAGGACCAAAGAGGATTGCATCCAGTTGTTCCGCGTCATCCTGGATTTCTCTGCGCAGATCTGGCAGCTGGTGAGGTGAGTGGGGCCATCATCTCACAGGGGAGACCAGAGGTTTTAGTGAAAGATCTCACAAACAAGCGAGCCAATTGTCCCAAAAACACACACAGTAAAACTAGAGGTTAATAGTAACCAGATTTCCAAGAGAGATACTTAAAAGCTGTCATAAAGTGGTAAAAATCTTGGTGCAAAGTTTGCGCCATCTGGTGGCCTGGCAGACCTTTACTGGATATCTTTTCAGTCTTAGGGTGCTGTTCCCAACAGAGGTTGGCACGCCTGCGAGTACCAGGTTCGACCCCCTTTGCCTTCAGCTGCTTTTCTTCTTACCCTGATGCACCCATCACTCTAGAACAGGTTAATCTGGAATCATCAGACCACATGACTTTCTTCCATTCCTCAAGAGTCCAATCTTTATGCTCCCAAGCAAACAGAGGCCTTTTTTTCTTGTTAACCATCCTGATTAGTGGTTTTCTTAAGGCTACACAGCTGTTCAATCCCAGTCCCTTGAGTTCCCTTTGCATTGTCCATGTGCTTTTACTTTCAATATTGAATGTACTCCTGAGTTCTACTGTTGTTTTTCTTGATTTGGCCAAACGTTTGAGTGATCGCCAATCATGATCATTCAGGACTTTTTTCCGACCACATTTCTTTTGCTGGTGGTGACTTTTTATTTAGCCAGGCAGTGAATTTGTATTGATGGTTAGTTGAACAGAGGAACATAACAAAGTGATTAAACAGTGGTCTTTGGTATTATTGTGGTCATGGATTGTTGTTACTTCACAATCTCACAACTAGATGCTGCTGGATGGGATCTTGTTCATGTCTTTGATGACAACTGTCAGCAACACAGTGAGGTAAAGCTAGCTTCAGAGCAAAAGCCCAAGCAAACAATTTTGTGTTCCAAAACTTCAGCCTTTAATACCACAGGCAGATTTAGTGACTTCATTATTTTCCTGAGATAAACCAAAGACCCTTTGGGTTATGTTTGGTGGACACAGCTCATGTACACAGGAGTTAATTCAGTTTTTCAGCAGCTTTAATATCAAATATTGAGCATGTTCTGACCCACAAAAACAACAACTAAAAACCAATAGTATGAAATCACAACATTAGCTTTGGAGTCACAGCTTGTTTTTTTATCATGACCACCTCAGCATGTGAACTTCTACTTCAGGATGAGGAATAAACAACTGTCAATCTGCTGCAATAACAGAGGAAAAGAGTGTGTTTAGGAATTGTCTGTCTCTGTGTGTATTTTGGGGAGTGTGTGTAGAAGCCAGTCATTTTGACAGACATCTACTTTAGAGATAAACTTGGCAGTTTTAAAACTCTTTGTAACCTTTATTAGTGTGAACGCTCAGACCTGCCAGTCAGCTGCACTTCAAAACAGAGCAGAGTGAAATAAAAATATAAAAATAGACGAAGTGAGACTTGGTTAAAGTCCAGTTCCTCAGAGTAAGAAGTCTCACCAATCCAGCGTTGAATCGTTTCATTTATTCCTACCTTCAGTCAGTCAAAGATGAGAAAACATTTTGTTGGCTTGCTGACAGTTTGTAGACGAGAAAGGAGGGAGGGATGAAGAAAATGAGCGGTGTGGGCTGAATGTAGGAATGTTGACAAATGAAAAGCTGAAGTGTTTACCAAATTCACAAATAATAACCATCTGATGAACATGAATGCTAAGTGCCGTGCCGTCCCCCAGAGGGGCTGTCTGTTGTTGCGTGATTCATCCCTGTAGTCTCATAACAGAGCACATCACAAACCGCAGAATGAAGCTGTTAGCGGTTTGATCGCACACTGCCTACTTACAGAAGGTGACGGTTAACACACTCAGAGTGATCCATTAAAATTCCACTTCAGGTTGGAGCTGCACGAGGTTGGAGAGGGACGTTATACTCTCAGTTATTTTGTTTGTTTTTGTTTTGGTATTTATACAAATTTAGCATTTCTTTGCCTCTAAATTCAGCCTCCAATAAAGTTGACCCCAAACTGTTCAAAAACCAGCTCGACGTGATGCATTATGTACAACCAGCTCCTTGGTGTGTGTGTGTCTGAAACACAGAGTGTAAGGGATTTTAAAGCACGAGCTCTACATCAAACTGCACCAACGGGGTCAGATCTCACACAGCGCTGTTTAGCCCTCTTTTGTCACTATTTCCAGCACTGCATCCATTTATTGAGAATGTCACGGCGAAGTATGAAAAGAAGATGGGCAAGGAGGTAGATAAATGCCAGATCTTGATGGAATGATATCTGCTGTGTGTGGCTGCGGTGAGGCATGGAGGTGTACGTCTAATTCAGAACTTAAACTTCTGAACACGACAGCAAGAGGGAAAGAAAGGGTTCAACTTTAGAAGGCTGTGAATCATTTGACACAGAAAATTCATGAAGAAGTTTCATTCTTGTGAGCAAGAACAACTGAATTAGTGGGAAATCCTTCAAATCTAACACACAAACATTTGAAAAATAGAGATAAATTGGTCCCTGCCCTTTGAAAAACAAAAATTGGCGATTAGATCAGTTTTAGATTGTTTTTGTTCTTTGAGTGTACATACATAAAAAGCACACACATACTCAACACAAAAATTGAGTTTTCTATTATTTGTGCTGAAAAACTCACATCAGGGAATAAGAAAAGGAAGTGTTGATAACCCTGAAGGGTAATGGATTTTTCTTAGATGCAGAGCAAAGGACATTGTATCTTAGTGTAAACTGCAAACAGAGAAAACAAATATAAAACCTTCATCATTTATTTATTTTATGTTGGATTTATTCTTGGGGTTTTACTGTGTTGTGCTGCTATGCTGTCACGCTATTAGGTAGCTGACTGGGCCATTGGCATTCAGCTAACATGCTGCATACCAAGAAGGGCACTGTTGGCTGTGGAAACGCAAAGGGGATCAGTACCAAACTGTACTGATCCATACCAGACTGCTTTGTGAAAACAGGGCTTAAATGCAGATAATAGGTCAAAGTTTAAACAATGAAGTATCATAGGTCTGAGGGGCAGAAATGTAATGTCCTCATATGTAATGTTGTGGGTTAAAGACAAAAAAACGTGAGAGTTTAAGAAACACTCAAACATGACTTAAACCCTGGTACATTTTGCAATGGGATTTTGAAACCTCATAATGTCACTGATTATGGCCTCATCTTTTATACAGATTAAGAAAGTGCAAAACTAAGCAATATTATTAGGATGATTTTAGTTTTGAACAACTAAGACATCTGCTGAAAAGTCTGCCAGCAAAATATGAGCGCTTTCTAGAAAATTCACCCCAGAGGACAAGCTCCACTCTTAAAATCTGATTGGCCACTCTAAAATCCAAAACATGGCTTGAGTTATAGCTGTACTTAAGATTAATAAACTATTTTTTTCTATGAACTTGGAAGTACTTCACTTAAAGGCAGCAATTGGTTCTAAACAAGTGGCAACCTGCAGCCAAGAGATTTGAATTTGCTGTGGAAGTGCCAAAAATGTAGTTTGCTTTAACGTTAGCTGTCAGCAAGGCGGCTCATAGCCTGCCTAAAGTTAGGTTGAGTCAGCAATTCTAATATGCCACTGGTTGACAATAGTCTTCAAAACTTGAACATCCATTTATCATAGTCTATGGCAGGAGTCTCAAACTCACGGCACATGGGCCACATATGCTCCGTCTCACACAGCCTGCCACTTGCTATCAATTTATTGTGGTTAAATTCTGTGTTAATTTATCGATATCATGCAGCTGAAACCAAGAAAGCATAGTAACACACCTTTATCAAAACTATATCTTGTTCCATGACATGGTTCCCATTTCAACTTTGTTACCTGCATTACAACCTCCCCGCACAAGTAGACAGGTGTTGGTCTGACCTACTTCTCAAATTTAAGCAGCCTCACTCCACAGATATTTAAAAGGAAGTACAATCTGAGCTCTGAGGTCTTATTTCTTCTTTGAGTGTTGATTTAGCTGCTCCATTTCTGCACTTTTAGACAAAAGAAAAAAAGAGTTGCATCTTTTGTTGCAAAAAAAAAAGAAAGAAAAAGAAAAAACAAACGAGCCCATACTAGCAGAACTATCTGATGTAGCTAAGTTCTCCCTCCCCATGTCTCAGTCTGCTTTTATAAAACTGCTGCAGACAAAGAGAGAGAGAGAAACACGACAGGAGCTGGAGGAAGGGAGGAAGAGAGAAAGAACATCAGGAGGAGGGAGCATGAGAGGGGAAGAAAGGAGAGCCCAATAATCAGGTGAATCAGGATTGTGTAGTTGAGAAACAAGAAGCAAACAGAAACAAGACAGAAAAGGAGATGAATCGTATTTGAAGTCACAAATATAAGCCAGACGGGCTGAACGTCATGAACATTTTGATTTTTCTCCAATTTCACCTGTCAATCTCACCGCCTTTCTTAGTGGGATTGTTCAGCTGTGGGTGGCACCCTGCTTTGTGGAGAAACTCTCGCGCTGTCTCAACTTGAATCTTGTTCTTGTTCTGTGTGCAGCTGGAGTGTGTGTGTGTGTGTGTGTGTGTGTGTGTACCCTGCATTGACTTTCAAAGTACATCAGTTTAACTCCCTGCAAAATCCTCACCATAGGTGTTTCTAGTCCATTTTGGGGGTGCTGAAGCAACCCTAAATTGAATCCCAGCACCCCTAAAATATTATAGATTTCTTTATTTCTACTTTTTTTACTGTGTCCTTTTTTTTACAAGCTAGAGAAGTGTCAACACAATACAGTACTTAGTTTGAACTTAGTTTTTTAAACACAAAAACAGCAGCTGTACCTCCCTTGGCCTCAAAAATTGTTTCCCAATCCATCCCTCTCACCTTTCCTTGACTAGGGCTCTATCTCCAGAGCAATGCGCTGCCTTCAAGAGTGGGTGATATGCAGTTGTGCCTAAAAGTTTACACCTCCTCCAGAAGAAGTTTCTTGATTTTTTTGGCCTTTTCTCAGAAAATATGAATGATAACACAAAAACATCTCTGTCACTCATGGTTAGTAGTTGGGTGAAGACATTTATTAACAAACAGCTGTGTTTACTCTTTTTAAATCATAATGACAACAGAAACTTCAAAAATGACTGTGTTCATTTTTTTATACACACACACTGATTACAAAAAAATAGATCACAGGTGAGGATAGTTACCTTTAATAGACATTCAAACACATTTGTGTTAACTTTTGTGCATTTATCAAGCCAAAACCACCAGAGTTGTGTAAATTTCTTACCCCTCTGTGTCCGTGTCCCCCTCTGTGTCCGTGTCCATCTCTCCCACTGTTTTAAACATTTATACCAATAGTTTCAGCACACAACGTTTGGTACCCTCCCAATTTTGTCAAAATCAGATCGGTGGCTTCTGAGGTTTCACGTTTGATTGACAGGCAGATACAGCTGAATCCATCCAAGAGAGACAGACAGACAGAAGTAGACGGATGGATGGATAGACAGATGGATGAATGAATGGCATGGGAAAAGACACAAAATCAGGGTGGGAAGGAGGAGAAGACAGTATTGAAGAAGAAACTTTGAAAACAGTTTTCCAAGCTGCAAGTTCAGCAAGTGATGGAAGAAGTTTAACTACAGCAAAGCAGCAGCGCCCTGGAGAAAAATAGAGTTTTGTTAAGAAGAAAAGTTACCCAGAGAAAGTGGATCACCCTCGTTTTTAGAAATAGTCCCTGGAATAGTATTGCTATGTCATACAAAAACAAAATGACGGCTAAAAGTACCGCAGATTGCTATCTTAACATTCTCAAAAAGTCCATTGTGGTTATACTCCGCACATAACAAAAGATGCCAAAAAAGCTTGAGAAGAAACAACAAATTCTGCTACAGTTTTACCCCAGCTTCTGTCTACGCAAGCTCTTATTTTCTGAGAGAAAGCAGCTCTTTTTATTCTTCATGTGTCATCAAACTTATTTTTTTACAACACTGCGGGGACAGCATTGAACAATGTGAGTGCTGTATCACAGATTCTCTAACACTTGAAGACACATTTCTGACCAAAAATTAAAAAAAGCACCTTTAGTGGACACAGGATCTAAAGGTTAGATGAAATCACCACATTTTTGTATATATCTTTACATCTGTTTCATAATCACCATGGATGTGTGAATTTCTGGAAAGTAGTTGTGCAGGAAAAATCATGTTGAATCTTCCCACGGTTCAGTCTGTGAGCACACATCCACATTGATCTGTGTCCTTGAGTGTGTGATCACCAGGAGACGTAGTGAGATGAAAAATGAGACATTAGGAAAAGAACTCATAACACACACACACACACACACACACACACACAGAACTATTCGAGATATTGCTTTCCGTTTGTTTATCAAGGTCAGTGGATTAAGGGATAAAGCGTGTGTCTCCATCACGTATGTGTGTGTACTTTCACAGGCACATAGTAAACACCTTTATCAGGGTTTCTGGATTACACAGGGATAAGGCTTGACTCTTCATATTGACCCACTGATTAAACACACATTCACACACTTCACATTTGCTCACAGTGCGTTCTTACACAAACACACAGCCACATATAGAACCAGGAGTGTGTATTTCACACATCCATGCTTATTTACCTCCAGTGCTGACTCACGTGCTGTTTCTGTTCTGCTCTCGTTTCATCTTCTTCACGTTCTTTTCTGTCTTTGTCCAGTTTGAAATTTTTCTAGTCTGGTAACATTTATGGCCCATATGTAAAGAAGCTTCATCAGAAAACTGAAGCATCTCTGGAGACACTGGTTTCTAGATTTTTTTTTACTTTTGGGACTAGTTAAATATGTAGACTGAGAAAAGAGGTAGATGTAGTCGCTATGGCAACGAATGATATGCAATACTGCAGTATTTGGTATATAGGGCCAGTATTGCCGATATCAATACCGATACCAATGCTTTTCACATGGAAAAACTATTTGTCAAAGTTAATCAAAACAACACACAACAACTAAAAATAATGTTCCTGTTCGTGAACGAAAATAGAAAAAAAAAAATTTTCATCCATAAAATAATCGTGCGATTTATTTTTTTTCCCTACTTTGTTCTAAAACAGTAAGTTTGAATATTTATAGATAACAGTGTTTAATTTATTTTAGCACTTAAGATAACATTTTGATTGAACAGCTTGCACATTCTGGCAGATTAGCCTTTATAAAAACATGGAAATATTTAGGAAATGAGCAATTTACTGATAATGTAGAGCAGCAGTGCAAAACAGTGCAAATCAATACTGTAAATAGTTATCTTTGTGTTATGAGTTCTTTTTCTAATTTCTCCTAAGTACATAAGACAAAGTGAAACTTAAGAATCAATCTCATCACATAAGTATTGATCAATACCGAAACCAACGTTTGTTTCAGTATAAAGGCAGGAAAAATGGTGACTGCATCAAACAACAAAAGGAGAAGAAAACAATAGTGACAGTCAAGTGACAGGAAGTTTGGGTGTAGTGTGTGAACTGTATAATATTTGGATCCAGTCTCTCTGACGTCACCCATCTGATTCAAATACAGAGTTTAGACGCCTATTGTCATTGAGCGCTGTATTAGAAATGCAGAACACAACCTGACTTTATTTGGGTTTGGATGAAGCAAAAAGACGGGCCTTAAGCCTCTTTGCAGAAAGCTAAAGCGTGGCCGCCTCTCAGTCAGGTCACTCAGCTCCTATACGGGCAAAACTCATTGTCATTTTGTTGAAAATTCTGAGATGGAAAAAAAGAATTCACTTTTTGAACTTTCTTTCCTTCATGTTTTATTTTTTTATTCTGAAACAAGGTGAGTTCGACCTTTACTGCACAGTCTTTGCCTTGACAATGTGAGAAAGTGCTGCCATTTTTTAGTCAGCTGACAGACTCAGCATGAGAAACTGGGCATTTCTACAAATAAGAAAGCTAACCTTCGCATATCAAGCCAAGTGAAGACAGCATTCATATTCTCATATCTTTGTTCCTCCTTAGTCTGCCTGTGAGGCTGTTATACGTGTGTTTGCATTGTATGGCGCCTCTAATCACATTCGGTCTCATACTGAGCTGAGCAGGATGTTCACATTCGCATGAAATTGAAGGGGAGGGATCAGTAGCAATGAGGAACATGATTTTCCCAGGCTTGCTCTTGCTTGAACCAGCATGCAAAATGCGGATATGGCAAAAAAATATACCAGTCAGTGAGGCATGGAATTCATATCAGCATGTTTTCTGTGTTTTATGAAATGCAATGTAGTCATGGTTGACTATCATCATGTTATGCTTTTTACTTCACATTTGTTCTGTCCTGGGGTCACTTTTACCCCAAATGAAATCCTTTGCCATCATAAAGATGTATGGCACATAGGAGGAAATTATCAGGGTTAAGTTGTAGAGGTAGAGGTGCCAGTCTTGAATAAACCCTCTGACAGACAGAGCTAGAAATCCAAACTTAATTCACACAGCAGCCAAACTCAGATTATTCACTATCAAGAGACCTGTAAATTAGGCCCAGAAATCAAAATCGAAACACTAAATAGGACCGTGGCTATTAATCCTCTTGGTAGTCTCACTGTGGGAAAATCCTCACCTCAGCACTCCGATCAGGACTGAGGATCGATTGCATCTCTATCTAAGATATTAAATAGGGCTGAAGAATTATCATCCAGGAGTTTTTTCCACTCATAGTCAGTCTCTCCCAGGAAACTGAAAATAGGCCTGGGCCTCTGATATCTAGGCTGGTGCTAATAAGCATGCAGATGACAGAAACTTATTAAAGGCTCAACAAACAATCGGGTAATGACAGCTTTGGAGTTAATTTAAATCCTGTTTTCACGACACCACTGTCACCAGTAATTTTCATACAACAGTATGTGGTAAGATATTAACTCTGTCGACATACTCCCGAGGTAATGACCAAGAAGGTTTAAAAAAGTTGACGGAGATGGATTAATGTAAACCAATTTAAAGAGAAACAGGAAAAATATCATGAACATACAGTTTGGCAGTTAAATCCTCAGAGAGGTCCCGTCAGTGACAGGAAAGGATGCTACAAATGTCATTAATAAGCAGAAGAAATTACATCCTTTGTCCTCCAGGGTGTAAAGACAAGATTCAATACAAGAAAAATCCTTGTTTAAATCAATTTGGTTGCTTTCCCAAGGGATATTTTCGAGCACTGTGCCACAGAAAAGTGCAAAAACTCAGTTTACCACTGTAGGATATTTATACTTGGCAGTAAGATAAAAAAAACAAGGGAGGAATGCACAAAAACTATTATCCTAAAAGTTCAAGTAGAGAAGATTTCATCAAGCTTTGCATTCGTCCGACCCTAAAAATAGAAAACCTTAAAGCGGTATCAAATGAACTGCCTCCCGTCAAAATGCCAAAGAGTAATGAACACGAAAAAAGGGTCGCTGCAGCGCCACCTACTGTAACCCCAGGAAGAATTCAAACTACCAAACTAACATTAAAACTGGTATTTGGGCACCATTCTTTGATTTTGTGTGCAGTTTACTCGACAGCTGGAACTGTACTTGTGCTTTAACTTGCATTGGTTTTGATGCTCCCAACTGGAGGTTGGATCTAATATCAACACGCTATTAAACTGTCATTCTGGCCTGTAAATTCATAGACATGTGGGGGCTGGATATAATTATTTTAATTGAGATGAACAAATCTGAATAGCTGTCTTCACTAATTTGACTTTCTGCGTCACTTGATAACTCCACAAGATGGCACTAATGATGTGAAAGGCAGTTCAAAGAGAGAGGTGTCTGACAATTTCTATGACTTGGCAACTTCATGAGTGATACAACTTTCTCATCCTCATTGGTTTGGAAACAGAATCACAATGCAAGCATAAGCGTTGTCAGACTATTTTGAGGGGTGCTGAGGCAATGACCTTGCAGGTTAACGTCCCCATGGCTCAAGTTAAGTGGTCTATGCCAGTTCAACACAGTCTACATACAACTGTATCTCCATTTTCTAGATCAAATTACTGTCCTGCACTATCTGATGCTGTCATTGCATTAGGGTAGTAGAGAGTTATAGCATTATGAGACTGGCTTGTAACTACAGTTTCAGCCCCAGCTAATTGCAGGTAGCCATGCTACAACTTGGACTCCAAAAATGGCCAGCATTCATATAGCTCCCTATATGTTTGAATGATTTCTCTCTCAATTAGATTAAAATGTTATGTGTGACGAAATAAGATTAGACGGACCTATTCCAGCTAACACAGTATCATCAAAGTAGGATTAGAAAAACAAGGCTGTGGCAATCCTTGTGTTGGAGGGGAAAAGTGCAAAGTGAGCAGTTGTTAGGTTTTGCGACTAATAACTAAAATAAGTAAGAGTTTAAAGGATATGGAATAACCTCTCAGTTAAAAGGTGCTCTTTGAAATATTTTCAGTCTAAACCCTTGCCTCAGATATTCACTGCATGATCTAGAGGTTACTCTGCCTTTCAGAGTTACAAATTATGAAGAATCCAACTTCACTGAATGAGTTTTGTCTAGTTTAAGTTCTCTATCTCACTATTTTCCTGGCTCTCCCTCCCAATCCACCTCACACATCTTCACCTCCCTTTCCTCGATGACCTGCTGTGAATTTATCCTTACCCTCTTCTCTCAAGGATTATTCTGAAGGCCATTCGCTCCGCTCGGCCATCCGGATACTGGGCAGAGCAACAGCTTTAATTGGCCCAGAAATAACCAAGGAGATGAGGAAGGATCTAGAGGGAGGAGGAAAGCAGGGGGAGAGGGGCTAAGAGGAGCACGGAGGCAGGGTTTAAGGTTTTTCCTGGATTTTAATGTTTAGCTCTAATGTTTCCTTGCCTGAGGGGGACAGGGGGTTCTGCCTGTCACATCCACCTCTCCAGTGACTTGAATTATTTATGTGTTTATAATATGTATATAGGATGAAGATGTGCATTTAAGAGTTGCATATTCAATGAAGGTCATCAGATACAGTTTTGCTGTTTCATACTCATCTCTTCTTCTCTTTTAATCATTCACAAAGTAAAGAAAAACTAGTTCCACCATTTGATTAGTGACTTCTCAATGTAAGCCATGTTAGAAAATAAACCAACTGTTGTATGAAAGTTAACACTCAGAGCAGAGTCGAGCCATTATAACCTACTTTTATTTGCGTTTATCTTGGTTTCAGTTCACAGACGACTTTCTGCTCTGTTCCTTTATACGTGCAGTATTAAATTGCATGGGTGGTTTCCTGCTGCCTCAAACAGCCAACACTTCTGTGTTACAGCTCCCTTCTCATTACCAGCCACTAGCACCAACAAAGAGCTTAAACTCTTTCTATAATTTATTGGCAGTTATATACTTGGAAGGTTGTTATTTGCTGGACAGTCCCTGAATGTAGACATGCTGTGGGCACTTTTATTGATGGTGAGTGAAAACATGTTTGCTTTAAACCAGGTGTCTATTCAACTTGTTGGACATAAAACTGAACTGAATTGAACAACTTTACCGTACAGAGTCCTTTTATGTTCGTAATGCATACGTTATTGAAATATAACAGAAACAGTGCAGGTCTCGGGATGGAACCTTGTGGTACACCACAGGAAATCAATCTATAATCAGACACATTGTTCTTCCACAAAACACATAATGTTTCTTGTTGACAAAGAGCTCCTGAACTCCAACAACCTTAAGCTTCTAACTGATTTCTTCTATCCACTAAATTAACTAAGTATTTTACTTTGCTGTGCTTCTGTTTCCAAAATGCACATGAACACAGATTTGTTGGCAAACAGGAAAGAAGTGTGTTTTTGAATTCTCTTTTTTTTTAAATCTTAATGCACCATTGTAGTTCCTAACCAAAGATCTCTATTTGGAGTTTCTATTGTCTAATAGATTTCTCCAGTTTGCTGCTGTGGACCTGCCAAACTTCAGATGCTATGGCTTGTACAGTCTCACCAGCTTTATCTGTCTCTGTGTCTGTATCTCTGTGACAGTGTGTCTATCTTTTTCTGTCTGTCTGTCTCTTTCTCTTTCCTTCTCTCTGTCTCTCTCTAAACCCAACACAGTCAAAGAAGATGTCTGTCGTATGTGAGTCTGGTTCTGCCCAAGGTTTCTGCCTGTTAAATTCTATCAATGTTAACGAGTCAAGACCTGTTAAAGTTTTTGGAAAGTGTCTTAAGATGGCGTTTGTTATGATTTGGCGCTTTATGAATACAGATTGATTGATTGAATTCTTCAAATAACAGGACAACGACTAAAACAGTATTTTATATCTGAAACAACTTTAACTAAAATGGTGCTATATGAGGTACAACCCAAAATGAGTATTAGAGGTTTTAAAAGTTTTGAATGTCACTTGGGTTGATCTATTATTGAATCATTACCTTCACGACAGATGCCCAGCAGTATTACCCCACTTAAGTCCCTCTGATTTTGCCAGACGTGATAACAGCCCTTTGAGCAACTTTTCTATTTGGTGGATATCTTCACCAAACACTAAACCTCACAGGTGGGTTGTCCAATCACGTGGCTGTCTCTACAGACGAGTTAACTGGATCTTGGACTTGACAGCTGACTGAATAACAGACTAGCTGATTAACTAGCTGGCTGATAAAATGATCACACATTATCCCGCTGTCAGTTTATCCAATCACATCTCATCAGCTCATTAATCTCCTAATTTGTTATCTGCTGCAAACAAGCTCTGAACTACACACATCTAATTAGACACACAAATGCTACCTGAAGTTTCCTAACGAAGACTGATGAGCACCTCAGCTCCCCATGCACGGCTGCATGCAGACAGCCTCACACATGCATACAGACTCAGTGTTTTTCTCTAATGTTTACACCAAATACTGTGCACTGAGGCAGCAAAACTTTATGGGAGTTCTGTTTAAATATTTTCCTGATCAATTAGTGGGAGGCTGTAATGTTGATTGATTCTGTGCATGTGTGCCATGAATTCATCTGTGCAAATTGAAGTTTGTCTGACTGTTAATCCTTCCAGGAGTCACCTTTTTACCCTTTTCATCTCATTCTTTCGAAATGAAAAGAGAAGTGATTTCCTGAAGGCCGAAGTGTCAGTATGACTGGCACCAATGCACTCTGAGTTTTCTAAAAGTCAATGATAAAATAAGATAATATTTTGTAGTGCGTTGATGTTGAACAGTAGCCACACTGAGCTTTATCACAGAACAAGTGCACAGTCAGACACACAGCAATAAGATTTGCTTTACAGTATCCTACAGTAACTCTCCAGGGACATACGGTTCGAAAGGGTGAAAACAAACAAACACAGCACAGTTTGTAACCTTAGCATTAGCAACTCCATGGTTTCAATGTTAGTGTGGACATACATATATATCAAACTAGGAAGAATATAAAAGTCTGACAGCCACGTGATACATTTATGCACAACAATCCTTTCCCAAAGTGTTTGATCCAATCAAAACATCCTAGAACAACATGCAGTGTAGTTTACTTACAGAGGAAAGGCTCCTCTGTTTCTGTACTTAAAAGAACATAAACATGAGTCGATCAGTTTGACAACAGACATTTGTCTTGTGTTTTCACCAGGCATTGCAACTCACTGGATTGATTCCTTTACTTTCCATTTTGGGGATGATTCTGGCTGATTTAATTTTTTATCTGGTTAAATGAAAAGGTAAAACATGACTGGAGTGTCCAATATTTTCATTCCTGGTCTTGCATGATCTTGTTAGAGTTGTGTTCAGGGTAGCTTTTGATTTAAGAGCGCTGTTTTGCACTTATATAACTTTAACATCAAAAGTAGCTGTACTGAGTTAAATGGAATTAATAAGCTCAAGACATATCAGAACTAATATTTTTTACTATTCATTATTGTTAAAAAACAATACCAAAAAGTGTGCAGCTTCACTTTCTTACCCCCAAAGCAAAATGTATCTCTGCAAACATCGGTATTTGCAGATATTATAAAAATAAAATATTGGAACGATATTGAGGCAAAAAATGCTGATTAGGACATCTGTAGTCTTTAACGTATGTTTACATGTAACAGTAGACCCTGAATATAAGATACTATTTTTGATGTGGTTTTGCTGGGAAAAAAAGTCTTTATCCGGATTCACTATAGCCCCGTTTACACCGAATGGTTCAGTTAGGTCCGTCCTTGTATGGCACACATTTTGTTGCATTTCCTTGGACTGAAATTGGGACCATCCCACTTTTTGGTATCCCTCTGTTGGGCTGCCAGATTTCTGACCCCAAGAGATGGAGCTAGAAACTGCAGTCTGTTGATTGGTTGAAAGAATTCTCACTCCCCGTGTGACAGTGGTGATAAAGAACAACATATAACCGTGCTATGTTTAGATCTCCAGACAACTTTGTGAAGATGAATTTCTTTTTGTTTGTGTTCTGTCTTGCTACTGCCCTCACCTGAGCGCTCCAGCCTCTAATCTTCATGCACAGGGTCAAAGCCGGCAGATGGTTTGCCTTGTTTCTCATTCTCGTGTTGATTTGAAGCAAGGACGAGTGTTTCCAAAATGATCAGGGTGAATCCAGTTACAACTTGTTGACAAAACAATTCATAGCAGTAACAGAAAAATGTATCCTGCTGTAATTGAGCAACTAGGCAGCTGTTTGGGAGACAGCCAGTGTGTATGAAAGCCCTGTTGGCAGAACGTTAACATTAAATACAGATACAAACACCATCATCCATACTACTGACCAATCAGGTGAC
Organism: Thalassoma bifasciatum; assembly: GCA_008086565.1. NCBI lineage: Eukaryota > Metazoa > Chordata > Actinopteri > Labriformes > Labridae > Thalassoma > Thalassoma bifasciatum. The sequence continues at coordinate 209,333 of RPOG01000314.1, forward strand.
GGCACTTTTGATGACACAAACCTTTTGTGTTTTGCTGTCCGTACCCAAGAACACAAGTCCCCTCATTGTCCCTGAGCTACTTCACTGTGAAGGAGGGCGCACACACTGTCACACATTAACACACTCACCAGACCAAATGTCCCGTCCCAGGAGTGTTTCCTTCCTGTTGTGTGGGATTAGACTAGCCAGTAGCCATCTCTCTCTCTCACTCATACACACATACACACAGAAACATAGGCTCAGACAATGCTGCTCACTGATTATTCATAACAAGCTGGTGCAAACCTGGTCTGTATCCAAGTGTGTGTATGTAACACAAATGAATAAACAAACAGGTAAATCCTTATTCCCCTAATCTCACCCTCGAACACTTAGTAGATTGTTAATCCTCTCTGTTTAAATTGCATCCACAAGAGTTTAACAGGAAACTATGAACCCAGTTCTTCTCACCTTCTCTCCACATCTCTCTTTCTCTGAAGCTCTGCCTTTCTTTATTTTTTCCCTCAAACGCAGACATACAGAAACACACTTAAATGTTTATCGAGTGTGTGTGTGCACCAACAGGTGACAAACACACACTCACAATAAGAAGCAGAAGAGTGGGGATAAGAGAAAAGCCGGACTGTGTTTGTATTTTCTATACAATGCGTGTGTGTGTGTGTGTCGTTGTGCGTATGTCTCAATGTGTGTGACATGAGACAGTCCAGTTGGTTTCAGGTGGCAGCTTGCCTGCCGCAGCTGTGCCGGTTTAACGGCTCTTACTGCAGGATTAGCAGCTCAGTCTGTGCCAGGCTCTCGGCCTTGTTAGCGGCGATCGTGTCGCAGAGGCGGGCAGATGACAGAAGTGTCTGTCTTACTCCGGTAAACATTCAGTGAAAAAAAAAACAACAAATAAAGAAGTTCCTCTTGGAATTTGAAGAAAAGTTTTCTCATAACTCTCGTCCTTGACTTCCTGTCAACAATAAATTAAGGAAACAGAAATTGGAGCATTTATGGTTCATGATGCTGTCTTACTGATACTTCATAGGGATTTCAAAAGAGCAAATAAGACCTTATACTGGCATAATTCCCATTTCTGGAATAAAACAAATGTGATTATTCCATCCATCCATGGAACTGTACGTCTTTCTTTCTTCTGTTCTCCTCACTTTCCAGTCTTTTGTACTTACCCCAATTTCCTGACAAAAAGGCCGCTATTTTTTTCTTCATAATTTGAACCCTGCTTAAATAATTATGCAGCTAATTTATGGATTTTTACAGGCAAACCAGCTTCATGCCGCCAATATGTTAAGGCCCCGTTTTCATGACATCTTTTCTCAATGTTTCACAAAGAGGAAGTGAAAAAAAAAATCTGCGTTTACATGGAAATGCTGCGTGTCTTAAAGTGCTATAATGTGCATACCAGGCCTGTTGGGGATATAACTGTTGGAGCTGTATACACAACAAGAGGGCTAAGTAGAGGTGAGCTGATCATCTTGTGTGTATATTAGATTCTTCTTTGCTGGTTGCAGGAATAATGCAATAGATGCACATTTTGTTGAAAGGCAGTCAGTAGAATCAGTGGCATGAAACAGTAATCCGCTATTGTTGCTGTTGTTGCATATGGCAGTGCCACACTGAATGTGTAATGCAAACACACTAGCCTGTCAGGCACTGTTCAGAGAAAAGTATTTATTTAGTTAAAGTTAAAAAAAAATTTGTGTGTGACGTATTTCTGTGTAAATATTTCATCGTATAGCATTGACACTTGTGGCTTATAGGCATGTGAGGCCTATATATGTACAACTTCTTTTTACTTTTTAAATTTAGTGGGTGTGACTTAAATTCAGGTGCAAGGAATTACAGTAAATTTTAGAATAATTTCTAGCATCCTGTCTGCATTCCAGCCTCCTTATTCCTTTTATCGTTTCCTTAGTTCTGTTCCCTGATTCTCCCCTGTATCCCTCCTTCATCACTTTGATTCTTCCTAGCATCTTTCCTTCTTTATTATAACCGACTTCTTTCTGTTTCTAAAAAACATCAGTTTCACTAAATTTCCAGGTGATAGGATAAACAAACAAAAAATGAAACCAAAAAGAACATCTGGAGCTCTGCACCTTGTTGCCTGCAGTTTCCTGACGAGGCGTGACCAGACGCCATGGTAACGACAGGCATCAACACCTCGTTAGGCCCTCGTTAAGCCTGTTAACGCCCCACTCGTTGTGTTTTCCTGCTAATGAGCCGCTTTGAGTTGACTGAGCCATGAGTGGGAATGTGGGAGTGTGTTATTTGGCTTGTAACATGCACACGGCCTTGGAAGGGTTGTGGGGAGAAGAAGAAGAAGAAGTCATGAAGGAGTCAAGGAGAAAAAAAGAGGAAAATATCTTTTGCATTTTTTCCAGCCCTCTGTGAAACACGATGAAAGCTTCAGTTTTGATGAGTCAGTGTTCTCACTAACCCACAGCCTAGTCTTACAGTTGGTCTTGGTGTTGCTGCCCACTCTGACCTCATGAGAGGTTTAGTTTATCATGACGGGAAACACCTGTGTGAGTGAGTCAAGACGGGGCTGATTGGTTGCTGACATCTTGGAGTACGCCATGATGGATCCTGTGTTTTGTGACAGAAGACAGAAGGGAAATTGATTTTTTAATCTGAGAACTGACAGATCCAGCTGTCAATCACTCTCACAGCCCCCATCATACAGATAAGCTTCTTCAACTTTATCCCACAGCTCTCAATCTGTGGTAGAATATCTATGTCGTCTGATGTAAGCTTGAGGGAGTGAGTGTGAAATCTATCATGTGATGGAGTATTTCCTATGATAACAGCTGAGACTTGTTTGTGGTCTAGATAAAAAATTAACTTGGTTAAACCCACACATGCAGAGGTTTCTTGCAGCCCTTTTGGATGTTTTTTCATTTGACCTAGATGACAATGTGTTGAAGCTACCACATTGAACAAAGCTATTAAGCCATTAGTATAATTTTTTGCCTCAACAATATTAGTAAATTGAGACAGCTTAAACTCTAGTCTTAAGCTTGGAAAAATGAAGATCCAGGTGAAAGGCAGGGTCAGATTAGCCTTTATAACACAATTGTTCAACAAGACTTTCAAAATAGACCTCTCGAGCTAGAAATAATTGAATAGCCAAACAATGCGGGGCAAAATTATGGACTGACCTGATTGATGTTGTGAAGTGTTCACAAGTTATTTGGTTCAATTCATTAATGTTTGCGATTAGGTTCAAGGAAAAGATCATGGTTTGGGATTGAGATAACTTACATGCAGTTTTTGACCAGGAGGACATACATACCTTTCTCGGTCAATCTGCTGTCTAAAGCTTAGAGATGGCAGAGATTGACTGGTATTTTGTCTTCTTTGTGATTGGCATGTGGCTTTTTGTTACAAAGGGCAATCAAGCTTTGTCTCAGAAAATAAACAGAAAGAAATTTATCTTCACAAAGTCAACAAGAGATTCAAACAAGGCAAGGATATGTGGTGTTCTTATTACCACTGTTGCACAGGAAGTGATGATCCTTTTGACCAACCAACAGACTGCAGTTTTTCTAACTTCACCCTTTGTAGTCAGATTGGTATGACTTGCACGCCCAAGAGAATGGTAACAAATAGTTGGAAATGCCACAAAATGTGTGCCATTCCGAGGCAAACTCAACTAACCCGCTTGGTGGAAACGAGGCGTTTCCAGCTAAGTGACTTGTTGACCATTAACCTCGATAAGATTTAAGAGAGCACTTGAGGTGCAACAGATCAGAATCTTGTCTTACTCACTTGGAAACAAAAACAACACAGGTAAAGATGATTGGATCTGGCAGCTCATCTGAACGGGCCAAAGCGAACAGATGTCCTCTTCCGGGACCTGTCCCCTGATTACACATGCTGTATGGAGAGACGGGCCTCATCTCCATCTGGCTCAGTATTGTCCCTTCCTCGAGCAGGGAACCATCTCAGCAGATATGAGAGTGACTGACCATGGGTGATTTTTTATTTATTCAAACGTGAACATTGCCATTTTGGAATAATGTCCTTGTTTAAATGAACCCACACAGTCTACTGGCTTCACTGATGCTGGATAGAGATGCATCAGGACAAATGAAGTGTAAAACAGCAATCTGCATACTTTATCTTTTTGCTTTGGAGTGTGCCACATTTTTATTTCATTCATCTCCTACCTACCTGCTTACCCTGTCCAGGGTTGTGGGTGGCTGTTGGTTATCCCAGCTGCCTTTGGCGAGAGGAGAGGTATGCCCTGGTCAATCAAAGGGTTGACACACAGAGACTGACAACTTTTTCCCCTTGCCTCGCCAGAACTGGGTTTCCAACTGGTGACCTTCTTGCTGTGAGGCAACATTGCTCACCCCTGCACCATCATGAGGCCCACAATTTCATCACAGTCACACAACTCATGTTTTACTTGTTTATTTTAGCATCCAATACATTTCACATGATGGCATCCAGGCTACTCTCATCACTCTAAGTTTACATGGAGATACAGAGGGAGTGATGAGCAACAAACATACAGACACCCAGAGCCTGCAGGTGGATGGAGGTGGCACTGAGGATGTCAGAACAAGCAGTTATAAATACAAGAAAAGATTTTATAATATTTCCTGTTGTATTATGTCAAAGTATTCTAGTGTCTTTGCCACCACACTCATTATGTTTACATGCAGTTCAAGAAATCCGAATGTGAACTAATAGTTAGCGCAAGATCAGACTAGTCAAATGCACGTAAACAACTTATTCAGACTGAGAACAAACACCATGGCACATACAGAAATGAAAACATAAAGAGCCACAACTGCATCTGCTATTTGTCGTTAGAATGTTGTTTTTTTATTGATACTTAATCAGGCCACTACGAGCATGTAAATGTACTCATTTCACTTATGTTCTGAACAAGTCTTTTTCCGATTTTATGCTTCAAATCAGCTCATTAGTCTGGGTAGATGAACAACTTTTTTCATATTGTTTTTTTAATCATGAGGAACACACAATCACAAGATAATCATGGAGATGATTCATGTGGAGCACTTCTCTAAGGGGAGGAATAGCCTTCCTGTATTGAGTTAAAAAAAAAGTTCCAAAAAACTCTTTATTATGTTGCTGATGACTAACCAAGTGAGTAATCCCTTGAGATCTCTTATTGATAGGTGTGTGTGTTTAATGACTGGGCTGTCTCATACATTGTCAGTCATATTGTTGAGGGATATGTATGTGCTCTTCATGTGTGTGACATTTTCTTCTCTACTTTTGTTTGTCAATGTCTTTGTCTTGGGTGCAGCACAGTTTTTTTAGTTGGGCCATTGTTTGTGTCATTTTGATTGGATAATTGCTATAAAACCAGACTTAGTCTGGTGTTTATGTAACGTGCTCTTTAACCCAGCTTGGTGCTTCACTTTTTTGATTAAAGTTAAATCAAATGCTTCCAGTGAATCAACTTTTATTAAATGGCGATAAATCTCATGCTGTAGAAAAGTGTTTATTTTTTCTTTTTATATCGTGCCACATTTGTAACATGCTGTTGTGGGATGAGCAGCAGAGCTTAGTTAGTGGGTTGTGCCCATGAAAAATTAGCCAAATATTCTCTGACAATGCCAAACACCTCGTTGTAGGGCTGCACGGTACACACGGTATGACGGTAGAAACGGTATAAATTTGGCCCATGGTAGAGATTTGTGCTCTACCGTCATACCGTGACATCACAATGTCATCGTATTTGCCTCTGTGTGGAAATGGCTGCAAGCACAGTGACAGCGGAAGAGGAGGAACTGGTGAAAAAAAACAGCGCTACTTCTGTGATTTGGACGTGGTTCGGGTTCAAAAAGGCGGATGTGGAGCAGAAAGATGTCATCTGCAGGATGTGTGGTAGCTCTTGCACAATTTTGGATCATAGAACCTTTTCACTGTTTTTGCCAATTGCCTAATATAAAACCTCTCTCACTTGAAGTACTGTTTACAATATCCACTTTATTTTGGTATTATTGAAGAATTTTGTACTTCTGAGGCACTATCCTTATTTCTGTTATTCTTCTGCAGGATAATGCTTTTCTATTAAAATTACATTATATGCTTATATGCTTTGTTTTTTTTTTAAAATCAACTTAGCTTTGGTAACAGACTACAAAACCCATTCAGAAACACTTCCATTCTAAATTTTGCACCACAACATTTATCCCGTGGTATATGCCGTTACCGTGAAAGGATTCAATTTATACCGTGATATGAATTTTGGGTCATATTGCCCAGCCTTACCTCATTGCTATTGACTCTTGTTTTGAGCTTCTGGTACCCTCAGGTGCGGACAACCGAATGTCATCCCTTAGTAAACACTACTGCTCTAAAAGCAGCTAGGTGAAGGTGTAATATGAGATGAGTGAACAGAGACGCTCCCCTTGGGTTAGAAAGTTTGTTTTCAAGGATTTTAATCGACTTTTGCAGGAGAAATGACACAAGAGAAGGTCTTTGTGATCTGATTGTCCTCCAGGGTTTGTGCCAAGCAGGCTATTCACCGGCTTTGTGCATTTCTGATAAGAGTGTGCATACATGGAGCGTTGCCTCTGTGCTGCTCTCTTTGTGCCCTGCTGTGGCTATAAATGTGTGTTGCTGTTTCTATTTGCTGGTGCCTTTGTGGCGTTGGCAAACTGTTTTCATTGGTGTTTGGTGTGTGTATGAGTTGTCTCTTTTTGTGCACGCGTCTATGTGTGGGTGAAGCTGAACAAATAAAGCTAGTTTCCTCTTTGATTGTGTTCACAGTGTCAAGCACTCAGTCTGTAATTAGCACACAGACAGCCATCTGTCCAAACAAGCAGCTCAAAACAGCTCCTGTCCTGCTCACTTTCACTGCTATCACAGCATCCATCCATTGCTAACTCTCCCGTGTTTGCTCGCCCTTCCCTCCATCTGCCTGTCTGCCTCTATCTCTATCTTTACACCTCCATCTCACTACGTCTCCACCTCGTTCTACCTTTTTATGTTTGCTCACTTTCTAACTCCATCTGTCTTTCTCATCTTTTCTTATCTTCCATCTTTCTTTGTTTGGACATGAGAAGTCCACGAACAACTTTGTCTAGAAAGAGGGAAACAAAACTTAATGGTTGGACTTTTCCCTGGCTCTGATACCTGGCCAAACACTATTTTCCAACACATGCAGCATATTTAGTATATAAGTCAGCTGATAAGAGGGCACTGTAAAGCAATTTCATAATCTTAAAAAACACTAATGATGTTATTTCTTATCAGCCCTCCACCTATAACAACACAGACTTCTTTGAACATTTGCACCACATTTTTCCTCATTTACGGTATCAGGAGAAATCTTTTGAGATAAGCTGGAGACAAAGGCATAAAGCATTTTAAACTGCAAGACCTCTCTTTGTTCTTTAAAACATCTCCCATTCATTCTGAGAGGTAAACACTACAGCACTATGTGAACTTTATTCTATGCTGTGTCTGTTTCCTCAACTTGGATGTGCTTGAAGTCTTCAGGCAAAGGTACGAGACCGCATTTTATGATACAAGCTGTTTCTGGCAGGCATAACTTTTAAGATGAGTGCCTTCTGAGATCACCTTGAAGGGTACACATTTGGGATGGGAATCTACAGTAATGCCTGTGCTGGGTTACTCAAACTACCTATGAATGAGTACTAAATACTCAGGTATTATCATTCTTTTAACAGTAAACAAACAGTAAAAAGGCTTTGATTGAATGTTGAACATTGAACGCCTGGTCTGATAAGTCTGTATTTCTGCTGCCACATTTAGATGGTAGGCTCAGAAATTGGTGTAAACAAACATGAAATCATGGATTTATCCAATGGTTCAGGCCGCTTTTGATGGTGTAATGGTCTGGTAATCTTCTGATGGGTACTTTCAGTATAATGCTTCATTTCATAAAGCTTAAATCATCTCAAACTTGTTTCAGAAAATAATGAGTTCTCTGAACCCCAATGGCCTCCACAGTCACCAAATCCCAATCCAAAAGAGCTACTTTGGGATGCGGTGGAACAGGAGATTCTCATCATCAGCAACTATGTGATTATATCATGTCAATATTGAACAATATCTCTGAGGAGTGTTTCTACTACCTTGTTGAATCTATGCCAGAAAAAAACTGATGTTCACCAAAAAAGCTTTTTCTCTTTTGGTGTTCCATCAAAGAATCTCTGTTTGCCAATTTTAAAGATTCAGGTTATTCAAGCGGAGTTTCTTTGTTCCTTTATTGGCCTTTGAGACTTTCATTCTGATCAAAAGAAAGACCAGATAGTGGCTCAAATTGTAAGTCAAAGACAAAGAATTACTCAGAGAATCGCTTTTGGTGTTAGAATCATCCTCTTAACTCAAAGTGGATTCAACTCAAACTGATAATTAAAGGTTCGAATAAATGGAAATGGCACTTAACACAAGTAAAAAGTCATTTCCTTGCAAACGTTCTCTGATGACTGCAAATTAAACCTTGGTAAAGTTGCTAAACAAGTTTTCTTCCCCCTTTTTCGAAGTGCATTATCATCCTGAATGCTGCAGTTTAATAATCCATTGTGAGTGTAGAAGTGAGTCATTGTGCGTCATTATGGCGGAAAGTATTTTTTAAGTGTGACATGAAGAACTGCAAATAGAAAGCAAAATATCTGTTCGGATGACATTGTGTTGCTGTGGATACTGATTGTGGGCTTTGGTTCCAGTTCCAGAAACACACACACACACACACACACACACACACACACATACACACACACACACACACACACACACCACTCTTGCACTAACACACACAAGCACACACTGACGCACAACCACAGGGGAAATGATCCAATATGACAATATTCTTAATTCAGAGTGTTGGGGCCAAATCGTCTTCGCCAAGTGTGTGTGTACTGTTGTGTGTTTTTGTGCTCCTGTGGGGGACAATCACGGTGAAATGAGTGTAATTAAGTTGCCAGTTGCGACGGGCTTCTGCCGAGAATTAATATTTACTGGCCGTGTGCGAGTTAGTGCGTGTGCGTATGTGTGTGTAAAAATTGATATTAGCATCTTCCTGATGAGTCACCTCCCATCCCCTCTCAGGTGGCAAACACTGAGGCCCCCTGGGTAATCTGCCCAGCAAATTGGATGTTTGTTTGAATTGCTATCCAGCTCAGGACATAGTGAGTTCGTGTGTGTGTATGTGCGTGCGTGTGTGTTTAATGTGTGTGTTTGTGGAAGCTATTCAGTCGAATGTGTGCATCTGTGATATGTTGAAATGTGTGATATGTCCCTCTCAGACTCATTCCCCCTCTTTGTCCCTGGATCCCTTTTCAAATGTGTTGTTTAATTTGTTTGCAAGTTTTTTTCTGTCGAGTGGGTTCATGAACAAAGTATTGATTATTAACTATCAGAGAAGGGGATCTCTGTTACAATAATTTCACTGTAGCTGACAGAGACTCCGCCTTTTCTGTGGGTGTCTTTCATCACACAAGACAAGGCCACACTGTGCTTCTTGGCAAAGTTGATCAATATCATCAACCCGGTCAATACACTGAGAATAATCCAGGTATCCATCCATGACAATTCTTAGATTGTATCCAGAATGCTTGTCAATGTTTTGGAGAAACAAAAAAAGAACAGACGGGGAGTTGAGATGAATCGCATAATGTGAAACCAGGAGTTAGAAAATACAGTGGCTATCACATGGCTCTTTTTATCCAACCCTCTCTGCTCATGAACGAGGATCAAAAGCTGACATTGTGATCATACAGTTCAGCATGAACTTGCAGCATTATGGCTTGTTTGTGACATGTTTTTTCACAATCAGCAAACACCTTCATCCAACCCCATGTTCCAAGAGTTTGTTTTGATGTCCCAGAGATGTGAAAACTATCAATCCACTGCACAACTGATTTAAAATGACGCATGTCCAAAGCTTATTCATCGACTTGGTTGACAGACTTGTGAAGCAAAGTATGACTGTTAATTTTTTTGGGCAAAATGTGAAAGTTTCCTGAGAAGTCTCATGCAAATTCAAGCCTGCCTAACGATCAAGAACTAGCTTAAAACACTGAACTGCAAAAAAATGTAAAAAAGAAAAAAAGGACTTTAACTATATTGGAGTTAGTTGATTACTTTCATATGTTTAGTATCTTTCATCCAATGACAGAAAACATTTTTTAAATATTACAATTATTAAAGGGACTGTGAGGACTATCCATTTGAAGTGGATTGCTGTGGCTCAGATCTTCTTTTTAACATTACTTGTCTTTGTCCAAGAAAACGTTTTACTTGATACAACACGACAAGATAATGTATTTACTAACAGTAACTAAGGCTACTGTTTAGAATTTGACCGCAAGCAAACTTTGACAGTTTGTTTCATAGTAGTGTAACAGACTACATTTAGCATTACTCACAGCCCAGTGCTCTGAGACATATCCGTGCCGTATAACGCTATTGAATCCTCATCATGTTCTCCCAGTGCTCATCTACCAAGCAGCGCAAACATACACAAACATACGCAAACATAACCTCGCTCTTCATTTTATTGACAGACTCTCAAGTTTGAACAGACCACTGCAGTACAACTGCTGCATATGGGTTGGAATGAACATGTTCATGTTTTAGCCTTTAGCCTGTGCTCCATCACTCTCCCTTTAAACTTTCCTCTGCTTTTCTGTCCCATTTCAGTCGGACATTCCAGTGCCAGCGTCCACCCGATCAGGAAGCAGAAAAATAGCACTTAGAAACAACCTGTTTAGTTCTAATAATCTCATTTTAAACTGGGGATTATGATCAGGCATATATCTAAAAGTGGGACTTTTTAAAGATCTCTTAGAAAGTCCTCTCGGTCCCTTGAAATTTTTCTTTTTGAAATTGACATTTTGTTGAATTAAGCAATCATACGTTGAGGCTAATGCTACAGCAGCTGACAAAGAGCGACATTGCAGCTTGTTCTTGCCTTGCTGCACATCAAGCAGTGCTATTGACCAACCACTGAGATTATGTTCTCCTTTTTCTCATACGACCAATAAAATCAAGTTTGGATTAACAGAGCTTGTCACAAAATCACTTCTCCACTTAGTGCCCCCTAGAGGCCAAGGGGGATTCTATTGCCACGGCTGAATTTGCAGTGCTTACTTCTTGTGTTTACAGTGTTTACAAATTTATTTGCAGCTCAATAGCTTTGCTTGTACTTGATTTGAGCATTAATTTCTTTTCCATTTGCAGCAAATTTCTGTCGTTGAGTTTGCCCTGGACTTTTGCATACATGTTTAGATTCTGAATCCAGGGCTTTGGCATCAACTGACACAAATACCAATCCAATACCAGAATTCTTCTCTATTCCCTACTATGAGAATAAGACTGCAAATCATGTGTTCGCAACTTTGGCCTGTTCTAACTTTGTAAAGCAAACTACCCTCCACTGAGCAAAAATGCACAGACCTTCTGGTGTTGATTAACACAGAAGAGCCCAGAACTGGGTTAAGTAGATCAGTCCCTTAGTTCCGATATTTAATCTCACTTTGACTGAATCTGTGCATCACTACTTATGGGCCACCGTTGCGCTGGCAATAAGACTTCTGCAAATTTGGAAATGTACATATTTTTATGCAAAATGAATACATGCTGCAACATCAAGTGCAGATTCAAGTAGAATTCAGTATCTAAAGCAACAATTTCTTCTACCTTTGATGAGGGTGAGATGAGGATTGTAACATTCAAGTCGCTGGGGAGATAAGTGTCAGGACTTTCTGTTACTTCTTCAAATCCTAAAAGGGAATGTTTCTTTTTACCCATCTGTCTGTGTGTGTATGGGTGTGCATGGTTTGTTGCCTGAGTAATCAAGAACCTTATCCAGGATCTGCACTGAATCTCTTGCCCAACAATGCCTCTTTCTTGCCGATCCAATACACACGCACACTAATGTAACCGCACGGTCAGACAGACAGACAGACGGTAAAGACAGACTGACGTAGATTGAAATCAAACACCCACAGGATACAGCGAGAATAACAACATTTTCTGAAAGCAGGGCCCGTGAGCACATTTTAAAGACTTCAAACACAGAAGTATCTGTAAAGAGATACGGAGACTCTTTAGAGACTGTTCATTGAAGTGTTGTAAAACCTCTTACATGACACGGTGCTCTGCATCTCTGCGGTACCGACTAAATCTGATGACAAAAAAGCAGAAAGAAGGCAGGATGCATGTGAGCTGTGCTGGCATTCAAGTCAGAGGATGTCTGGTGGTTTGAGACCTCTGTGTAAAAGGTCAGTGCTTTGGTGATCAGTCAGGAGTTGTGAAAGGTGCTTTAGTTCACACCCTCATTACTGAATGAGACTCTTGAAATGGCCTTTACACCAACAACATGTTTAACACCAGCATGTGGTTATTATTTTCCCCTCATCTACTCATCCCTCATTTGTTGTGAGTGGGCCATCTTTGATATTCATATGCAGAAACCACAGACTAGGCATGTTTAAAGTCAGGCCTGGGGACCAGTCATAGCCTGAGGTCCATTTTCAATACTGTCTTCTTATAGCGTATTGATTATGGCACTGAAATGAATCCTGTTCTGCTCAAACAGAAACCTGAGTCCACACAACTAAAGCTCTGCACACCCTTCAGAAACTCAACAACTCTCAGAGCTGACATCTTTAAATGACGTTTTTATCATAATGTGAGTTCAGAAAGTAGCTACATTACAGGACACAAGGCTGGATTAAAGTTGTGAAATGGTGCAGATAGACAGAAATTGATGCGTAATGATTGTCCCAATGAGTAAAAATATCAAAGAAATCCAGGTCCTAATCGTGACATATTTCTCACATATTGCCTGCTATTGGAGAACATTTTTCCCTGAGAAGAAGCAGAGTTTACTGATGTTTACGCAACGTGTAACGGCCCATTTATACTCCCTTTTACAAAAATGCATCTATTCTTTTCAAAGATGTTACCATCACTGCTAACATACTTCCATGCATCCTTTATGTTGGCATTGCTGTTCACCAACACATCCACCAGGGGGAAGTCCTGAGTTAACAGTTTATGACAACGAGAAACTCCAACTAAAAAAATCTGCGTGGAGCGTAAATGGGCCTAAACTGACCATTATCATCTGATATTTATAGACACAGGTGAGGGACAGGTGAGGTTTGATTTCATAAGTCTGTAATGATGGCACAAGGATGTTTAACCCTACTTAGTGAGTGAAATCTTTACATAATCATTAAAGGAAATTGTTGAACATCGCATTCATATGTACTTTCATGGTTTGGATCATACCTTGAAATGTATTTAAGAGGAAAAAGTGAAACAAAGAGGATTTGGCTTAAAAAGTTTTCTGGTCCAAAATGAAAATACTGAACAACCTTGGAATAAGAGTGAACAGCTGTGTGAGTGTGTTCAGGCCTGCATGATATTTTTGGCAATTTTTGTCTGCAGCTGAACAGTTTCCAGACCTCGGTTCACAGACCTCGGTCAGGGCAAAGATAACTTGGATGCAGTTTTGGCCACTTATGTCCAGAAAATAAATCCATCTCTGTCCCCTCATCCTTCCCCTCCTCCCTCTCCTGTCTTATCCTCATAGTTTCTTGATCTCCCAAACTCTCTCACACTTTAGGCCCTACGTTTTCTCCCCTATACTCCCCCCTCCCTCTCCCTCTGTCGCTCTTTCTCTCCCTCGTGCTGTAATTGATAGCGCCCAGTGCTGTTATTTCATCTAAAGGACCCTGTAAACAAAATCGCCTCTGACAGAACCAATATGGAAATCTCGGGCAGTGGGGCAAGAGTTATAGCCTGCATCGTGGTGTGTGTGTGTGTGTGTGTGTGTGTGTGTGAATGTGGGTGTGTTTTTGTGAGTGTGTGTGAGAGTAAGTGCATGAAGGAGAAAGAGAGAGAGAGCATTTGCGTTTATGTGTGTGTGTGTGTGTGTGTGTGTGTGCCTTCAAGACTAAGAGGTGGTTCTCAGTTCTGCGTAATAAACTCCATTGCGGCTAGTCATTAAGTGAAGTGTGAGTGTGTGTGTGTATGAGAAAGGGTGTAAGTGTGTGTGTGTGTGTGTATGTGTGATGGGGAGGGGTCAAGGCCAAATTGACATCAAATGGTCTAAATTAGCCCCACTTGTCTCCATTGATTTACGGCAAGAGAGTAAATTGCATCTGTAGAGGGAGAAGGTGGTGGGGGGGAGGGGGTCGCGGGTTTTGCTGTAATTGATCTCAGGCTGCTGTTGTGTGTTCGTGGTGACAGAAGCTGTAGAGGAGACACGAGAAGAGAGCACTGTCATCATGGCTGATTCACTTAAATGAAGCTTGTATCTCACAAAGAGGCTCAGCAACATGAGCTCAGACGAACACTAAAAACTCTGAAACTTAATCACATGGATCACACCAGACAAACATTTATAAAAGATAAGGTTCAGATGATAAATTTGAAATAAATCAAGATGAATGAAAAGCACTGGCATTTGTGTTCGATGATTATTTCTTTGTCGTACAAATGCTTTTGCCATTTAATCCTAAAATGCTAGAACGTCTTTGTATTTCCCTTTGAATTTGCATTTATTTGTAAATCTTAGCCCTGTAAAGCCTGACTCATTGAAAGATAGTTAGAAAATTCAAACTTTTTAGATCTTAGATGTTAATATAACAAATCCACCAAAAAATATTGCTTCATTATTTCATTTATGTTGTATTTCTTGTATCATATTTGACACATTTGGTATTTCCAACTATATTAGTAAAGTTTTTTCTAATGAATATGCATTCATTTGTTGCAGAAAATTCATTTTAAAAAAAGAGTAATTATTTCATTATATTCTTACTGCAACTTCTTGAAAATCAGCAATGATTTTCCTGAAAATAGGGGAGTGGATGATTTCTGGAGAGCAGTCATTTTTCAAAGGGCCAAAATACAGCTTCATCTGACTATAGTGATAGAACCAATCCTCATGGTGGCAGAATGCGTATTTTTAGAAATAGTTTTAACAATTATTTTTAAAGAAAATATTTATCATGTTGATGAGATACAGGTCTGAAACTCATGTATCAAATGTGACATTTGGCAATACAGGGTTAGTTTATACTTAGCAGATCTGCACAGGTCCATGCAGCTGTAGAGGGAGTTAACTGGTGCACTGGGCTGGATTACTAATGCAACAACACATCATCAGTCGGGTAATGCCTGAAATCCACTAGATACGTCTACGGTCCAGCTCCGCTCTGTTGACGGTGTTCCTCAACTCACATTGATTGCGTGTTCAGTCCAGTTAATCATGTGACTGACAGACAGCTGGAGTCAAAAAACCAAGGAGTTCCTGCACCCCCTACACTATTGATTAGTCTCTCTTTATACCTATTCAGCTGTAAAGCCTTAAACTTGCTGACTCCTGGCATGCCTCTGCTCATCGTGTCCATTTCTTATCATAGTCAAGCAAAACACCATCTAATTTTGACATTGTTTGTTTTATTTTTAAAGTCCCAGGCTCTTTCTAGATTGGTTTCCAGGCACTGCTTACCGATCCTCCCCATGGTGAATTGATGGGTCATAGCTCCAGCTTCTGGCAGAAATAGGATTGTTACGTATCTCTTGTGACCTGCTGGTCTTATCATGCAGCCGGACGCAACAGAGCGGATCCATTGTAAGTCCACACATGGACTTGAATGGAAACCTAATTCAACACCATGACGGGGCAGAACCACTGTTTTTTAACCATAAAACTAACCTATCTCGCGACAGTCTAAACCCAGCTCACGTTCCATTTCAGTGGGTGAACAATCCAACGCTTGTTGAATTCTGCTTCATGCCTTTACATGGGCATAAATAACATCATTTAAGCAGCCTTGCCCTCTTGTGCGGTCCCTTTTTCAACCAAATGCCCAATATCAGCCCTGATAATCATCCACGTGGAATAATTAGTCGACAAATAGGAGAAAAGTAAACTTTACTACTACGAGGCATGTTCACGTTAATTGAACAAATCGTGCACACCTTGGAGTTAACAGAAACATGAAGAAATTTGTGCAGTGTCGCTATTCCAAGTGTTTTATCAGTGATGCCTTAGGAAGTGGCTCATGTCTTCCTCTGTGTGTTTCTTACATGTACCAAAGTGTGTGTTGACTTTAATGAGGTCTGTTTTTCTGCATGTGTGCATGTAACTGCAGCTTTGTGTCAGTCCTCAATTTCAGACTGAACAATGGCAGAGCAAAATGTAACACAGAGTTATTGATTCCCTTTGACACTAACACACACACACACACACACACACACACACACACACACACACGCGCACACACAAACATACACACACACATGCACATTACCTCTGTGATTTACCATGCCTGACAGTGGTCTTGTTGTGTGATAGAAAAGCAATAGAAACCAGTCTGAGTGAGCCAGAAAGACGTCCTCTGTCACACACTGACTGCCCTATGAAAGAGACATGCTCACATAAAACACACACTTGCACAGAGACACTTTGGCGGAGGCGTACGCTGTCATATATGACAAACACACATGGACACTCGCACATGGCTGCACGCTCTGAGCCAGAGCAGTCCTCTTCACCAGCTTTAATTGGATTCTAATGTATTCAGTTTGCTCCACTGAGCAAAGAGACGGCTGTGGTTTTCTGACCAGAGAGAGACAGAGGGAGAGAAGAGGAGGAGAGAAGTAGAGGGAGCGAGGAGAAATTAGAAGTAAATAGAGGGGTTCTCAGCAGCGGTCATCTTTCTCCTCTTTCTGAGTGGAGCGGAGTGTCTGAACAAGTTGTCGACAGAAATTCAACAAGAGCTCTTTGACCTCAGAGAGGGGAGAGAGGAGAACTGTGTCGCACTGCTTTCTCTCTCTTTCTGTCCCTCCTTTTCTCTCCCTCTCTAATGCACTAAGCAAACTTGTTTCTCTCATGCACTCTCACACAAACAACCCCTCTTACCCAAGATCGGTATCTCGAGATCATAATATGAGTGTCTTATCTCAGTCTCAACACCTCTCCTTGCCCTCCTCAGTGCTTATAAATAAATCTTCTGTGTGACCGCTTTGGAAACACATGAACTTTACTGGTTCAGAAACTGGATAAAATACCTTTCCGAGCACTAAGAACTTCAAGTCATTTTCTTTCATAGGAAGACGATTTGCACTAAGTGTGTAATAGAGGAACATTGGCGGCCTTGAGGTTTTTTTCGTCCTTATCTTGGAATCCAAACAAGGTGAGCTAGTGGCAGGGTCTTGTTTCATTTGAAGAGTTTCTAATTTGCATAACCACTTACTCACTATACACCATCTTTCACACTGAACAGTTGCATGGCCAAAACAATGTCACTACCAAAAGGTCACACACTAATATTTTGTTGTACTGCCTTCATCTTTGCTTAAAGCATGCAGTTGCTAAGGCTTTGTTTTGATAAGCTTCTGTAATGTCACAAGATTTATTCCCATTCAATGTTGCATTCCTTTTTCACCAAGATCTTGTATAGATAATGGGAGAGTCTGACTACTGTGCAAAGCTTTTAACAGCACATCCCAAAGATTCTCAATGGGGTTAAGGTCTGGATGTGTGGAGGCCAATCCATGTGTGAAAAAGACTTATCATGTCCCTACATTTGACTCCAGCTTGAGCTCAAAAACTGCCCCTGATGTTGTACCACTGATAGCGTGAATGTGTGGTTTTGAAACAATCATGACCGTTTCAACTGAGTTGTACTCATTAGAAACGATTACTAGGGTCCTGTGGCTGACAGACTACATACAGACATGCCATTCTCATAGTTACAGTTTAAAAAGAGATTACACTGTGAACTGAATGTCAGAAAATTTGCTGAACTGTTCACCTCCACTGGTAAGCATTTTCAGCACCATGGAACTGTCCGCTTCACAGCTCATAAAACTAACACTCTGCACTGTCAGGCGTCCTACAGACCCACTTGGGTAATGATTTTAACACCCAGCTGAAACAAGTCTTCATGCCTGACTCTAATTACTTGTTTCCTTTATGTTAAAGAGGTGCAGTCTTTTCCATGTTAGGACCAAACTAAAGTTTCACCCTGGCTCATTTATTTTCAGTGAAGCCTAAAATGGTAACATCTCTTTACTGGCAATCAAACTGAAAGTGGAACCAAAAGCAAAACTCTGTGCATAAAAACTTTGAATACTTAAATTAGGGCCAATTAGAGTTGACACAAGTCCAATAATGTCCTTTTACATCACACATGCCTCACTGTTATTGACATTAATGTTTTTCAGTAATTAGCACTTTAAAAAGAGAGCCTGTTCATGAACTTGCTCAATTGACTTTTCTTCCACTGGATTCTGTTTGCATCCTGTGTAGCCTCCTGTCATTAATTGTCTTGTATAAAGAAATATTCTTCCACTCCATGTCAATATTTTTATTGCACCAAAGCACATATTTGGTACTGGAAACTCAACAAACATCAGCACTCTTTATGGGATTTCAAAAAAGAGTCTCTGATCAGGAAGAAATCACACGAATACTTTTTAATACTGAGATGATTCCAAACTGTGACTGCTGGAATTACATTTTATATCTCAAACAGTCAGAGGGATGTTATACACCAACAGCTTGGAGCCTTCATGTTGACATGCCCTTTGTTAAACAATACCATGAAATTGAAAATGTGATGCTCATTGGGCTGGACCTTTGCAGGCCTGTTTCTGGTTGGTCACTGCATGATGAGACTCATAATAAGGTCTGAGACTGGGGTCCCTTGAAAAAACATCCATGATTTTTCCACATTTTTTTCTCAGAGAAAAGAGACAATTTCATTAAAGTTGAGTTGTTTTTGGAAAGGTCTTTGAGCCACTGATCTGGAGAAATTGCTTCTAAATCAAAAACAACTCTCGTAAAACATTTGTTTTGACCCATTGTAGTTGTAAAATAAGTATTCTTGTAAGATCCAAGGCATTTAAACTTCAGCTGACCTTTCCTCTCACACTGAATGGAAAACAACAGATAAGGATTCCCTACAGTGAATATAGTTTGTGTAAAACATTTAATATTCAGATGTTCAAGGTTTTGGAAAAGAAAAAAAAAGCACAAAATAGTTTTGGATTTTAATTTTTACAGGGAGTTTTATGATTCAGATGACAATAGAAGTATCATTTGTTTTCTTTGAATAGATGGGTTTTCAGTCTACGACATGTAGAGTGACTTGGAGTTCAAAGGTCATCTCACCACAGAGAAGCCATGGGGAGAGAAGCTGAGACGGGCACAGCGAAGACCACAGTGACCTCAGGGTTTGCTCAGTGCAGTGGCAGACTGACAGTGACGTGTGGGGAGAAAAGAGTCTCACTCCCGTTGTGATGTGATTCTGCTGATGGCTGAAGAGTCCTTCTGATCGGAGCACAGCGTGTTTCCAGGTGAGAAGCAAAAAGCTGGTTTTATTCCTGCTGTTTGTCTTTCTCATACCAGATACAATGTTTGCTTGTTTTTGCTCCTCATATCGACCTTTGTGCTGGAAATCCTCAGAGGCCAAACTATACAAAACTGTTGCAAAACTTAGAAAGTATCCAAAGTAAGAAGATTTCAGTTACTTTACTTAAAAACACTGGTCTATTTGTTTTCCTGGGATGCAAAGCAATGGGGTAATTGATCTATTTGTTGTTACACAGCGCTGTTGTTTGAAATGTGACAACAAGCAAACTTTTATACTCAGTTTGTAGAGCAGTTTGGTGTCCAGAAGGTGAGCAGACTCTCTATTTCATTTTACTCATAACCCAGTGTTCCAAGACTTGTTCGCAACGTGTAATGTAAGTGAATCCTGGGTATGTCCTACCAGTGTTCATCTACCAGCACCATCCTCAAGCCAAATGGAGCAAACTTTGCTCTACTGTTCATTTTATTGACACACTGTTAGGTTTGAACAGACCACTGCAGTATAACTACTGCATGTGGGTTGTGATGAACATAGCTTGGCCTGTGTTTTCATCCATGCTTGATCACCCTCCTGTTTAGTTTTCTTCTGCTTTGACATCCTTTTTCTATTTGCTGGTCCAGCTCCAGAGTTCACTATTACAATGAAATCAATTTAAGAAAAAGGACAGGTCTTTCTTCTCACTTTGTCATCTCACTTCTCAAGGCTAAAATTTGCAGGCCAGTGGTGTTGTTAAAGGGATTTTTAGTGTACAAACCATAAATATATTTGTGTTCTACAGGAAAGTCTGACATGACTGTGGATACTGAGAAATATAATTTAGAAATAACTGTTTTGATGCCGATAGTCTCATTCTTGCTCATGGATAGTTAACAAGCGAATATATTTATACTGAGACTACTCCTTTAAGGTGTTTGTTTTCCTTATTTTTATGTATTAGCCATTCTTTTCTTGCGTTTTCCCTCGTGTTTCATGTTTTATTTGGTAGCTTGGGTTCCCTGTGTTCTGGTTTGGTTTTACCTCATGTCCTTGTGTTTCCCTCTCTTAAATGTCTGCCCCTCATGTGTGTCACCTGTGTCTTGTGACACACCTGTGCTGGTTACTCCTTTGTCTATTTGACTTTTCCTTTCAGTTGGTGATTTTGTGGATTTTGGATTGTTTCAGTTCCTAGACTTTTGGATTTTTAAGTGAGTACTTGTCTTTCCTTCATAACTGTGATCATTTCAAGATCATTTATAAGGTCCACACATGGCCTGTAATCCTTTTTTTTTACAATCATCTCATCTCACATAGGTCATCACTAACATATGTGAACTACAAATCTGCAACAGAAATTTAAACAGTAGAACTTGATACAAAACACAATTTGATATTTCTTCACTTTAATGAAGAAACCTTTCTCACCTTTCAAACTCACAAATAGTCATGAGGACTTTTTTAAGTCAACCAAAGTCACTAATTATTCTGCTTGACATGAAAATTGTTTTATGAATATCTTAATAACTCTTGAGAGAAAATATGGCAGAGATGCAAGGGCATAGAAAACTGAAAAAAGGTCCAGTTTTATGAATTACTTTTTTAGAGCAACTGGATTGGAACAAAATGTGCAGTTGATTCATAAGAAGTGCACAATATCAAATCTATACCCATTCTTCTGTTTTCCTTCTATTCATTCTGTGTTACTGAGCTTAAAACTCACCCTCACCTTCCTGCAACCAAAATCTCTTTAACATATAAATCATAAAAACAGAATACAGAAACATAAACACAAAATACAAGCTGCTATTTAATATTTATCAATCACTTTTGTCATGATGTGCTTTTTCATTTCACTTCAGACTCACATTCTTTTATCCATCTTTTGACATACCTTAGAATAAGAGCTGCTCTTTTGAATAGTTTAAATATTTTCTCTTGGGAATGAATTAAAAGTATAGAAAGACTCTGACAGCTATGCATGGAAGTAAGTGGGTCTTGTATAATTATGCTATGGAGCTTCATGGGACTAATCCAGACTGAAGTGTAAAAGTAGAACAGGTCAGTAGCTGTGGTCACTGCAGAGACACCACATGACACTGAGAGCCTGTTTTAGAAAACTCATTCATAACATCTACTCTGGATTTTATTACAGCAGTCACTGACTGTGCAATCTGCAATAAACAGATTCCTTTTTTGTGATTAGAATCTTATTACTCCAGTGGTGACAAGTGTAAATAATGCTTTGCCTTCAGTTTTTTTCTGCTTAAAATCTCTCAGAATTAGGTGATGATGTATTTCTCCTTCTGGGTGTCATATGAACTAAAAATACTCAAAACAAATGTCTCGATGAGCCGGCTTTCAAAATTCTTCCCAACATATTTTCTTTCACACTTTGAAAGAAGCGGTCTTTGTTTTTGGTCCCTTGATACATGGGGGATTCTTCTTTATTCTCTGTCAAATTCCCCTAAAACAGCCAGTGGGGCCTCATTGGTATACAGACTCTGCATTTGTACAAATATTCCTTTTCTGTTTTTTTTCTCTTTATTTTTACCACACGCTTACTGAACTAATGCCTTGCTTCCTCTGGGGCCCCAAGAGAAACGGTTCAGTTAAAAAAAGGATCTTTCAAGCTTGAGTCGCAGGGAACGCTGCAGCTGGTGGAGGGAAATAAAGCCATTGAGGGAAAATTAGAAGAATATTTCAAAATGCAGAGATTTGGTTTGGTTCCAGGCAACGGCTGCTTATGGAAAATATAGTTTACTTTTCACTGCGAGGTCAGAAAATTGAGGGCATGTCCTCAGAGGTGGCTAGTGGTCCTCTTGAAATCTGATTGGCTACTTTAACTGCCACCCCAAAACCTAAACTATAATTCTTGTAGCCTTGGTAAAATCAAGTATTAGGACTTTTCCAACAGACTGCTAATAAGATTCCTTACATTCATTTCAATGTAGCACACACCCTGGTTTTACAAACAGTAGAAAAAGCACTAAATATGTTTCTTAAGACTTTTATTTTGTTAGATAGAGGTGTGGGAGAAGAATCAACTTATCAACTTTTACACATTAACTGAGGTCTGGAAATGTGTTTTATGATCCTTAAGTGTGGATAAGAGTATTGTTGTGTGCAACTCATACAACAAAGAGTTGCCGATTCTAGGCTCTTGTATCTCCTCAGTGGTTGAAATGTAGCAGCCATAGTTGGAATGGGATTGCAGAGAAAACGAGTGACAAAGCTAGTCTGAGTACAAACTGCAATAATAAAATATTCTTGTCTGCGTCAAAACAATCCAAACTTTTAAGTTGGGCTTAGCTCAAATCTTTGATCAAAGCAAGAGGAAAGGGACGGCAAATGAGTGCTTGGTTTGATCCTCTGTCTCTCTTGGCTTTATTTAGGATAAGATGATCAGATCAAATTTTGTTGAAAGCGACCAGGGTTTGTTCTGCAGCAACACTCGTCACAGTTCTGCGCCGCAGACAAAGACAGAGGCAGAAACTAAATTTCTTTTTCCTCTTCCCCATTGTAGCATAACCTGATCACAACTTTGCTGAGTGCCACCACACACTGTTTTTCAGATAAAACTGTAAATGAAATACTGCTTCAGCAGCATTAGCTGTTCAAATCGCAGTCTGCAAACAGGCCACATTCAACAATGTGATCCCAACGGCTAAACAAAAAAAAAAAGATCATATTTGCAAAAAATCTATGAATCAAGGCCAATATTAAGCCACAATCAAACTCACACACATATGCATTTTTTTCCTTTTCACTGCTTTGATGAGAGCATGCTCTCAGCTTCATCTCGAGATTAATAAAGGTCGACTGAATGAACGAATGAAAGGTCTGCAGTGTGGACACAACCGTTCACAGCAGCTCAAAGTTAGACTGAAAAATGAAAGTTGGTTGTCAAAAATAGATAGGAAACAGAAGAGTTATACAAATGTTTCACTTGTGCGCATGTGTAAATACACATTTCATGCCAACCCCTGTGTAAGTCAGCACTCACACTGGGCCACCTCAGTTAAAAATGTCTGGACACACCCCTGCAGAGAAAGTGCTTTACTCTGGAAAGTGGGAGAAAAAAATAAACAGGAATGGATTGGAAATAGACTTTAAAAAGAAAGTTTTAGCAGATAAATAGGGTATGATACATCTAGGATAAATTGCAAAGGCAGCACTGATAACAAATGCTGCTAGTTAGATGAAAAAAAGAACAAAAAGTCTAAAAGCAGTTGCCACCCCCTGATGTTTCTTCTTAATGTGACGCTAGGGGGTGCTGTCGCTCCTTGTTAGCCGACAGTTCAGGCCGTGGAGTCTCATCCCACAGACAGAAAGACAGATTGAAGGAGAGGCAGAGAAGCTCACGTATATCTATCCCCGGAAATCCTCCCATCTCTCCACTGACGGACTGATTTGCAATTCAATAAGTCACAATGTCATCCCTTTAGCTTTTACACATTTAGCTGACAAAGGGAGACGGGCACGCGGCCTCGTGAAGTATCGTGTCGGACTCAAAGAAGACCTTAATGTTCTCTCCCTTTTGGATTTTTAGCCCTCTTTTCCTCGCTCTGACACACACACACACTTGCACACACACACACACACTTCTTAATATCAATAGAAGGGGAAGTTAAACTACAAGGCGCCTGCTGTATCACAGTGTGCGCTCACACTGTCACACACCAGTGAAGGCGGATGTGATGGCGCGCGTGCGGCATACACACACTCCAAAGCTCGTGCGAAGTTCACGTCTATCGATTACAGGTAGAACAGGTGTAGCGCGTGTCTCTCCCTGAATAATGCAGAGGGACTTTGAAGAAGTAAACAGCACGTGAACGAACCCGTACACATGACTGACAAGTACACAGGGAACTAAGCCTCTTCAACGGATATGTAGTTTTTAGTTGTTCTTTAAGAGACTGTGGACTTTCTAAGTGATCTTGATAAGGCCTAATGTCTAGATCAATGCCTGATCATAATCCCTAATTTAAAATGAGATTATCACTGCTAAAATAGGTTATTTCATAATGCTAATTTCTAGTTTCCCCAAACAGGACCGGATGGGTCGATTGGAACTAGGATGATTTATGGCACGCCGGCCGACAAAGTTTGGCAATGAGAGAAGAGATCTGTGTTTATCTCTGAAAACGATTATATTGACTTTATTTAGAGATAATAGTGGAAACAAGAGCTGGACTGTTTGGCAAAAAAAGAGAAAGAAAAACATAAGAAAGCTAAACAGGACAGTGATAAAGCAGGAGCTGAAGGCTAAAACACAGACTAAAGGCTAAAATGGACTAAAAACTAAGATGCAAACAAAGGCCAAAACACTGGCTAAGCTGTTTGTAAAAAAACATTTTTCCAACCCACATGCAGCAGTTACACTGCATTTATCTGTGCAAACATGAAAGCCTATCAATAAATGAAGGGTGACGTTACGTTTGCTCTGTTTGATAGATTAGCACTCCAAGGGCATGAAGATACTTAACTTCTTTCTTAACTGATTCATAACTTTTTACAGTACCTGACACGTTTTGAACAATAGTGCAATGTAACTGTTGATAAATACATTACCTCATTGCACTGCATCCTGTAAAAAGTTGTCTTGAACAAAGAAAAGTAGTGTCAAAAGTAAGAGCCTATCTCCATTCATCTATCAAAACAAGTAAGCATAATTTCTTCAGTTTGCTAGACTCCTCCAACCAGAGGTAGCGCTGTCGTCCACTTGAAACGACTTCTCCTTACAGTGCCTTTAAGTCTCACTTTCAACTTATGTTGAGTCTTGACAGCTTCAAAAAAGCCCTCTGAAAATAAATTTTGTTTTAACTTTGCCTTTTGAGGCCTGTTCATTACTTTTTTATTTTATTGGTTTTCCAAACTCTTTTTTTTGGGGGGGGGGGCAGAAAGCACTCCTAAAGCACCTCTGGTTTTCTTAAACATTTTTATACACCTCCAAGATAAACAAACAAGATAATAAATATGTATACGAATTACACCAGGGAACCAACGTTGAAAATATAAATGGATAAAAACACACAANAAAAAGTCTAAAAGCAGTTGCCACCCCCTGATGTTTCTTCTTAATGTGACGCTAGGGGGTGCTGTCGCTCCTTGTTAGCCGACAGTTCAGGCCGTGGAGTCTCATCCCACAGACAGAAAGACAGATTGAAGGAGAGGCAGAGAAGCTCACGTATATCTATCCCCGGAAATCCTCCCATCTCTCCACTGACGGACTGATTTGCAATTCAATAAGTCACAATGTCATCCCTTTAGCTTTTACACATTTAGCTGACAAAGGGAGACGGGCACGCGGCCTCGTGAAGTATCGTGTCGGACTCAAAGAAGACCTTAATGTTCTCTCCCTTTTGGATTTTTAGCCCTCTTTTCCTCGCTCTGACACACACACACACACTTGCACACACACACACTTCTTAATATCAATAGAAGGGGAAGTTAAACTACAAGGCGCCTGCTGTATCACAGTGTGCGCTCACACTGTCACACACCAGTGAAGGCGGATGTGATGGCGCGCGTGCGGCATACACACACTCCAAAGCTCGTGCGAAGTTCACGTCTATCGATTACAGGTAGAACAGGTGTAGCGCGTGTCTCTCCCTGAATAATGCAGAGGGACTTTGAAGAAGTAAACAGCACGTGAACGAACCCGAACACATGACTGACAAGTACACAGGGAACTAAGCCTCTTCAACGGATATGTAGTTTTTAGTTGTTCTTTAAGAGACTGTGGACTTTCTAAGTGATCTTGATAAGGCCTAATGTCTAGATCAATGGCTGATCATAACCCCCAATTTAAAATGAGATTATCACTGCTAAAATAGGTTATTTCATAATGCTAATTCCTAGTTTCCCAAACAGGACTGGATGGGTCGATTGGAACTAGGATGATTTATGGCAAGCCGGCCGACAAAGTTTGGCAATGAGAGAAGAGATCTGTGTTTTTCTCTGAAAACGATTATATTGACTTTATTTAGAGATAATAGTGGAAACCGGAGCTGGACTGTCTGGCAAAAAAAGAGAAAGAAAAACATAAGAAAGCTAAACAGGACAGTGATAAAGCAGGAGCTGAAGGCTAAAACACAGACTAAAGGCTAAAATGGACTAAAAACTAAGATGCAAACAAAGGCCAAAACACTGGCTAAGCTGTTTGTAAAAAAAATTTTCCAACCCACATGCAGCAGTTATACTGCATTTATCTGTGCAAACATGAAAGCCTATCAATAAATGAAGGGTGCCGTTACGTTTGCTCTGTTTGATAGATTAGCACTCCAAGGGCATGAAGATACTTTCTTCTTTCTTAACTGATTCATAACTTTTTACAGTACCTGACACGTTTTGAACAATAGTGCAATGTAACTGTTGATAAATACATTACCTCATTGCACTGCATCCTGTAAAAAGTTGTCTTGAACAAAGAAAAGTAGTGTCAAAAGTAAGAGCCTATCCCCATTCATCTATCAAAACAAGTAAGCATAATTTCTTCACAACAGTTTGCTAGACTCCTCCAGCCAGAGGTGGCGCTGTCGTCCACTTTAAACGACTTCCCCTTACAGTGCCTTTAAGTCTCACTTTCAACTTATGTTGAGTCTTGACAGCTTCAAAAAAGCTCTCTGAAAATAAATTTTGTTTTAACTTTGGCTTTTGAGGCCTGTTCATAACTTTTTTATTTTATTGGTTTTCCAAACTCTTTTTTTTGGGGGGGGGGGCAGAAAGCACTCCTAAAGCACCTCTGGTTTTCTTAAACATTTTTATACACCTCCAAGATAAAAAAACAAGATAATAAATATGTATACGAATTACACCAGGGAACCAACGTTGAAAATATAAATGGATAAAAACACACAAGTAAATTCCTACACCCTCCATTGGCTGCTTAACTGTCACTCAAACTCCCTAAATCCCGCCCCCACAGCCCCACAGCCTTCGCTGGCCCTCCTCCTCCTCCCCCTCCCTCTCCTCTGCCGGCTGGTGGAAGCGTCAGACCTCCTCCTCCTCCTTTTCGGTCCTCTCCTCTTCTTTGCTCTCCTCCTTCCATCCCGCGGACGAGTGTACACAGCCTCTCAAGTTGAGCCCAGACGCGCACACACACGCAACACACGCGCAGCTAGAGGAGGACAGCCGGAGGAGACACACACAGAGGGAGGAAGGAGAAGAGGAGAACGGGCGAAGCTGCTACTGGGCACGCCGAATTTTGGATTTTATTCATTATACATAACCTTAAGTGACAGTTTTCCTGGCTGTAATTACTCCAATGACGCGCGATAAGTGGACTTTTTAATCCGGAGTGGGAGTTCTTCGTCCACTCTGTTGGTCTTTTTGAACTTTTGAAGAAAGAAAAGTGGGATAGAGGAAGAGACTGTGAGCTTTGCTGTCCCGTTTGGATAAATAAGGCAGAGGAGGAGCGCCCCAGTGGAGGAAGCTCAGCGCTGTGGGGAAACGGGTTTATCCCTCGGCTCTGGCTTGAAGAGGACACACCGTTGACTTTTTTGGGGGTGGAGGATTAAAAGAAGAAGCAATCCTGCACTGGAATTTCCCACCGGGGCTTTCTTTTTTATTACCACTGACTCGAGAAGGATTTATAGTTCCCTCCAAGCTTCATCTGCCCGGTGTCTTAGGTCAAGCGCAGCGGGAGCGCAGTTTGGTCAATTTGAGATATATTGATGGCACCGATGCGGTAGTGATCTTTTTTTAGGGGGAAAGGAACGAGTTTAAAGAAAATAACAACCCCCCTTTTTTGTTCGTTCTTTTGAACAGTCCCGGAGGTTTTTCTTTACCGACTGGAGGGATGGAGACGGTGTGGAGAAGGGGACGCGCGCCGGTGGGCTGTTGCCTCTGGAAGACGGTGCTGCTTGTGCTGCTGTGGCAAGGTAAGAGATGGAAATGTTATCCAAGAAACTTGTTGCCAGTTTCAGACATCGTGGTGCACTCAAAAGTAACGAGAGGTGAATGCGTGAAGCTTGTTATGAAAACGAATGATCTGTTTTTGATGCCTTTGTGGAGTTGTTGAACACGGGCAGTGTTTCATTCCCTCTTGTCTTCTGATGCTTAGTTCTGCTTCACATGTGGTCGAAATAGTAACTTTTTGCTTTCGCTACAGCTACCTGAATTAATGCGTAATTCTTGTACCATGCTTTTCTTTGTTTTATCTTTTATGCTCGTGCGTAAATGTGCCCTTTTGGGAGAAGTGATGTCAGAATTAAGTCTGCAACAGGGATGTAGATGAAGGGAAACCCGGCTGCAAGCTCAGTATACCCCTTCTACGTGGCAGCGTGCATCTCCAAAAAAGTGTCAAACTCCACCAAGTTGCTTAATGTCATAATTGTTAGGATCATGCTTGCTTTCCATGTGGTGATCACAGATTAGAGGATAAGTTTGGCAACATTAAAACACACCCCTGGCACAGTCCTGGAAATACTAATGAAGCAAAATTAATTTTGTGAGCCAAATTGCGATCGATTATCCCATATCAACCTTGACACCTCTTGAAACTGTGCTTGTGTGCGGAATGATAAGTAATTGACTAACCCGAAGCGTCAAATGACAGATGCGTACTAACCGGTGCCATCCGAGACACCCGAACCCCGGAGAGACGTCGGCTGGCGCTGCCGGTGTGCTCGTGTGAGGGGAGCGCTATGAAACCTGATGGCACGATTTTCCCTGAAAGAGCCAATTTAATTTTTGTCGTTTTATAAATTGGAAAAGGTGTGGGAGTGACTTTTTTTATGCGTAACCCTGCCCTGAGCTTGTGGGGTCCCCTTCCGCTTCTGAATATGAGGTCATTTTAAATGATGAAGGGGGATGAGCTGCCCTTCCTTAAATTTATGTATGTCAAGAAAAGGCGACTTTTTTTTAATGAAGATGTCTCAGCTAAAGGCGAAATCGTAACCAATATCTTTATTTTCTGTTGTATGCAATTATGTGGTAAAAAGAGACGCACAGAGAAGGAAGTGGTCGAGATCTTACTTGAGTGTCCACCTCTAAAAAAGTGCTGACTTCATTCTAGCAGTCTTTAAAGGCTTCACTTTGCACCGACTTGTGGCGTGTGCCTTATGAAAACACAATGCAACCAGTCTTATACGCTCAAGGAGAATCGTTAATGCAGAGCGACTTTCTCTGTGCGCAGATGGCGATCTGCTGTCTCGCTTTAAAACCTAAATCAGGGCTGAGATATTCTGAATTCAGCTCGGGTAACACCGCCACCCACTTAGTCCCGGGAGAAGAAGAAGCATAAGCTGAAGAAAGCTGACAGATATTTTGGGTTTGGAGCCCTTTGAGTGCGCGCTTGTCCGCCTCCGTTTCATTTCCCTTCCACACTAAATGACATTCCTTCAGCATTAGTATCGCATTCCCCACGAGTGTGCTCTGCGTGTGCGCGCGCTTGCATGCCCGCGTGTGTTGGTGTTTTAATCAGCTCCGATCACTCGCGGCTCACTGAGCAGTTAACAGTCGCTGCGTTGTGCGCTCCGGAGCGCGGCGGTCCCTGCCGCTGCTGTGGCCGCGCGGCGCACGACAACACCGAAAGGTGACTGGAGAGGGAGCAGCGGGCAGGAAAACAGCTGTGGCCGCCAAAACGGCTGAGCAGCTGAAAGATGAAATCAACCAAAACGGTCCCTGTCTTCCTCTCCTCCCTGTCACACGATCTTGTCTTCTTTTTTCCTCTCCCTCCTTCTCTTTCTACTTGTAGGATGAAACACAATACAACCTTTACAACCCAGGGTCTGTAGCTTTTGTCTGACAGTGCATGCTGCTCTTTGACTGCTGTTTAGTGGCTCCCTTGGCAGTTAGGATGGCCAGGAGTTTCTCTGTTTTTGCTCAGTCTCAGTCCCTCTCCCTCTCTCTCTCTCCCACACACACACACAGTCTCACACACAGACATGCATAAGGAAAAGGTCTCTTCCAACTTGGCTGTGCTTACATGCTTGTTATTGGGCACTGGAGAGCCCTGGCTCTAATGGTATAATGGCCACCCAAGGCTGTTTAAAGAGCAAAACAACTCGCTGCTGCTTTTCTCTCTTTTCCTGCTTGTTCTGCCGGACTCAGTTTGGTTTCTCCCCTTCAGTGTTTACTTGCTTATTCCTGCCTACTTTCAATTCGTCACACAGCGCCTTTTCCACCTGTGTTTGTGTGTATGCTGCTGTCTGGAGCTGTCTTTTATAACACTTGAGAAGTTTCCACCCCCACATCTAACTAAAGTCACCACAAAGAAATGTGTTTTTCAACCGTGGTTAGCACAGTTTCTTCCTACAATTGCTCTCATTTGGCTTTTAACTCTGCACGTCTCCCAACATGTAATCAAAGAGTTATTTATTCCCCTTTTATTCCCCACGGTCGTCCCTGTTTGTGTCACTTTCCTGATGCGGCCTGAGTGACGTTTCCATTTCCTTGTCACTCCGTTTCGCGGTAATTACATCACAGTGTCATTTCATCAGCCAGGTCGTTGGTTTGTTCAAAAGCAGAGCATCAGCCTGATGCTTAGTTTAATGTTGGAGGTTCAGAGGCTGAAGAGTCACCTAGGAGGGGGGTCATGACTCTGGCTCTGTCTTCTCTGCAGGAGGTCTCTGTGGGTGGGCAAACTGGGAATTCCTTATGTTCATAGAAATCAAACAATACATCAACACAAGAGCAATTTTTTATTTTTCTGCAGCTTTGTAGTTTCTGAAATTGAGCTGCAAGTGTTGCACTGTTCGGGAACTTTGGTGCGACTTCACGGTCTCCAGGATTTGGTGGCATTTTAGAAGCGATTTGACATTCAAAATACTTCTCTAAATGTTATGTTACGTGACATGAAGCTGTCCTTTGTGGCTCTGTAATAAAGCTACTTATTTCAAAAGATCTTTTCAGATATATCTGCAGTGGCCTACATTCAAAACAAGAGGAGGAATACTAGAATAGTTAAGTGTACAAATTTTCAAAGTGGATCTGCCAGATGTGGATGCTTTCAAAATCTCAATATTTGTACAGGCCCCAAACTTAACTCATTAAAGCAACTAGGAGGAATTCTCAGGTGGTAATGAAAGTGACTAAAACAGATAGTGGTATCTGTTTATGAGTTTTAAAAGCGAAACAGAATTTCAGCAACATGGGCTGTTGTTTTGATGTTATTTTCTGATATTTGTATTTCTAATGCCTCTTCCACAGAGTGTGATGTAAGAGGAACTGATCAAAAAAAGACTCATCATTAGGTTATCCAGAGCAAATGTTCTCTGTGAAAAACAAACTTGTGTTCTTGGTTGAAGGTAAAAAAAAAACAAAAAACCAACCTACATGTATCCATCATGAAATAAGCACGCTAACAAGAGCTACAAAATTGTCAATGGGGGGCGCCACAATGAACAGGCCCTAAAGTTTCTTACTGAAGCCTAAAGAACTCTGACAAATACTATGGCGCAACAGTAAATATTTCAAAATAAGAGCTCATGAATTAACAACATTGATTGCTTTAACTTATTTATTTCTTTACCTTTTTTTTAAATCTGCCATTTTAGAGTGTAGTGTGTGTGTGTACTTTTGTCTGTGTGCGGATGTTCAGACCATTAATCGAGCAATACAGTGCATAAATTATTACTGCCATAAAATTTTATGTGTTACATGTAGCTCGACTTAAACAGGCACATATTTTATTGAAATTACCTACACTGACAGTCCCATACTTTATGAGTAGGAGGAATTTTTAGTACAGATAGGCTAAAGATAAAGATGTAAATGCATAGAAGCAATGCTGGTGAAATATTGACCCGACTACTATTATTTATTATTGAAAGGTTCAACCTTAAAGCTCCTGTGAGCGATTTTTAGTTGGCTTTAAAGCGGACACAACTAAGCACACGCGCATCTTTATGATGTGCAAAAGCTAATAAGATCATCAGCTCAAAGTAAACAACACCTACTTTAGCAAACCTCACCGTAAAACACATGAGAACATCAGTGTGGAAGTAAGGGTCACTGTTTTGTCCACAAGGGGCACCCAAAATCACAGGAAAGAGGCAGCTGCTCACAGGAGCTTTAAGAGAAAAATAACCTGAATATGGGATACACTTTAGATTTTAAATGTTTTGAGACTGTGACATTTCTGGTACTCTTTAAGCGTGTCGGAGGATTAGACCTTTAGCTTGCTGGTCACTGCAGTTTTTTTTCAAATGCATTGTTTGTGATTTATATTCAGGACAGCCATGAAACAAGATCAGGCTTTGTGTGTTGAACCCTGAAAATAATCTACACTATTTAAAGGGAGAGAGAGAGAGAGAGAGAGCGGGAGAGTGAGTGTCTGCCTGTGTGATGGAGCGTATATTGCACTACACTGTTAACCTGTAGCAGAATGTCAGCACTCTGCACCATTACTCATGCAATACAGAGCATTAATAATTACTGACATAAAATCACTGGGACAAGTGCACACACACACACACACACACATGCACACACACACGTACACACACACAGAGGAAGTCTCTCACATTGTTCTTTATATACGGCCCTGTGTGTGTGTCTGTGTGTGTCTGTCTTTGTGTCTCGTTGTTGGTTTCATTCACTGGCTCGCTGACTCACTTCAGCACAGACTTGCATGCTCACACGTGCATGCACACAGACACTCTCGCACACACTCAAAGAAGTCACACATACATAACACATCCAAACACACCCACACACAGAGGAAGCTTATTCTCTGAAAAAAAAAATTAAGTAACAGAGAGGATTTTAAATGGGGCGAGAGACATTTCAGAGATGGAGGATGTGAACTTTTAACATTTACTCATGAAAGCTCGACGCGAGAAGGAACAGGGAGGGGGCGACGAAAAATGGGCAAAGTGAGGCGTGAGGCTGCTAAACACCGTGACCCTGGAGAAATCTGACGCCTTTGGTGTGAGCTTTTTCTCTCATTTTGCGTCTGAATCACACATGCACACAATCACAGGGCCTTTTTGTGAGCGGACAGAGCAGGGTGAAATGGTGGTGTACTGTAAGGAAAAGACACGAGGCGCCTTTCACTTCCTGACTCTTCTTTCCTTATCTTTTTTGAGGGTCATGAAATTTTTACCATTTTTGCAGAACTGTTTCATTTAATAGTCATATTTTTGTATGCAGCTGTGGCACTGCGAGGCCACCTGTGTGGGAAAGCAGGAGAAAAACTGCACTACCATCTCTTACAAAAGCCACGGTCAAGGTGCAGCTTCAGGGGCACTAGCATGAGCACAAACATGAATACCTGTACAGGTGGGCTGAGGTCATGCAGCTACGTCCCTTTTAATGCATTGTATTTACGTTTCGGCATTCAGCTCTTTCATACTTTCGAGAAAGAGAAATGTCTCATTGTACTAAACATCAATCAAACACGCCTAAAAGCTTCTGCTAATTTCAGACACAGAGACCTTCATTCCAACCCTGTAAATGTGTCTGAAGATTTTATTATGTTTGCTTTCTGAGCTGTCATTACAGCCGTATCCCTACAATTTTGCACCTTGTATCAGCTGTGAGTACATTTACATTTCGCAGGGTGGATAATGTCCAACACCACACACACACAAAAAAAAATAGCGACTTAATACCCAGCTGGCACTTTTAAACATTCATCCTGCCATTTTCTCAAGTGTGAAGAAAACATGGATAGTCTGGAGGATATTGGATCACAGGTGTGGTGAATTGTAGTTTTTAACACCTTCTGAGTTTTTCCTTTTTGCTCTATAAACCTGATTTAAATTCACTTGTTTTTGGTAGCCTTTCAGAAAATCCAGGGTATGTTCTCTACTGCATCTTGCACAAAAATCTGTTCTTTTATACTTGTGATATCTTGTTGTGAAGTCTCCACTGTGGGTAAAAACACATCAATCCTTCTTCAATAGGAAGAACAGGTTCCCCATGCCACTTGATGGGCAGAAAATGTGTTGCACACTCACACGTCTGGATGATAAGCAAAATAATGTGCCTTTCATCGTCATAAGGAGACCGACTCTTCCTCTCAGCACACAGACGAGGAGGCTGCAGAGAGAGAGAGAAGGGGAGATTTTGTCTTCTCTTGAGAGCAGATTTTATTCATCCTCTGTGTCCCTTCCTTCCATATCAGTAAATCTCATCTAGAAGGATACTGTTTGCTGCTGGGCCTGGCCATATTTACACTGAGGCACTCACACAAATACCAACAAACACACGCTCACTCACATGCACACCCCTGTACTCGACTTTCTGCACAAATGCTCTCTTTCTCTGGCGAACACACAGCAAATGAGACAGAAGGAGGGATTATTAGGGAGCCAGAATGTGTAATCACATTCTTTCTTCATGTTTTTAAGGGAATCTGGCAATTTAACGACCTTGGTGAGCCCGATGACTCATAAAATGACTGAGAACATGTTTTTCAGTCTTGTTTTCATGCAGATTCAATACAACACATTACACTGAGTTCGTTCCAATGGCGACATCTCTTAAATGCACACCTTTTCATTTCATGGGCACTGTTTTGTACATTTTGAAGTATTTCCACATCACTTCTTGTTGTACCTATCTGCCTATAATTAAAAGTCAAACATGGAAATGAATGACTTCATATTAGAAAATATGAAGGCCTGAGTCATGTCCTTCTAAAATCTCATTAAAAGTCACAAAACCCTTGTGAAAGAAAGTGCTTGAATTCCAAAGAATCATTTCAGAGCGACTGATGGAAAAAGTTTTATGATGGAAGTTTAGTTGAGAAACTTCTTAAAGAAGCACTGATTCAGAATTAGAAGTTTAGATACTCAAAGCTGCCGAAGTAGCTTCATAAACCCTACATTTAGTTAAAACACCCCTTATCTGTGTGAAGTAAAACTTTTCTACAGTGTAAAAAGAAAATGTATAGGTGAAAATTTCTGCCAGATGAAAATATAAAATTAAAAAAATGACTTTTATCACATTGTTCTTTTCACTTGACTTGGACAAAAAAATCTTTAAAGAGCAAAATTGATGAGATAAAAAGTAAAAATCTCTACTTTTTGTCTTAAAAATATTTGTCCCATAGTTTCACTTTGCAATCTCAAAATATTGACTTTGTTGTCTTTTTCAGAATTTTGACTATTTTTCTTTTAATTTTGACATTTTATCTCAAAATTTGAATTTCTTATCTCATATGACTTTTCTTTTCTTATAATTTTGACATTAATTTCTAAAATTGTTGACTTTATATCTGAACATTGATTTTTTTTTCCCCATTATTGACTTTTCACCTCAAAATTTCAACCTTTTATTTCATAACTTTGACTTTGAGGTTGGGGGACTGGAATAACACCAGCGGCACTGTGCAGTGACTTATCATACATTTTCATGGTCTGAAGAACAATCTGTGGAAAGCCCAGACATTTTGGATAATTTTATAAAATTCCCCTGGACATAAAACTACAGCCAAAAAGGAGGACATGTCCAGGCAAAGGAGGATGTTTGGTCTCTCTAGTTTATAGTTAGGGTTAATTCATAAATGGAAAGAACAATGTTTGGTAAGCAGGTAGGAATAAGGTAGGTAAAAGGCATCTGTTGAATACTTTTACCTTAAAATCAAATTTAAATGAATGTTTCTGGCTCTACTGTTAAATTCCAAACTAGCCAAGTTCTGAACAGTCTGCTATGAATGAGTCTGAACACTGAGTTTAACTTCCTTTCCTCAAGTTTGTGCTTTTTAATCTGCTTTTTGTCGTTTTCTCTCTGTGGCCACGAGACAGCCGAGTTTCAGAGGCCTGTCGAGGGGTTTAAGGGTCCTCCTAATGAGCAAGTCATTTTCTCCCAGATTAGCGTGAATTGCCAGGCTAATTTTGTGTGTGTGTGTGTGTGTGTGTGTGTGTGTGTGTTAGTTGTGTATATGTGTGTGACTGCCATTGTAGATCCATAAGCTATGTCTAGGGCTTTAAGGTTGAGCCAATCAGCCACACATTTTCTCCTACATTAGCTTCACTTAGCTGATTAGCCTCACAGTCTGAGTGTGTGTGTGTGTGTGAGAGAGAGAGGGAAAGAGAGAGAGATATACAAACTGAATGGTTGATCATTATCACCATGACACAATGACTCAGAGGAGACTAACAATGAATTAACATTAGCTTTCATTTTCTCATCGAGGTCTGATTGAATGCAATTTATGGTTACGATATGCAGCTGTGTGTGTGTGTTAAAATGTGTGTGTGTGTGTGTTAAAATGTGTGTGAGAGTGTGTAAGTGTCAGTACTGTAACAATTGCCTGTAATTTGCTGAGTGGGTCTTTTCGTCTGTACTTCTGCTTCCTCAAAGCATGAACACGTTTTTAGTGAAGAGGGACTGAAGCCTCATGTGTAGGTTAGAAAAAGTGAAACAGCACAACTTTTTTAAAAACGGTGTTTACTTACTTGATGTGTTGTTTTGGTTGGCTGTTGCCTTTATTTTTTATCTTTTGAAACACTCGACCCCCAATTAGACAAAACCCCCAGAAAACAGTAATAAATCATGAACAGCCATCGTGAAACTCATGTGACCACACGTCAGATTCTGCTTGTTGACACTGTGGCAAAAAGTAACAATTCTTTGGTGAGAACATCAGACTTTGAGCGAGTTTTGAATTCTTATATCATGTTAATCTCTTTAATTTCAGATCTATTTCTCCCAGAAAAAGTAACATTCATTATGTTTGGATGGAAAATGCTGCCACTATGTGCAGCTTTATCTTCTCACATAATCTCACATAATGAAAAATGTGAAATAAAAAGTTTACCCAAAGTTTGCCTTTAATTTTAAAATATTATCATCAAGCCATCAGCCAGGTTCTTTCTGCTTTGGTGCAAAGACATAAGAAAGCTATGCCAACACCATAAACTGTAAACAGGATTTTACCGTTGTATGGTTTTAAAGCCAAAATATCCCAACTATAGTGCATTCAGAGATAATCTGAGTGGAGCTGGATAACCAAATTCTGTGTTGTCTTTCTTTTGAAAGTCTAATCTTTTCTTTGCTCTCCTTTCCAATTTATCGTACCATTCGCAGGAAAACTATGCAAGAACGGCAGCTGTCAGTCATAGTGAAATGTGATGTAAAACTTTTAACATCTAAAAACAAATGAAATAAGAAACTTGAACACCTGAATGAATGATATGATCATACAGATGTGAGAAGTGTTTCTATTTGGTGTAATGTAATTATTTTTTTTAAAGAACAGTGGTGACAGGGTTTTTTTTTAACCTACATTGTAGCCACTAGGGGGTGAAGTTTTTGTGGCAACCTCAACTCTAGCTGAGGAGATGACAACCATATTTTTATAACCTTTGGTCAGCACTCATAGTTTGATCATTTTGGCTTCGTTTTTTTTTTTTTTTTTCAATGAGCGGATTGAGATGTCATCCATATTTATTTACAGTCTGAAGTAACAGCTTTCCTACCAATGATCAGACATGAGAACAGAAATCTAGCAAAGTATTTGTATTGTAGCTTTAAGGGCGTGTCTGATTACATCCTGAAACTATTTCTCCATAAAATCATTTTCTTCATCCTCACTTCTCTCTCGTCTGTCTTCAAATTCGTCCTCATCCCCCAGTGCATTACCCACGACTGATTTGCTATTTGTTTTCTTTATCAAAGTCTGTATTTAGCCGACAATCTGCCGACTAGATAAGCTATTTGATGGCTAATAGTTTATTTATGTTCTTTCATCACTACATTATTTTTCTCTGACAAACATCTGAGAAGCAATAACAGGAGTTTAATGGGGCAGAGCTTAGCAGACACACGAGAGGACGAGACAGATTCATCCGTCTTCTTCTTTTTTTTTTCCTTTCCTTCTTTGCATCCTGTTTCGTCTCGGCCTCTATTGTGACACTTTTTCCTCGTGTAATCATTCGTACGGTCATTCATCATTCTTACATTTAATCTACTTTTCTTCTTTGTCCTTTTCTCCACCTAAATGTCTCCTTTCTTTCCCCTTTTCTCACACTTTTTTCTTCTACTTTCTCACTGTTCTGTCCACATTACAATTCTCTACCTCCAACCCTTCTCACTCCATCATTTGATCTGCTGCCATCGTGTTCCAGATTTTCCCAAAGTGCAATATTTCTCTCCTTGTCATCTCTTTCTCTGTTCCCCCTCTACTCTCTCCCCATCCTTTTCACATTTTGTCTCTTTTTTTTTCTGTCACCCATCGATATTTCCCCACCTGTCATCATGTTCCTCTCTCTTCCCCTCCTTCTTACACCCCCTCCATCCCTCCATCTCTCTCCCCCCTCTCTCTCTCTGAGAAGCTCTTAACCAGTCCTCTGAGAGTGTGAGAGCTGCTCGGCCCTAAATGATTTTCTATTACCGCCGCCTGTTAACAGCGCTCCATTTGATCAAGCTAATGAAATTGAAAACTTTCATCTCAGCCAAATTGATTTCAAACCTGAAACCTCACGCGACCGGAGAGAGAAAGAGAGAGAGAGAGAAAAGTGAAGACTGAGGATGCTCGAATGTCATGTTAGCGGAGCACAGTGTTCCCCTTAGAGGAGCACAGAAACCAGTTAGCCTGTACTATATGTCATGTTTCTCTTATCCCTGTGAGACTGGAGGAGCCAAACCTCTCACTTCAGTGTGTGTTTGAATGTGTTTACCTTCATATGGTGTCTGTGCGTCTGTTGGTGGAGAATGTGTTTGTGAACACAGGGTTCAGATGAAGTTTGTTCAGACATTAACATTTTAAATCGTCGCGGTACACTGGATTCCCTTTGTTTAGATAAAACTAGGAGTTCAGTATCAGTCAGAGACACAAAATGCATCAAGACATCTTGCAGGCGTGTGAAGAGCTTTGCTAGAAACATCGCAGCATGAAATCGAAGAAAAAGAACCAGTTTGATTGCTGAAGGCAGGGACACGCGGTACATTTGGAGTGATTTAACTGGGCTTCCCCCGTGCAGGCTGGGTGGTTTTGTTTTTTTAGTTGGGAGATTAAATCTACCACTTTGTGGTGTTTCCAAGATTTAAATGAAGTTCCTGCCTGCTATCTTCATAAAAAAAACGTGTTACTTGAATACAACAAGAAATGTTGAAGTGATAATGAGCAGAGCCAGGCCAGGGGTCAGCAGGTTTAAGGTTTTACAGCTTAAACAAGAGTAAAGAAAGACTTATCAATGGAGTGGGAGGTGTGGGAACTCCTTGGTCTTGCGTCTACAGCTATCAGTCAGTCATGAAGCTTGCTGGACTCAGCCAACATGAGTTATAGTTAAGAGTTATCACATCATTAAGCTATCTATCTGTACTATATATACATAATCTGTTTAGTTTTTATCCTTATATCATTAACAAACAGAAGTAATTTATATATACCCATATAGCTTCCACATAGTACATTCACTTTACTTTATCCTGTATGTAACGTAATACCTTGTAAAATTATATAATCTTTATTCACTAGAGCATTTATAATCTGTTATTAATTTAAATCATGCACATACAATTGACAATTGCACTCCTGCTTATTGCAAGAGATGCCAGACCTCATTTTGTTACTCTATACTTGTATATGTGTATTGACAATGGAGTCTGGTCTCGTCTTGTCTCGTCTCATCTCAGCCCACCAGTTCCCAGGGTGGGGTTCTGGAAATGCTTTCCAAAATCAAAAACTAATTATAGTCACATTTAGTCAATTCATTGAAAATACAAAGAGAAATAGAGGTTTGATTTGATATAAAACTATACAAACAGAAACTTTTTGCTCATTTTTCCACATTTCTTTGTTGCAGACCCCTGAGGGGATCAAAGCAGCCTGATAACAGAGTCTGTGGTTGTAGTCCGTCTCATCACAGATAGTTGATGTTGGGCTCATTTATAACTTTACAAATCTAAAATAAAAGTGTTTGAATGTAAATGTAGTAACACTAAATTTTAAAATAACCAGTACTGCATGTACACAGCACATAAGACTTACATCTGCATTTATAGTTTCATACAACAGTGGGAATTAAGTGGTAAACATTTGTATAGCTGCCAGAAAAAAGATGCAGACTGTTAAATGGAAAAGAAAACACACAAATCTGGTAGAACATGAAAAAAAATGCAAGTGCATAGAGTTTGTTCTGAAGTGTTTAAAAGCAGAACTTGGCCCTTAGGTTATCAACTGTGCTGAACAGAGCGACTACACATGCACACTTTTTCGATTTGGATGTGCGAAATGGCTGCATTTAGGAAAATTTAAGGCTTTTTAAAGTCCCTGAATGTAGATACTTATCCTTAAACATTTTTGAGATTTAGTAGGTCACTTAGAAATCCTAGCTCCACAAAATAAAGAGGCTGTTAAAGAAAGGTACTGCGTAGAAGGAAAGAGGATAAAGTATAATAGCACAGTGCATCATCAAGAAAAAGGTTGTTGAGTGGAAAGATTTGTATGTAACTGTGTTTGTGTTTATACAGGTGATTTTATTATGTTCCTTATTTATATTTGTGTGTAAGCAGTTTAAGGGCCCTGGGCTTTAAATGTTTGGCTCAGGCCCGCTGTAAACACTTGATGGCATTAGCTACAGTCTGAGCGAGAGGCTGGAGTTAGAGAGAGAGAGAGAGAGTGAGAGAGAGTGGAAACAGTTAAGAAGAGAGGGAAGCAGAGGGAGACATTAAAAGGCCAGACCAGGCCACGATCCGGGCGCTGTGAAAAAATGGGATGAAGAGAGTGAGGGAGAGATGAAAAGAGGATGAAAAAGTAGCAGTGTGAAATGAGACTCTGCTCAGAGAGGGGAAGAGGGGGAGATTGGAAAAAGATGAGAAAGAGAGTAAAACAGAAAAGGAGAAAAGGAAGGAGGCAAAGAACAAATTACAAGCCAAGAAGGGGGGGAAAAGACGCAAGAAGGAACAAGATGAACAGATCCGTGAAACAAAAGCATGGGAGGGATGGCTGTTTGGCGAAGGAGAAAGCAGGAGAGTGAGCATGAGGGACAGAGGGAGATTTAACATTTCATTTTGTGTTGCTCTTAGCCTGTAGGCCAGTATTACAGGGAAGATTTCCACTATTTACAAAGCTTCCAGCGCCTCCAGAACTCCATCTACATAATGTTTAACATGCTCAGCTCGGCTGCGCTCTGCCCGTCAAAGGGAGACGCTGTAAGGTTTTCAAGCATCAATCCCTGAAGCCTGCCAGGGGTCGGGGGAGGGGAGGGAGCAGGGGTGCTGTAGTAGGAGCCAGACTCAACACGCAGTAATTGAATTAAAATGCTGGTAATAAGACATCCATATTTAACCCTGATCTATGTAGGCGCTTTCCTGCTGCAGTGATGTGATTCTTCACATGATGAAGTGGAGAGGGTTATGGGCAAGAGGCGAGCAGGGCCTGGTTGGTGACAAATGATGGAGCAAACACTGGAGGCTTCTATAAAGCAGATTAGACTTAA
Source organism: Thalassoma bifasciatum (assembly GCA_008086565.1). Classification (NCBI taxonomy): domain Eukaryota; kingdom Metazoa; phylum Chordata; class Actinopteri; order Labriformes; family Labridae; genus Thalassoma; species Thalassoma bifasciatum. The sequence goes on from RPOG01000314.1 coordinate 251,001, forward strand.
GACCCAGTTTGGTTTGTCAATTGAAGAATGCTGATGTCTTTTTGGACACAGCAATAAGTATCTTGGAGTCTAACTTTAACCAACTGGAAGAGCTTCAGAGGCAATAACGCAAAGGGTTGAGGTAAACTCAGAGACAGGTACTTTAAACAGCACTGAAAGGTTCACTTCAAAAGATGCAAAGTGGAGTCTCAGTGCAAACAAACAGATGTTAGAGGGTGCCCTGAAATAGATCCAAACAGATATGAGTACCTCAAAGCAAATGCTAAAGGTCATCTGAAACAGCTGTGGAAGGTGAACTTGAAATACATGGTGATTTTTAAAAGATATACAAGGGTAACCAGAGGAAACCAAAGAACGATAACCTTGAAACAAACCGAAATGGTTGCCAGTTATAAAAAGTGAAATTGTATCCTTAAACAGAGGCAAATTAGTCACTTCAGAACAGCTTATAAGGATGTTTAATAACAGATGCAAAAGGAAACCTCAAAGCCTCTGTTAGACTTTAGGGGGATTATCAGTCCACATCATTTCATATGTTTCCTGCTCTATTGCACATGTCGACTGCTTGATGCGCTCACAGGCACAGCTGTATAATTGCAGAAAATGAGTGTTGAACTCTTAACCACAATAATGAAAGTGATTGAGGTGAGGTTACATAGCAATGGAAAGATGAGATAAGATACAGTATGATGAGACACATTTTCATTGATCAAACTGGGGAAAATTCATTGTTAAAGCAGGTCAAAAAATTAGAGATATGACAGGAGAAAAGCAAATACACACAGTAAGTACAAAGCAAGCAAAGATTAATTTTTTTTTAAACATTTTATTACTCTCATTACATACCCAGCCATGCAGGTGCAGTTCATAGTCAGGATGAAGTTGCTTTTCTAGTTCATAATGACCCAGACTTTGTACATCTCCGTCCTCTTCTCTTGCCTTTGACTGGGCCGCACTTTCAGAGCCACAAAGTTTTAAATGTTGTAATCGTGTAGTAGTATGTCCTGAACATGGTTGTCTGTTACATAGCTGTAGGCATCCAGTGTCTTGTAAGATTTTAGGCTCTACCGGGTTTACAGACTTGGTGTCACTTGGTGTCTAAATCAGGTAAGAATGAATGTCCGGCCACTGAAGTCTGGGCCATTTCTTCTCATCATTTATCCACTCACCTGCACCTCAAGCATATGGGTCATTAAGATGTATTCCATTAACTAATGTTGGTTGAGCAGCATAATTTGTTTTATTACTAGGTAATAAATGGTTGCAGTACACTGACAACATTGCTGGCAAATTAACGACCAACTCCAAGTAAACCACGACAACCTGTCAAATAGTTTAAGGGACCGTTTTTTGTCAGTCAAGTTGTGTGTATGGTGCTCCTCACAGCCTGGTGCTGAGACGTGTCCTATTATAACGAACTGCTTAACCCATGTTTTTAGCTTTTGTTCTATCACTCTCCTGTTTAGCTGTCTTAGCTGCCCTGACCTCCTTTTTCTTTTTGACAGTCCAGTTCCAAAAATAAAAATAAAATAAAATGAATCCAGTATATCCTTTTTTTCCTAGAAAAAGAAAAGATCTTTGGTCTCACTTTGTCATCTCACTTCTCACGGCTAAACTTTGCCGGCAGGCGTAGTGTCATCAAAGGGACTTTCTGTCCATGTGCTGCAAATGGATTTGTGTTCTCCCGGGAAAACTGACCCGACTGAAGAAACACTAAGGAACAGATTGAGGGTCTAAATACAAAAAATAAAAAATAAGAGTGTATGTTAGAGTGTTGGTATTTAATGCACCTGGACGAGAGGCTGTTTCTGATGTATTTGGCATTTCAACATAGCAAAGGATGATTTTGTCCATTACAGTAGATAAAGTTGTTGCTGGGACATCTGGTAACTTTTTCAAGCACTAGATATAAGAAATTCAAATCTAAAAATGCGTATTCATGACTGTTATCATGTGACCCCTGTGGGTTTTATTAAAACTGCAGAGTGATTCAGAGCAGCAGTGCTTACAGTACGAGAGGTGTTAATCATCATCTGAACTGATTACAAGCTTGATCAGCGCGCAGCTCCTGTCACTTCTCTTTAGTGTCAGGTTCATGAACTTTGAGATGCAAGAAATGTAGCACCTCAAAGAAGCTGCAAGATAACCTTGGAAAAAAAAGGATTTACAACCTGGATTACATCAGATCCAATGTACAAAGACATACTTTTTCCCCCAGCTGAACTTTTTCCCTTTATTTCACACTCTTGTGAGATTTGAGATTACAATGACATTTCTTCTGACTGATAGAACAGACTGCATGTTCTTGGAGGTGCAAAAAAAAAAATTCCTGTGCTGTGACTGAAAGAAGCAGCAATAAAGTGGCTGAGGGGAACGTTGACATCTCTGTGAGATTTGGCCCCAGCCTGTGCTTAAGAAAAGAACGAGTGAGGCTGCATCTGTTGTAGATGAGAGTGGCAGCCTGCTGATTAGAGACAGTGACTCACTGACAGAGATGATACTCGGTGATTACCACACAATCTCACAGACTGTCTCGTTCTTCCTCTGTGGGAAGAACTTGAACCACAAATTTGACCTTTTTTGAAATTGTTGTGAATAATGGTCCTATTATTTCTGCCTTGTCAATGCGGTGCATGATGTCAGCATCGTGATGATGGCAGTGTGTATGATCCATGCACAGTTGTGATTAATGCTTTCATACTCAATGTATTGATTCATCTCCATTGATTTTCATGTTAGAAAAACACTCTCTTGCATTTCCTTCAAGGCTACTAACTCATTGAATTTCTAATACAGGCCGCTGACATGTAAATGTTCAAGAAGCACTTTTTAACTTGCTCACTTTTTTTCCTCTCTTATGGTTCTTTTGGACCATGGGGACTTTAACCCTTTGTCCACAATAGCATCACACACAGCTGTGATTCACTTTGTATAGTAACTCTTAAACAAAAGTCTTCTTTGAGCCTGATAGTGTGGATATGTCTCTGTCAGCTCCCATTGTAACAGTTTGAAGAGTTACCCTGTAAACTGGAGACCTTCAGCTGGATGTTTCAGAGGATATTGAGTTTATAAGAGCTGTTAAAACTCTCAAGAAGTACTGGGAAACACATCCAAGTTTAGTGTTTATAATGTTCTCAAGAGTTTAGTATTTACTGATGATCTTAAAATGTTTCAGAGGGATGCATCCAGTCAACACAGGTCTATGTGGACAGCACAGATGGAACTGAAGCTATTTTTCTGTGCCATTTTGCCTAATTTTGACTAACCTAATTTGGATAATGTGCAAAGGGAAACTGGAAAAACAATGGGCCAAAGGAGCAATGTAGTACCTGGAACTATCAGTGCCTGGACCCTCCGGTTAGAAGACACTCTTTGTTTTCCAGCTTTTATTAAGGTTACTCCCCCTTCATATGTTTTTTCCTCAATCTACAGAGTGTGAAGTCTGACAAAGTTTATAAAAACATAAAACAAAACTTAATCTCCCTGTGAGTCACTCTTTACTTTTTAATGACTTACCTAGCTCCATCATCAGTCCCCGACTCTCATCAATTTAATAAATTTCTAATCATGAGTATAAAGAATAGTTTACACATGCCTTAATAACTCAAGCCAGACAGAGCTCTGAAAGGGCTGATGTGTGAATACAATCATTTAATTATATTTTTTCAATTTCAGAGCATTTACAGATTGCAGTCAGCGAGGAAACTTCCGTTCAGACAGGTCTCATAAAGTTTACATTATGTTGATTAGAACGTAATCTGTGAGGAAATGTGTTTCTTTGATGATAATGCTGTTGAAAATTACTGATTATGAATATGATTTTGTAAACACGACTGCTGTTTGTCACAAGGATATGTTCTGTCTAGATCATTATTCAAGTAATAGGTTAATGATTTGAATTATACATTATGTACTGTACTTAAATCTGACCTTTACAGACTCAGAAAGAGTATCCATAGGATTGAATGAATGTATTCAGCAAAGCTTGCATGTGTGTGTGCTTGTGCTTTGTGTGGTTTCCCCCTGTGCTAATTGGCTACATGTAAAAGAAATTTCTTCAATACATTGACCAGCTCTGTGTATTTGTGTGTGTGTGTTTCAGAAAATAATCTATTGGAAATAATGTTGCTGGTGTGACTCCCGCAGTGTGTAATGTGTTTGTTCGCTAAGCTGGTGTGCCTCCGTGTTTCTGTGCGTCTCCTTTGAACCAACATGACTGTGTGCTTAGTGGGAGTCTTTTCAGGACTTCCAGGCTCTGCTATTTGTTAAAGGGGCAGGAAGCGATTAGCTGCCTGTTAACAAACCTCTTAACGAACCCCTCTAATGAACCCTGAGGGCAGCTCTGGGACAGCCTCGGCATGCCACCATAATTAGACTGGCAAATAAGAGCTCGTTATGCAAACGAGTGAGAGTTAATCTGCATATCTTTACCTGAGACACCAGCGTTACATTGACAAATGTTTACCCAAAGGCAGTGAGGAGGAAAGGAGGAGAGAGAGGAAGAGTGAGAGGAGACAGAGGTAATGGGGACCAAGCAGCAACAAAGAGCCGAAGAACTTTCACAAACCGAGCAGGATGTGGAAAAAAAACACTGGGCAGAAGAACAAAAGAGGATGGAAGTTAAAAGTTAGAGAAGGAAAAATGTCAATGCTTCGTACTTCTTTGTGTTTGAGCAAATTTCCTGCTTATCTCAAGTGATAATCCCTCTATGCAAAGGTGCATGCGATCAACCTTGACATTGTTTCTGGTTGATGGTTTGCCCGGTTTCCCAGAGGAGCTGTTGTGCACTTTGCTTTGTTAAAATGCCAGGTGGTTATTTGGCAGCACAACAGCGCTGAACAAGTCACCAGTGAATTGAAAGGGTGTTAGCTTATGTTGTTTTCCGTATTTTTCTATTTATCTGCTCTTTGAAGTGGTTTTCTTTGAAGTTTTTTTTTTCTTGTCTTTTTTTGTGGAAGCATTATTGTTTGTAAATGCTTCAATGACACTTAGTTGGTATGCACAAAAGACCAAAACTGATCGCATGATTAAACCTCATCACCCTCACCATGTGATGCCAGAATACTCGTCAGTCAAACAAACTATTGGTTCTTTTGTTATCATAGGCTTAAAATGTCAGTCAAACATTGTGTCCAGGCGGTAGCTCAGTCACCTGCCTCAAGTTGGGGCTGTAGCTCCAGCTAATGGCTGCTTCCACAATACTCTACTGCAGCAGGATACATAAGCACAGATAACAGATGGCATCCCATACTGTGGTGTAGTTCAGCAGTATTTCGACAAGAAACTGTAGCAAATTTTGTTGGTTTTGTGTTTTCTTAAACCAATTGGTAAGTCAGAATTGAAACTTACATTTCAACAAGTAGAAAATTGGTTGCTTTGGACCAATGAGAATATGTACCTCTTGAGGTTTCCAATGGGATATTCAACCACATTAGCAGTTCGCATCCTAAGCTACATCTCTGCTCAGGAATACTGCACTTTAGCCATGGATTGAACCAGTAGCGGCAGGCCAATAGAGGGTGCTAGGGTGCCACTCTCCCTAGTTAAGTCCCTAGTGTGTTTTTATTTCTATTAATTTATTTAGAAAAACTAATATCCATGGATTACTTATTCAAATATATTACACATATAAACATTAATAAATTTTCATTGGAAATGTGGGGGACAAGTGTTAAGAAGTTTTTCTCTGCTTTATGAGAAAAAGCTGGAAAAAGTGCCCATGGAGCAGGGATGAATAAGACTGAATAAAAAAATCTGCCAATGGGATGAGAAAAAAGTTTCTCGTGTTAAGAAATCTATCTAATTTCAAGAAACTTCAAGAGCAAATTTTTCTTACCTAATTTTTCTTAGGACACTTATTATTGAAGGTTTATAGGTGGTGTTGGTTTCCATTCTTGCTTGATGGAAAACCTCAGTTGTTCAACAGACTGGGGTCAAAATGTACCTCACATTTTCAATGGGAGACGGGTCTGGACAGCAGGCAGACTTGTCTAGTATCAGCACTCTTCTACTGCAAAGCCACACTGTTGTAACAGGTGCAGAATGTGACTTGGCCCCCAAAGGTGGCAGTTTTGATTGAAGTTGCCTTTCTAGGATTCTAACTTTTTCTTGATTTCTTTGTTCCCAGGATTAATGCCTCATGTATTTGCCTCTACAAGTTTATCTCCTTACCACTGCGGTGACTCCATGGTGCTGAGGCTCCAATTTGTAACAGCTGCTTCATAATCAACCTACTCTCCCCCACCCTCATGAGACTGGACTTAAACTTTCCCATCATCCACAGAATCAAACATAATGTGCCCAAACTACACCCTGTCCCGCATTGGGATGACCTCTGCTGCGCTGTGAAGCATAAGAGCCTTGTTTTGATTGGTTCTTGGCTGAAGAGTGTGTCGTCCTGGCAGCGGTCTCCAGGGTTGATGGGTTTGACCTCTGTGTGGCAGTGGGGTTCCTGATGGATCACTTGCCCTAGCCAACACACACCCTGGGGTCTGCAGCGGATATAGACAGTGAATGCACTGCTTTGTGAGTTGGTGTCTTCTGCTTTTGTGTGTGTGTGTATGTGGAAGTTTTGGATCTCTAAGTGTGTGTTTGAGCATGTCACTTTGGTATCTTCTCACTGATTGGCTGAGTTTTTGTGCAGTCAGTGTGTTTATTCTGGCGGGTCAAAGACTGAACCACTTTTTGATGACCAAAGTGTGTAATAAGATTGCAAAATGGGTGTTTATGACTGTGTACTTGGGAGTGAGAGGCTGAGTGTGTGCATGTGTGCTTGCGTGTGTGTGTTTGGCTCATTAGTGCAGTGATTCAGAGGCGATTATTTATTGTCATGTTGCTTAGCCTGCTGAGTTGTGGCACAGTCAGCTGCCATCTTTATTTCACACGCATAACACAATCTTACACACACACATGCCCACGGAAATGGGCACACACACAAACACACACATGGCTACAGGAGTCAGATAAGTTGTTACAAGTCCCACTGTGCTCTGTGCATGTACACACACCTTTATACCTTATCTTTAGGTCCATACACCTGTACACGAATATACCACAATAAACACCTTTCATATCGCATACTCTCTTCACAGCACAGACACACACACACACTCCCTGGCTCCCTCTCTCTCCTCTACCCCTGACTTTGTCCCAGTGACCTTGGGCAAGTGTTGCCAGTGGCTGCTGCTGAGATATCTGCGCGGGGGGTTGGAGGGCGGATGGAGAAAGGCTTGGCCGGGGATCACACGACTTCCATCCCTCCATCCATCCGTTTTTCGCACGCCTGATGAATGAGGGAAAAAGTTTTCTCCCTCCTCTGCTGACAGATGGCGATGGAGTTTTTGAGGGACTCATGAGGAGTTCATTTATAATGAAGCTCCTTTTTTGATTCCAGCTCCAGTAGCAACATCATTTATTTCCAAAATTGTGCGTAAATGCAGTTTTCAGAAAGTGACCGTGACTGATCACTGGCTAAGCAATTGTCCAACTTCCAATTTCCACTGCACGCCTGCTGTGTGTCAGCCCTGCCTGAAAGAATTAAAGAAAACAGCTTTCACTTTTTAGCTGCTTAAAGTCATGAGGAAAAGTCTGGTTGCTGAAAATTCATTATAAACCTAAATGTAGGAAATGAAGAGTGGCGAGGAAAAAGCTGGGTCAAACACTGTTACAGCTCCTATTTATAGTAAAATCTCATCAACACAAAACATCTCATGATGGTGTTTTTCTTTAGGCATTTGTTTATAAGACTTTTAATGTCATTACACTGTTGCAAAACTGATGGTTTTGACTGAAGACAGAAAAAAGCAATATAAAGTTTAAAAAATGCCCAATTAAGGGAATAGTGAAATAGTTATTGAGCTACAAATATGCTTTTCTGAGTGTTATGATAATCATAGCGTTAGATAAAACTTTGAGCCAAACTTATTCTTGTAGTGACAAAGTGGATATGAAGCTAAAAGTCCTGAGTAAAGTGAAGTTGACTGTATAGATATATGAACAACACAACTTAGTCTTCTCACATTGTACATAAATGACTCCAAAATACTGCTAGATACCGGTAAGTCATGCATGGACAGCCAAAGTACGCGCATAAGGGATCAACTTTTTTTGAAACACATTTTGCTTTATGGCCCAACAAGTCCTCAGAAACTCCACAGAAAGTTAGTTCTTAAAAATGAATCACATGATATCTGAAACAATGAATGAGGAAAAACTGTGTCAATGTGTTCTTGGTTTTGATAGTTTAAGCTGCTTCTAGTCTGTCATGTTTAAGACACAGGCTTTATAGTATACACAGCAGCCAGTTAAGAAGAGGAATTCTAATTGTTTAGGGTTCACTTTTAGGAAAGTGTCAAGTCATCCATCTTTAAATACAGTCGGACCCATCTGAAACTTTAGGATGAATTTGACAGATTTTAATACCTTGTGTAAAGCTTCAATAACTTTTACGATATGATAAAGGCTAGCCAAAAAATAATACTAAAATTAGTTACAACTTTGTTATGAATGTATAAAAATCAGGTGTTGAACTCTTCCTCTTGTGCAATATCAATTAAAAGCAAATAAAATCAACCTGAATTTATATTTCAAAGTGTGATAGTCAATTTAAGTCCTTTTCTGTAAGAGTGGGACTCAAAAAGTATCTCCTTTGACAGATGCCGTCAGAAAGTACAAAAAACAGTTGTTTACTGTCAAGGAAGTCTATTTTGTTTTTTTTTTCAATTCAGTCCCCTTTCCTACACCCGTCATGCTCTTAATGATGAGCGAGTTTCATTTCAAATCATGGTTGTTTATGCTGCAGTCAGAAATTCACAGTCTCATTTCATTTATGTTTTGAGAGGCACAGCAACAGATGAATCATGTTTGATACCTTTAATTTGTGAGTCATAAGCTTAAAGCTCCCCATTGAGAAATATTTAACCGCAGGCCTTATTCTCTCACACTACTTGGAGTATCTATTTTTTATGTTAATGACATGGCAGAACTGAAACTCAGATCCTGCAAATTAGTTGGAGCTGTAACAGAAAAAAAAAAACAAACAGACTCCCTGCTGCGTGGAGGCTACAACCTCCCAGTAACTTGTTATCTTTGTGCCGCGTTGAATATATAGGAAATTTATTGAGCCAAATGTGCATTTCTACAAATAAATCAAGTGAAACAGACATGATATTTGTGTGTCTGGCAGCGCCCGTTCAAACTCACAGCAGTATAGCCAACACAGCTGCTGGCTGCCATTTTGAAGAACAGCTGACATTTGCCTTCTCTCTCCATCAGATACATAACTGGGCACAGGCCTCTGACATTTCTGACTCTGAGTGTGTGTGTGCATGTGTGTGTGCGTACGTGTGGGTGTGTGTGATGAGTAACTTGGGCTTGCCCCCCTGACATTTTATTGGATGCTAATGGTATTCATTGCTATGGCAGCTGGAGGCTAGGCGGGCATGGCTGTCTGAGTGTAAATGGCGCCTGTCGCTCACCTGTAGCCGAGTTCACGAGCTTGTTTGTGTGTGTGTGTGTGTGTGTGGATATTGTTTGGTAGTATAAGATTTCTGTGACAAACATGCTGTGCTTTATGGAGTCACTATTAAAAGAGTGAGAGTGTTCTGTCTGTCAGGAGATTGTGTGTCGGTTCTATGCGAGTGTTTTTACCTTTCGTGTGTTGCTGTGTGTGTGTACATGTGGGCAGTCAGTGGTCCTCTGTCCTCGCCCATGTGTGTGTGTGTGTGTTTGTGTGTGTCTGGAGGGCATGGAGATAAAGGCGCCTGCTTTTTTCTGATAAGGACTCCCACCTCTACCTCTCTATCACTCCACTGTTCTACCTCTTCCCTCTCCATCCTTTTGCTGTTTCCTCTGTGACACCAATGTCTCTCTCTGTCTGTCTGTCCATGTGATCCTCTCTCTACCATTTTTCTTGTCTAATCTTCAGTTCTTTAGACATTCTTGCACTGGAGGAAATGGAGATTCAGTTGCCCTGGGCCCCAAATATATTTTATAGTTTCATAAAAAATGCCATTAAATGATAATTGTGGTACGCCTCAAGGCTAATTACAGGAGAATAATTGCATTTGCTCAACTTACTTTAGATATTCCCTTCCAATAAATATGATCAAATTCAAAACTTTAACCGATAATTTGACAAATATATGATCAATAACGCACAAACATTTCTTTTAATTTTTCTCCTTTTGTATTCTTTCCACTCAAAAAAAGAGCTTGCTTAGTTGATATGCCTGTGGATGTGCCTGCTAATTAGTGCTGTTCATCTTAAGTTTAATAAGTAGAATGTCTGTTTTTGTAAACATGTTTATGAGACAATGACCCAACTGTTGATTTTAAGATTAAAAGTTAAAACAAGCATATCGTTGTTTTTTCTGATGCATTAATCAAAAAACCTGGAAAAATGTTGCTTTAAACCCCTACTTCGACACTCAAGAAGTTTGTTGCTATGCTGTTAAATACTTAATTCTGAGTGGTCAAACCCTTGCAACAGTGGTAATTTAATCCCAGTTGCAAAAAAACAACAACAACAACAAAAAAAAACATTAGTGAAATCGGCATCTCAAGTCAAATAACTTCAACTGGCAAAGAGAAGTTTGACCAACCCCTCCTCTGCATGTTGTCACAATAAAAAATGTGTTTAGTGGGTCTGGAGATACCAGATGCAGATGTGAGAGGGGCCGAAGAAGCAACTGGGCTCCAAACATCTGATAAGACAGAATTACAACATCTTGTCCTGCAATCCGGGCAACAGCAGCAGAGCTGGTGACAGCCAGTCTTAGTTACTGACTATATTTTTCAGCTTACAAAGTTATAGTTAATGCTGGAGCTATTGTAAAATAGGCTAGTTCAACTGGTGTTACTCACATTGAGCTTTTTTTATTGATGGTTAATTAAAACAAGGTGACTAATTAAATTCATTTCCCTCCTCATTGTGTTAGTCTGTGACATTTTATTTTCTTTTTTCCCCGTCCTTCATCAAGTCTCTGCCAACTTTCATTCTGTAGTTTCTCTTTCGTTGCATTCAGCTTGAGTCTCTTCTGCTTTTTCTCTCCCTTTGTTTTATTTCTTTACTTGGTTTTTGGACCAACAAAGTAGTATCTAAGTAACCACATATATTTTTTGATTGATATGATTTTAGTTGCTTTGACATAATGAAGTTGAATTGCGGCCTTTGAAATAAACAATCGTCTACTATTGAGAAATCAAGGACGACTGCAAGAAAAAAGTTCAGTGCTTAACACAGCTTTCATGTTACCAAGTATAATTAAAAGAATAAAAAACCAAGCTGACCTCTCTTTTATTTTATAACATTTTCTTATTGATGTGTTTGAAGTCTTAAACAGCACCTTCCTTGGTGAAGTGCTCCACCATCTGTTTCTGCTCTGCTGTTGAGACAGAAAATGTCTCTAATTACAATCGTGTCACACTTTGCTGCTCCCCATCAAGAAAATGTTTCTCTTTTCTCCCTCAGAGGTCAGGATCAGCTGTAGCAGCAGCTGATAAGGATTCAGTCAGAGCTCTCCGCCAGGCAGGTGGTTTGAACTGAGCGGCTTCTCTTTGAAGAAGGTCCTCCTGCCTGCCCTACCATCCTGTTAATAACTGTAAATCTGACGTACATACAGATAGACTGGGGAGGGATTAGCCTGTAAGTGGTGCTCAGCAGGACACCAGACACAGCCCGTGGTTCTGTGCCCTGATCTTGCTCTTTGTACAATCTCCTCACTGCGTTGCCTTTTACTTTTAAAGTCAAGGAGGAAAACAAACACTGGCTGGAGTCTGAGAAAATACAAGCTGTTGCCAGTGATTAAAATAAACTATCAACCCATATTTCCCCGTTTCATCTCTCTAACTTCACTTCACTGCCTCCCCTTTCCTGCGTCGTGATATTTCTTTTCCCTCTTTCCTCTGTTTGACATCTGTTCATTCGCTGCTCATCGCTGGAGGAGAGGATTCCTCCATATGTACCTCCCCTCTCCCTCCTCTGTCTATTGCCCTACATACACAATTCTCTGTTTTCCTCACAGTTTGATTTCTTAAGTGTTAATCTTACTCATGTACAGTTTTTACATCCCAAAAGAAACTAACTTTCACTAACTTGTAATTTAATGATCAATAAACAGCTGATTTCATATCTGTTATCTGTACCGCTCTTTCTTTCTGTCTTTCTTTCCACTCTTTGTATCTTTCCATCCCTTCCTTCCCGTCTCCCAGCAGGCTGTTTAAGAGCTGTTTGCCATCTGATGTTCCTCTGAGAGGTAATTAAAGCCTGACTCACAGACTGCATGTGAGTACATAGATGTAGCTGTATGTGTGTGTGTGCGTGTTGGTAAAAATGGATTAATTTGTTTCCATAACAGAATAACAGAAAACTTTTGGGACAACCCCCCTTCCCTGAAGCCTCTGCCACCACCACACACCCACCCCATCGAGTGGTTCCCAGGTGCTACATCACAACTAAACTTAATCATTCCCCTTCAAATGAAGCTGCATTTAGCCTCCTGCTTTCAACTTCCATCTGAATATGTTATCATATTCATCAAAATGCATCATTGCCTTTGCTTTTGTGAAGTCTCATGCAAAGCCTCTCTTTTCATGTCCCTTTTAGAGTATCACAGAGAAAATCCATTTATCAAACGCTGAACGAGAGTGATGGTTTAATAGCTTTATGCTATTTCATCTCCCAACTTTTATCAACTTGATATGGAAAGAAGCTAGAACCATGGGTCACGTCATAACTTATTATCAAGCTGTATACTGTGGGGCTGTGAAAAAGAAACCAAAGCTAAAGTGCCAAAACTGCAGTTCCTCTAGTAGTCACTGACTTCAAAACTGAGCCAACCCCATATATTTAAAGGTAGGGTCTGCAGAAATGTTGTTACTGTTCGTAAACAAATCATCCAAACTGGGATGGCTCCGTGGCTCAGGGCCAGTGGCAGCGCACACCCACTTATATTAACGCACTCACCAGCCCATCAAGCACCTGCAGTGTTGCATTTTAATGTGAAAGAGACTCAACAGCTGTACACCTGGCTCTCTGCAGGCAAATGAGGTATGCTACAAATATTTACATCATTCTTTCTCTGTGTTAGGGCCACTATCACTGCCTCTCGGTATAGCTTCTCCCACTTCAGATCATCAACACGCAAAGTCACTTGAGTGCACTGTGATTGGCTGGGGTCAACACGCCTGCTCTCCACCCAGAAAAGTCCCATGACAGCCAAAACATCAACATACACGCAGAGGAGGGGGTTGAGGCAGACACAGATCGTGACCCGCATGTATAGAGACCCAGAGATAACGATTGAGCAAGATTATTAAAAGTTGACATTTCATTTTTCAAGAGAATTCTGCAGACCCTACCTTTGAATAGCTTACTTATCATGTGATTTAAACAAGTTAACAGCTTATTTAAAAGCAGATATATCTTATGATTTAATCTTTGGTGACTATTAAAGGTGTGCCACCATCCATTTATGTCCAATTTGATTCAAGGTCAGCATACATCCCTCTTCCTGGCAATATTTTTCCATTTCCTCCCAGGCCAGTTGGGTTTGTAATTTAACCGCCAACCTTTGGGACTTCACAAGTCTTTTACTCGTTTGGCACACACAGAAAACCTCCAAAGAGGCTTCTGTCCAAGAGGGTTCCTAATCAGATACCCTCATGATTTGATAGAGTAAAAGCTCTACTCCGAGCTCCAGACTCTATCTTTAACCCTGAGCCCAGACACCCTTCTGGGGAAACCCCTTCTGTAGACGTGTATCTGCCATCTTATTCTTTCAGTCACCACCCAAAGCTCACGGCCATAGGTGAAGGTTGAAACGAGGATTGTCGGGTAAATTGAAAGCTTTGCGCTCAAGCTCAGCTCCCTTTCCACCATTATGGTTCAATGTAACGCTCACAATACCCTGACAAGGCCAACACACATACACTTGGCCTTTCTTTGTAGTATTACATTAACTTTACAAGACAACAGTTGACACTTCAAATAAACCAGACATAATCACCACAAAAAAGTTCTAATATAGCAGCAATAAAGTAGAAAGTCCCCAATAACTCAAAAGGCTCCAGTCTGCTCTTAAAGGCAAACATTAAAGGAGGCATCCATTTTTCATATATCTGTCATCTATTCCTCTCCATCTGCCTATTCTTTGTCATCTCTGCCACTTTTTTGTCTTATTTCTGTGTATCTTCTCATCCATGTTTCTCTCTGTCTCCCACTTGTTTTTCTTGTTTCCACACTTGCTTGTCTTTCTGTCATTAGTCCTATTTCAGCCACACCCACACTGCTCCTCTCCTCATCCATCACTCCTCAGCGCTGCTTTTCTTTCCAAATGTGTCTGCGTGCGAGACAGACATTGAGTCAGAGGAAGATAGAGTGAGACGATGTGTCTGTGTGTTTGTTTTCCTCTGTGTTTCATCTGTTTTATGGGTGTTTTTATGTTTACTTTGAGATGAGGAGAATGAAAACAGAGACATTCCCGGTTTCTCCCAGAAGACAGCCCGATGGACTGCTAATGCAAAATTAATTTGATATCCTTATTGTTTACCGCAATTCAACGCAAGTTAAGCTCAAGTTAACAGGCTGATAATTAGCATTTACACACTTCCCTAATCCTCATTCTTTATTTATCCTGCTGTGCTTAAACTGGCGTTTTTCAACAGTGCTGCATTTCACTTTCAATCAATTACAAACCATCACACCTGGGAGCTGCCCAGAACAACCACACAGTCTGAGTGTTCACCACAGAGCAGCTCCAGCAGAGCAGCTGAGGGTTAAGTGCTCTGCTAAAAGATTCATCTCTGGTGATTGTAAGGGGAGGGAAAGAGTCTTTCACAGACACTTTAGCTACATTCAGCTTTTTGCAGCTGCTGCAGAACCCAGACTAACAGATAACTGGGCATGAGCTTACAGGGAGTAATACAACACCTGTTCTAACCATCTGGTGATCTTTACTAAAACATAATTTCTCTGATACCGGTAAATGGAGAGAATTCAAAACTACTCTTAAGACTTGTTCTGATCAGGAAGTACTTGATCAGTAATACTTTTTTTTGTAGCTGCCAAATCTGAATAACCAGTATTCAAGGCTGCATGCTGAATAGTTGTGCCTATAGGGAGCTCAAACTACAATCTCCACAAACAGACAATGATGGTGATAATTAAGTAGTTTATATTTAATACTCCTTCTCTTCTCTTTCTCCATCCATCTTACCCTAATCCTCAGTTTAAGCCAAGCAGTCTCACAACCAGAACATAAGTCTGACTGTGTTCAATGTTTCTGCCCGTTCAGAAGCAGTCCTTACTTGATGTTTTTATTTGCAGATTTCTGCAAAGTGTTTGCTAAGTTTTGGGTTTATATTGAGTTTCTGTAGATCATAGAAATATAGACTGACTGATTGATAACCCACTTGATATTTATTTTTACTTTCACTATTATGGTAGTGCTTCATCACTATCAGTCTGCAGAAGGTACCTTGCTGTAATAGAGAAATGTGGAATGGGAAGCATGTCATGTTTCAGTCACATTTGTGTTGTTATTATGCCCAAAAAACCTAACTTGAACTGTTTTAAACAATGATGCAGCCAAGTATCCTCTTAACAGAGAGAGTCTGACATTTAATTTGCCAAGACAATAATGTGTTTACTGGTCTAGACTACAAAACAGAGCCCAGTGCCCAGTGATTTCTTCATGCTAGAAACTGCAGCTACACAAATATAAACCAAAGAAAAGACAGGAGACTGTGTCTTGAAGAAAATCTGTGTAAAAAGTTACCTGCAGTAAGGAAGGATGCAGAGAGAGTGTGTTACACTGGCATTGCAACATTTACATCAAGCTTTGGGTGTGTATGATGACAACCATGCTGCTAGAAGCTTCTCTTCACTGCAGAGGTTAGAGCCTGAGGTTGAAACAACATTCTTGTGAGATTTTGGCAGATAAATGTCAAAGTTTTAAAGATGCACAAGATAGTGGCAACTGTCAGCTGCGATTTGTCAGGCCCCGGTTGGAAACTGTTTAAAATCAATAACAATTGGCATGCATGGAGAGAGGAACAGAAGCGTAGACGCAAGGAGGGAGGCAAGCTGGAAAGACAAGAGAAAAAGAGAGTAGAGGAAAGAAGAGTATTTGAGTTTTCAGAGAAAAGAAGAGACAGTACAGGCTGGATTAGAGTCAGTCGAAAACAGAAAGTAAGAGAGGGGGAGAGGCGAACAGAAAAGAACACAGTTCATCGATCGGAGGTTCCTGTATTTCTTTGCAATGTTTGAGGATTAAAAGGCCTTTGTATCTGCAGTGAGATAAAGATGCCAACAGTGCAGACAACATCATGATATAAGAGTGGGAGAGGGAAGACAGCAAAAAACAGAGGAGGAAATAAGAAAGAGGGACGGAGGTCAGGCTATAGATAGAGAATAAAATGGGGAAAAGAGTTGGTAAGGATGTTGACAGTGGGAAAAATGAAGGCTTTAAAGAATCCAACAACTAGACAGGGTCAAAGGACTGTTGGTGGTCACAGAACTAGTGTTAAAAAGTTAATTTTTTTGCTCAAGACATGAGCGACTACAGTGATGTGAATTTACAGGTTATGGTTGAGCCTCAGCTGCAGAAACAGGTGGCAAAACTACCAGGAATTTGAGCTGGATTATTCTGCAGGCCATCACACTGCACCAGCAGGGATTCATTCCAGGAGTATCAAGAGCAGTCAGCACCATGAACAGCTTCTGCATCTCCCTGTGTGCCTGAGATCAGCACCCTGGACAGAGGAAGAAACACTGCTCAGTGTGAAGTCTACTGACGGTTGATAGAATGAGAACTAAAAATAGTTGTTGAGGTGTCCAAGGCCAAACAAAAAGTTTAACCACAACCTGACTAATAAACTTATTTAACTGAGCCCAAAGAAACAAGACGGCAGAACCTTTAAAGGAAAACCAAGTATAAGTGGATGTGAAAGAACAAGTTGAACAGTGTGCTAGACCTTGGTTGAATTCACTCATTTGGGGAAGTGGTAGAAGTGCATAATAAAGACTGTTTCTTTCTTAGACTGCAACTTGAGAGATATGAAGGCAACTCGGTCAAGAGCAGCATAGAAATTGTGAAAGCCAAAGTGATTGGGATGGCCATTGTAAATCTAAAGTCTTATATTCTGACTGCTACTGATCAATATGGGGTCCCACAAGGTCCAACCCTGGGTCTCTTTGTGTTTTGTTTTCAGCATCAGTAGTAGCACTTTAATCAAAGAGCCTAAGGATTTTAGAGCTGAGCTTCTGTGTTTAACATTCAGAGACACTTTGTGACTGTCACCTTGCTTTGCCTCATCAATGAATCATCAAAGCACAGTCCTCTTTCTGTTTGAAGATGCATGGTTGGTAAAGCTGCGGAAATATAAGGGTGTCTCAGCTTTGCGGCTTTTATAGAAACTCAGAGATTTGTATACCATTTGCCTAAAGAATCTTCTGGAGGAAGTGAGTCAGACAGGGAGGAGATGAAGAAGAGGATGAAAACGGGGGAAAGGAAACTAAGGAGGTAATGTGGGGACCAGAAGAAAGAGAGAATGAGATTAAGTGAAGGAAAAGAAATCCTGAGATACACTGAAGAATCATGCAAGTGATATTAGCCAGGGTGAAAGCGAGGACAAGTACTTTTTCTTTCTACCCTTCTGTCGTTTACTTGGCAGAGCAGTGTCTCTGATTGTTCCAGTTTGGCAGTATCACTTTGTACTCACTCTCTCCTTTTCACTCTCTCTCTGAGTAAATGTGGAAAAATAAAACAGCACTTAGTGGTTGAAATTTATGACCAGACAAGAAAACACTTTTTTTTCTGTAAGGATGCGTTCTGTTTCTGTGCATAGAAAGAGCTTGATGGTTTTATAAATAGTATTACATAATACTGTCTGTGTGCGTTTGCAGAAGAAAGTGAAAACTTAAGTATGATTTGTCTCCCATTAAAATGAAGTGAAATGTGAAACAAAAACCCACAGTATTCAGTATAAGGTAAAGGTCAGTGAGAAGTAAAAGTAAGTCAGGCCCAAAATTCAGCGTCTGGTTCTTAGACAGAGGTATGCTCTTTCCATTTTCAGATTTTCCTCAAAAATGTAGAATTGAATTTACTCGATTTATATTCAAGTAGTTAAAAGTCTATTTTTCGAGTGGAAGTAACCAGTTTGTAGGCCTATATTTGTTGCTCTGCAAGTAGGTGACAAGAAAATCTGTTTTCTCCTTTCATGCTGCTGAAGTAAGGCAGAGTAATGCCTGTATAACTGAACCTTTACAGTGAAACAATGACCTACCAAAATAGATGAACAGATGCTCTTCTCAAGGATATTTTAGACATATTTGTGTGCCAATTTTCCTTATCTGACTTATTTTTTGTTACGTTTTAGTTGCAAGAGATGGGAATATATGGTACCTACATGTGTCTAAAGTTGAAGTTGGTTGGAAATTGACTTTTTCTTTCTCTGCACCCAATCACATCCATATAATAGGAAATAGATGGAAGCTTCTTGGGTGACTCAACTTTCCAAACCAAAATAGCTCATCACTTTGATCTATCGTGCGGTGTTATCAATTTGGTTGCGTGTCACACCACTGTTTGCACTGCATTGCGTTTTCAAGTCGTCAGATTCACAGCACAAGGTGAAATGTTGCCTGAGTGCTTCACTCTGCAGTTGTAGAGGAAGTATAGCTGCAGGACAGGGGGGTACTTTTAATGGCTATCACTGCAGACTCACCACCTGTTTTTTTTCGCAGGACATCCGACTTTTTTATAGATTCATTCAATATGTGTGTAAAAGTGTGTGTGTGTGTGTGTGTGTGTGTGTGTGTGTGTGTGTGTGTGTGCGTGTGTGTGTGTGTGTACTTTTGACCTCTCTAGTGATTAACATGTGGTGCCTGTACTCTCAGAGGCTTGTTGAGTGTGTGTGTGTGTGCTGTGGAGCAGCATCGCAGGGCGTGCTGCTGAGGGAACAGCTGTCAGAGGAGGGGCGTGGGTAATGATGGCCATGCATCACAGAGTGCGTGTGTGAGTCCGTGTGTGTGCACATGCATGCGTGTGTGCAGCGGTTTAGTAACGTACCTTCTCATATGTCAGTCTTCCATGTCTGTCTATGAGCTACTGGGTGCCTCCAGATGTGTGTGTGTGTAAGTGTGTGTGTGAGTGTGTGTGTGTGTGTGTGTGTTTGCTAGCCTTGAGTCTGACAGTCTGTCAGAAATGCTTTCTAATTGTGGTTAAAAGATGGCAGGCCAGAGTCAGCCTAATTTATCATTCAACTTGTACACACAGAGATGCTGACACACACAGACACATGCTCATACACACACGCATGCACACACACACACACGTAGCAAAGTAGGTTATGTGATTTGGCAGGTTTGTGAGCTGTTATCAGACACAGACTGCTGTGTGAGGAGACTGAGATATTTGGAAACACACTATATGTATGTAAATTAGTATTTATGAATCAAATTTAGCAGAGAAAGAAAGATGGGGAAGTTGTAGATGGATGAAGGAAAGGAGAAGAGGTAAGGATGGAGAATACTGCAAAGAAAAAAAGGAGCGAAAGGGAGACGAAAAGGGAAGGAGGAATGAGATAAACAGAAGTTCGAGATGAGTATGGCAGGCGGGAGGAAAATGAGAATGCAAGACTGACAGAGAGGACAAAAGAGAAGGAGGAAAGAGTGAAGGAAATGAAGCAATTAAAGAGAGAAGACAAGAAAATGTGAAAATGAAAAAGCAGAAGAAAAATGGAAATATTGCAAATGAAAGAAAAGAGGAGAGAGCAGAGGAAATTAAGGAGGCTGAAAAGGGAGATGAGATGATAAAATAGAGGAGAACTGAGGGTTAAAAGAAGAAAGGATCACCAATGAACAGATGTAGCAAAAAATCAGAGATAACAGAAAGAACAGAAGAAGAGAGAAAGGAACAAAATAAAGGCAGAGTGGAGAAAATGCAGTCAAAGGAGAAAGAGTGTGTGTAAATGTGTGGTGGCAGCCTGCAGAGGAGAAAAGAGACTGAATCTAACCCTTTCTCTTCCTCTTTCCTCCTCCCACCCTCCTCCGTCTCGCTGATTTCTTCCTTATTCCTCTCCTTCTCTGTTCTGGGCCAGTTGCTTTGTGTCTGTGTTTTCACATTCATGTCTGCTTGTATCTGTGCATCCGCGGCCTATCCTTATGTGTTTCATGTTTTTATTTTCATGATGTTTTATGCATGTTTATTTGAACCGAATGTTGACATACCGGCTGAATCACATGCTGAAAGCGATGCGAACAGAGGCGACAAAATCCCATTTCAGCGTCTCACACTTTCCTTGCACCCGTTTCTAATTCTTTACCTGCCTCATCTCACACACTCCCCCGCACCTGAACACATGCATAAGCTTGCAGTTACAGCAGATAGCCGGTTTGTGTCTGTGGGTCATCACTCCAGCGTGGGTCAAGATTAAAGGATTTGCAGACAGGAGAGTTGCTTATCCCCTGGCAGGGTAGAAGAGAGAAGCAGAGAGGTTTTTATGGAGGAGTTTCTTTAAAGTCCAGACAGTGGAAAGCTCCACAGGCCTGTCTGGAAACCTGCTGCAACAGCTAACTAATGACTCACTTCCTGTCTTTATCGCTGTTAGCAATGCAACATTACAGCGGAGACAGGCAAATGCGTCTTAAAGTGAAATCAGTGCACTCTGCGACCCGCGGCTGTTGGCCTGCATCTCATAATTCAAGGTGTGTTTTCACTTTCACCTGAGTTGCATCATTAGAAGAGGATGAAAGTACAAAAACCTTCAATTCAATACCATTTTCAAAGTGGTCGGTTTGTCAAAATTTGTGACTACTGGTGGTTTTTTGCATTGCAGTCTGTTTCTGGGATACTCTGTCTTTCTGCTTGAAGACTTTTATCATGTTCAGCATGCGATGTATGGACTGAAGTTCTGCCTGACAAAAGGGCACTGGACATAGAAATAGAAACACCACCTGATCATTTTCTGGATAGACAAACAATTCCAGTAGATTCCTTATGCCATGGAGACTAATTCTAGGTTTATACTTCTACGTTGTATTCACAGTGTGCCTTACACTGTAGGTCTACATCAGAGCTTGCGACACAGTGGAGTGCAGAAATTTCAGTTCCTTGTTCCAAGAAGTGTCCACTTCCATCGCTCTGCACTCAAATTCCCAGCATGCCACTCCTTCCATAACCACTCAGCGCTCAAACAAGGTTGCGCACTCACTCCACACTCACACCATGCTCACTCTTGGCCCCCTTCCACCCTCACCCCCACCCCTACTCTGCACTCCCTCACTTCCACACTCCCTCACTCCAAACTGGCTCCACACTCACTCACTTACTCCGTACTCACTCACTGGCTCCACAGTCACTCACTCCACACTTGCTAGGTCTACACATACTTGCTCAACATAATTCATCTCCTCTGATGCCTCTCTCCATCTTTACCTTAAATAATTTCTGTATGATATGACATGACATCTTTAAACTTTATGATCAGGGTTGGGGTTAACCCATCACAACATTAACCCTTAAAACTTCTTTGAAAACAACTGTCATGGTGTGATTCAGAAGACTGTTGCAATCATATTAATGCAGAAGTGTGTTGTGCTCCCAACTTTAACAAACACTATTCAGAAGAATGAACCAGTCTTTACTTCTTGTTATTGCAATATGAGCATGTCTAGAGGGTCAGGAATACTCCTTTGAAACTTGAGTTGCCACCTCAAATGCCACCCAAAAGTCCCAAACAAAGTGGGCCAACAGGAGCTTTTTTTGATTTACTATTCTAAGGAGCCTTTTTGCTTTTGTTGGTGTCTTAAACTGTTTGGACAAACACATTCTCAAAGTCCTCAAGAATCAGACTAAGAAGATTTACATGTTACCACTCTGTTGTGTTTCTTTTTAAGAGTCAAAACACGGGAATATATCTGAATGAAACTCTAATGATGGGTGTTGACGTAGTAAGTGAAGACAGGGATTGTTAGCTTGCGTGCACTGCACAAAGGCCACCCCTGCCTCATCAAAAAGCTCTGCCTTTGCTCGTGAGTCCAGCAGAGAGATAGATTTGAGGCCTTAGGGATGCCCCCAGGCCAACAGCTAAGTGCTCACTTGTCAGTCAAATTTGCCGCTTATGCCTCGATATGCATAACCTGGGGCTTTGATGTAATCAATGAGTCATTAAAAAAAAAGATACGAGAGAGATTTAGTATAAAGGCAGAAACAGTGTTTTACACCAGGCTGTAAACGTGTTTATTTCTGCTTTAAAAATGTAAAATTGGAATTTTATGTGAACTCCAATAAGAGTTCCCCTGGCCTTTGGAGCTAGCCTCAACTTTAAGAAGTGCTTTATTTCCTTTCCAAACTAGCTCCATGTTTAACCACTGGAGTTTTCCAAATAACTTTCTTACATTGTCAAACTAGATCCTTTTCTTGTTTGATTGAAAGACTCCCAGCAGAAATGACGTTCAGTGCATTTTAAAAGACTGTAACAAAGACACCCAATCTCATTTTGGGTGACATATGGTCAGAAAAGAAAGAGAGTAGTAGTGCTATGCAGCAATTTCTGCAGCATAATGTTTCCCTCTGTGGAGCAGCTTTTGGATGATGCAGCTGAAATTTTGAAAGAACAATAGATGGAGGTTTATGTTTTTTATTACACACCTACTCAGGTTCTTACAGCTGTTAGGGGATTTAGCTGGCATCATTTTCTCTCCCTATTATCACCATGTTACAGATTAAAAGTAAATGATTAAAAATATAGACAAAAAAAAGGGATGTGCATAAAAAAAATGGAAATGCCCAAAAGGGAAATGATGCAAGAGTGATATTATGACAACAGAAGGTGAACGGTGAGAGAGGAGAAACAGAAGGGAAACGAAGAGAAAAAAGTGATGATGTCGGTTAGAGAGAGAAAATGGCCTGAGGTTGGGAGGAGAGAGAGTACAGGGAGTGTGAAGCACATGGGCTGAAAATGTCTGTCAAAATGTGTGTGTATGTGTGTTAGAAGTTGGTTGTATTGGGTAATCCAATGGACTCCTGGGTACTTTTTATGTGTGTGTGTGTGTGTGTGTGTGTGTGTAGTAAGTGTGTATGTGTGTGCGTGTTAAGGTAAAGTCCAGGACAGCTTCTGGACATGCTAGTGGACTGTCGAACTATACCACCGGAGGAGGTTAACTAATCCACCGAGTGTATGTGTGAGTGTGTGAGTGTGTGTGAGAGTGTGTCTGTGTGTGTGTGTGAGAGACAGGCAGCGCTGTAGGGCATCACCTTGGCTGAGGTATTAAATCTTTTTCATCCTCTCCACAGGCTGTGAGGAGGACCAGGAGACAGATTTACTCACACACACACACACACACACCAACACACACATGAACACACGCATAGACACATGCAGACAGTTGTTTCATCCAGAAACAGACAGAAACATTTCCATATTATGATACACACATACAAAAACACACACTTACTCATCTGCTCTGTCACATACACGGAGACAATGTCTAACACTCTACTGGTCTCTAACTTAACATGCTCCCTAAGCTGTCACTGTGTCATTGAATCATCCTCTCTGACTCACACACACTCACACTCACACTCACACTCTCTCACACACACACACACATACAGCCAGTGAAGTCCAACATAGCCTTTGCTACAGATACAATATGAGCTGTGACACCAGTGTCTTGTGGATAAATGCGGCCGTTAGATTTCTATTTTTCTCCTTCAAATTGAATCACAGTGCCCTCTGGTTATTTTTGCTCATCAGTGTTGTAATAAACTAATCCACAGATGCAGCCATTATAGAAACACCTCATTATGCTAAATCCAGGCTGAGTTTAGTACAACAATAACTGTGTTGTTTCCATTTCAAATTTTTGTTCAGTTTTGAAACATCCAGCTGCTCTGCTGTTTGCTTTATACTTTCTATTTTCGGCTGATAATTTCTCTCATTCTTTGTGTGTAATTGTACTTAATTAAGCACGTTGACTTTTGAGATACTCAAAATTAATCAGAAGCATGATAATCGCTCTTAAAAGGTAGTTGTATCTTTTATTGATGCATCAACTGTTACCACCGTCAATGCGATGCCTGCTTTACCCTTTGTACGAATTTTGCTCTGAAAGACGAGCCTTGTTAAAAAGTGAGGGGTCGTCTCTCCGTTACCTCAGAAGTGGGCATATTCTGAGTTCAGTCTGATTTGAAGCTGATGATCAACGCAGCATTTTCTGACAGTACTTTAACCTGGAGGAAAGCCTCTTTGGCCTGTAATGCAAACCCAATCGGAAATCTACAATTCTCAAAGAAAACAACTGAAACTGGGTATTTTGAGCCATTTACAGAACAAATGCTCATTATCTCTTTCTACTGTCTTTTTAAAATAATTTAAAGCCTCGATCTATTCAATAAGTCTAAGAATTGACAATGAAAATGAACGCTTAGTCTGGATACGAGGAAGGATCTTACAATAAAACACATATGCATTGGTGATGATATGATACAAGTGATGCAGTGTAATACAATATATGCTTGATATGGGTTGTGTACTACAAAACAATTAAATGTGGTGCGTCATGCAGTAAGTCTTGGTATATCATGTGACGTTAAAGTTATGCTGTAATGTTAGAGTACAGTTGAGTCATGTTACGTCTAGTCACGTAACATCATGTCATGTCACCATATGTCACTGAAAGTCACATTACTTTTTCTTTGG
The DNA here is from genome assembly GCA_008086565.1 of Thalassoma bifasciatum. Classification (NCBI taxonomy): domain Eukaryota; kingdom Metazoa; phylum Chordata; class Actinopteri; order Labriformes; family Labridae; genus Thalassoma; species Thalassoma bifasciatum. Next base: position 275,706 of record RPOG01000314.1, read on the forward strand.
TTGGTTGTGGATATGTTTCTTAGTTCCTGAAGCTCTCCTTGCCTTTGACTGACCATTGAATCAGCGTATGAGTTGAACCACAACATCTGCAGGCGTGGAGGTGATTGTGATCACAGGAATTTCAGGAGAAGAAAAGACCACACTGGTTGGCACTGCTGCCTCAAAGCGAGAAAGTCACCAGTTCTAGTCACAGTTCGAGCGAGGTGGGCCTTTCTGTGTGGTGTTTGCATGTTCTCCCTGTGCATGCGTGGGTACTATGAGGCATAATCTCCAGGTACTCCAGCTTCCTCCCACAGTTCAAAAACATGCTCACCAGCCACCCCGTGACAGGATAGTGGTAGAAAATTAAGTAATGAATGAATGAATGACAAAAATACATTTTTAACCAATTTAATGTGTCAATGTGAGTATTGTGAATAGATCCAATATGTAAACAAATACTTTGCAACATCAATATTTTTCCACAGTGCTAGTAATGACACTCCTATTCGTTCTGTCAAAGTGAGTTTTTGTTGTGTTTTGATATGACTGTTGGCCCTGCAGCAAAGTACTGAGTGTATCCATGTTGTCATGTCTTTATTATCAGTATCAGTGATGTGAACAAGTACAAGTCTTCAAATGCCACTTTTCACATGATGAATGGAAATCAAACAAGGACAACAGTTGTTGGAGCCATATGTGTCCACCATATTGTTCCGTCTATAGGTTGCTGAGTAATGTATGAACTTGCTGATAGCCAGATGACAAAAACAGAAGAGCTTATGTGAATGCTCTGCATCAAACATGTCCTCTAAATTGACAGCAGACGTCTGCTCTTGATGGACTTTTTGAAATTAGTCTGGGGATTTGGAGCCTCTGGCTTGTGTCACAGCCTCCACCTTGGCTTGTTTTGTAGACTGAAGCTGTTTTTATTCTATTCATGTTTGTGAAAGCTCCACTATCCATTACTTTAAAAGTGGAAGCAGGATGATAGAAGTGGTTTCTTTTCACTCTGTGGGGTTGATGTTAAAGTTATTTTACCCATGAGAATATACACACAACACAAACTCATCCATTTGTCCCTCATGGATCATTTACTGCATCATGTAATGCGTTTGCATACACTATAGGACTTCAGGTATGCAGATATAATATGATAAGGAAGACAATCAGGATTTATTGCAGCAGTGAAAGAAGACATTAAGTCATTTTTAAATGTTCAGGGACAAGGCTGGCAGTTTTGTGTCGCTGAATTATTCTTGAAATATGTTACACTACCTACTTTGAAAAAAGGGATGGAAACAGATTTACACAGACTATGTTTTATTTCTCCAAAAATGATAAATGATAAATGACGAGAGGCAGTAAAGGAACAATAAGAATTGAAGGCACGTTCGTCTCTGTGAACCTTTTCAGGCTTTAAGCCACTTGAGCTGCAAACTGGTCAACAAGAGAAGACAGGGAATGTGTTCCAATGTTTGTAACCAGATGGTTGTGATCTGTGATGCTTTAAAGAGGAGCCAAAAAGGAAAAAAAAACTGTAACCCTGATGTTGTGTGTATCACTGCTTGGATTAGCGCTGAAGGTCTGTGTGTGAGTGACTGTAAGACGACGTGACGCTGCAAAGAAGCTTAGGGAGAGATTATGTCTCATAGTACAGCATATCAAGATTATTCTGAGATATTCTTAGTTCTGTTATCTCTCTGTACTGGCAGTTAATTTTTAAGTTTAGCTGCAGAGAAAAACAAAATGAAATGAAAACTTTAAGAATAAGTTTTCTAAGGACATCTTTTGTTGGGGTCACTGTGGAGTTATCTTCATCACAGGAGATGCCAAAGGTCACTGCTGTGTTTCTATCATTAGACAGATTTTCGTAATTTAGGGGTAACAAAACAGGATCTCAGAAAGATGCTGAATGAAATACACACTCCAGCCTAAAAGCTGCATTTGGGAAACAGCAAAATCGACCTCTGGCAGAAAAAGAAAAACTTTCGAGTTTGACTGTGAAATGAGTGCTGACAGTTTTTCTCGCCCATCATTAGTGCAGAATATAGCTGGCTAATAAACTCGTCCTCGTCCCCTTAAATTAATTTGTTGCACAGATCCATTCTCTCTGCATGTAACATAACCTCATGCATAATATTTCAGCTGCAGTCCTGACAGCATCAAACAGAGCGGTATGGAACTATTAAAGATTCATATGGGAATATAATGAATTGTGATAAGTAGGCATGCTTTATAATATATCTTATAAATACAACAATTACAAAGCTCCAGAGCTTTAATCAGTCCTTATTGAAGGAGGAAATCACAGCAGCACAGATAATAACTTCATTTAATGTATTTTATATCTCCCCGTCTTCACCTTTCCTTTCATCAGTTCTCAGAGCTCTGTCAAAATTCAGCACTTAAGAAAGGAAACAGAAGTTTTTTGTCTTTAGATCATTATTATTTTTTAACATAATACTTAATACAGTTGATACTGGAGCAGGATTACACAAAAGATGTAACCTTTTGTCTGAAGTGTTACTTTGGATGGATAACCTCTGCAACCATGGCTTTTCAAGTTAAAAAAGCAAAAAAAATCTGATTATTTAACTCATCCAATGTTGAACTGCTTAATATCTTAGAGGTTCCTTTTTAGAGATCAGCTTTTTATTTCACATTTCTTACTTAAACTCCCAACCTGCCATTAAAAATCTGGATTAATGTGAAACTAAACGTTTAGTTAAGTGTGAAGGAGGAAGGAGAAGAACTAAAAAAGAGAAGTGTGATAAGATTTGAAGGTGAAGGACTGGAAATGAAAAACTCTCAGAGTTGCTCTAACTTTGGACCTTAAGTTAAATGTCAATGTGCTTCCTCCTCAAACACTCGCAAATCATTGATGTGCTCCCATAAAAAGTAAAGATTCTTCTCCTTGCAGCATTGAGACCAATGCTCCTGGCATTTAGATATTTTATAATCGAAGGGTTTTGCATTGTTTTGCACAACAAATACTGTATTTTGCCAATTTTTTGTTTGCCTGTTGTTTCCTGGTTAATATTTTGAAAGATGTCAAAATATGTAACTTATTTTGCTGTGTTTTAATTATGTATTGCATGCACATAGCTGGATATTTCCAAATCAAATATCCTCCCTTGTTTGTTTTTAAAATACTTCCATCCACATCTGATCATTTACAAATCAAGAGACTCGAACATGGCACTGGGATCCCTTGTTTGGATTGTTGAAGAAGTTTATTCTTCAATGTAAGTCACAAGATGCAAAAGAATAAGCGAGCGAGAATGCTTGCAGCCTTCATATCATTAACAAACAGTGCATAAATGTTGCGTCAATGGCTTTTTTGTTGCAAGCTGTGATGTTTTTTTGATGTAATACTGTGGTTTTGTGTGGAAGGCAGGTCCTTTTTTCACAACTTCTTTTTTGTACATTAAGAAATAATTTTTAGTTAATCAAAAGATCAAGTTTAATGAGTCACTATGGGGTACTCTTAATTCCTTACTCTTTTAGCACATTAATGCCTTAGTTGAAGAGAATGAGAAAGTCTGTTTCAGATTGTTTGAGGTCATTGTTCACCTCATGTGGTCTAAATCAACACTTTCCTGTAATCAATTATTCAAATATGCCCTGTATGACTCCATTGTGTAGAACTAAACTTTTATGACACCTGAATTCTTCTCTGAGTTTCCTCATGCATATTAATTGTGTTTGAAGAGGCAGACATTAAACTGTCAAGTGTACACAACTGTGCTAATAAACGCTGGATTAAGGATTCGGATTTGGAAGTTTGCAGAGGATTCTTTGCGCCTTTATTAAAGTTTCTGCAAAACGGAGATAATAGAGTTCAGTGTTGAAACCAAATACATGAGTTGCATTATGTTGACTTTTTATTCAGACCATAATTATCCCAAACAAGAGCAACAACATGCAACAGCTATATATATACTTTTTTGGAAACAATGTGAAGAGAGGTGGGGTGTGGAACCCCCCCCCCCCCCCCCCCCCCCCCCCCCCCCCACACACACACACACACACGCAAAACCACACACTCAATCCCTGGATACATGAGGTGAGTGGAGCGGAACAACCACAACACGCAGACACAAACATGCTCACACACAGACATGAACACACAAACAAACAAAAGCCCCGAGAGCCAAACACTGATGGATTTTAAGGATTTGCCATCAGCTGGGCTTCCTCAGCTTCCTCCCACACCTCCATGATTTTGCTGGTGTGTGCCTGTGTGTGTGTTTGTGTGTTTGTGTGTATGTGTAAGTTTGTGTGTGACAGTTTGTTGGTATTATTTAGAGCCTCACTGGAACTGAGTCGCTCTGTTGCAAGGTCCCAAAGGACTGCATGCCTTCACCCTTTGACACACACAAATGCACACAGAAACCCGTCTAATGGGCCTTGCTAACTTTCACTGCAGACTGAGGACAAATCAGACTGAGAGACCAGTTCATCACTTTTAAAAATGTGCTGTCAGGAATTCAATGGAGAGGGACACTACTCTCACATCTGTATTTTGATCATAGCCTTCATAGCATGATTTGAACCACCTAACTATGTCCCTTTGAGTATTTAAGAAGCGGAAGTGTGAAGTTCCAACAACATTACTAAAGGCTTGTTTGTTATTTCTTTATCTATTTTTGTACATGAGACACTGATTTCAGTTCAATTCTCCATTTCGCTTTCAACATCAGCCTCTTGACTCAAATATCTTTTAAAATCATACTTTATTCTGGATGGCTAAGGAGGTACTAATGTCATAAACAAACATTTATATGCGGAATAGATGGAAGGGTGTCGTGTCACCCTTTAAGCATTGCTCCTGTCGTCTTTAAAGATACACCAGAAGTAGCCAACGTAAGTAACATGGATTCGAAAATCAGAGGCTTTCATACACAAAAGCGCATTTCTTGGCAGCCTGAGAGTTTGCCATCTTTAAGTTGGAAGGCAATAAATCATGGGATATTTCAGACCACAAAGGAGACATTTGATGGCATTTAAAGAAGCCTTAAAATGAGAGAAATCTATGTGCTGCTGCTGTGGTTGGTCTTGAAATTTGGCACTCAGAGAATGACAGCCTCAGATTTGGTGCCCAGCAAAGCCTCAGCACATCATAATCACTTGTCATCTAAAACCTAGAGCAGTTAAGAGGCTGATTTCTTTGTCTTTGGGATGCTACAGGCTTGCATCTTCCATATTTCCAGTCCTCATCTTATGCTGAGCTAACTGCCCTTTCTGTCCAGCTTCAGATCTGTGAAATTGGCTCTTTGTCTGGACTATTGTATCCAACAATGACTTCTGGAGCACATATTAGCATGAATTCAGAGATTTCTGCAAGGCACCTAATTACATTTGATGTGCGTGTTGGGCAAACAATCTGATTTTTACTGTAGGACTGACCTGGCTGTGAGGTTATTGCTTATCTAGCTACCTGCTCCTCAGAGATAACACACACGCACACACACACACACACACACACACACACACACACACACACACACACACACTCATCCTCTTGCTCTTCCCTCATTGTTTGGTCTCTGCTCTCCTGTGTTGCTCCTTTGCATCTTTGTCTCATTTGCTCCCCTTATTTTGCAGAAAATCTCCCTCCTCTCTTTTATTATCTTAATGTCCTTTTGTTTCCGTCCAAGTTCCTGTGTGCTAACAAGTGAGGGGGTGTAGAGAAAGATTAAGAGGTGATTAAGACATCATTGGAGGTTGTTTCTACCTGCTGAGCCTCCTGTGGTGCTATCAAAGCTGGCCTTCTCGTCTCCTCCTTTCTTCTCTGTTGCTTTTTTCTCCCTTCTCATCTCCTTTGTTGCCTTTTTTCTTCCTTTCATGTCTCCTTCCCTTCAGTCGCTCTTTTCATTTATTCTCATTTCCTCTTTTCTCGTCTCCTCCTGTCCCTTGCATTTCTTTCATCTGTCCTTTCCTTTATTCTCCCTTGAGCAAAAACTGTGACCAAAGAGAAGCGTTCCCTGGGATGTTGTGGGTTGATGCTCTTACTCTTTTTTTTTTCCAACAAATCTTGTAAATGCTTGAAATATTGAGGTTGGCATAAGGTTATGTCTCCTCGGAAAGTGTTTCTTAGCCTGTGCAGAGAAAACACAGATGGGAACGTTTGATTTCAAGCCACTAATCACCATTGTCTTGGGCAGCACTGAGCTCTTGACACCGAGATGGCATCCGTCCAAAACAGAGTCAAGAGGAAAATATTGTTGACTTAGCACCCATGCTTCAAGTGCCCCATCGAATCTACCAGTGCATGACTTGTGCAGACTCTAAAAATGGTTCTGTTGAACATCTTTTTTCTGTTTTCCCATCTTGTACCAAAGTTCTTACTCAGCTGTTCTTTGCTGTGAGTGTTTTATTAAAGAAATAGCCGACAGTACTTTGAAAGAGGTGAACTTCTTTGAAGTCATTGCTGAACCCTGAAATGCATGTTTGAGTCTTATAGAGCTCCTATGGTCCCCTACATACCCCTGATGCCACTTCATATTCAGTTTTGTATCTCTCCTACTTAGTCAATTTATTTGAACCCCACATAGAGAGACAAAGTTGGTGGACAGCATGCGATTTTTTTTTACCCCCTGACTGGTCCAGGATCTGTTGTGTCAGCTGTTTTTCACACGTCTTGGATGTAAAACTGTTAGAAAGGGTCCTTTTTTCCCTTGGTCAAGGACTTTAAAGGTTTTACATGCATATACTTTTTTATTTTAATTTGAAACTTTATCTCAAAATTTCTTCTTTGTGTCTTACAACTTCAACTTTCTAGCTCAAAATTTTGTCTCTTAATCAAATAACTGACTTTTTGGCTCAAATTTTCATCTCTCCCATTCAAAATTTTGACTTTAATCTCTCAATATTTTGACTTTTAGTTTCCAAAATTTGACTTTTCATCTCATAACCGCAACTATTTATCTCAAAATTTTGTCTTTTAATCTCATACCTTTGACTTTCAGCTTCATTTTGTCAAAGTTTTGTCTTTTAATCTCAGGATTTTGACAAATATATCTCAATGTTTTGACCGTAGTATTTCAAAATATTGACTTTTTGTCTCCAATTTTGAATTTTTATTGCTCAAGTTTTTCCTTTCAGCTAGAAACTTGACTTTCTCTTAAAAGAAAATATCTTTTATCTCAATACATGACCTTTTATCTCAAAATTTCAACACTTGTTCCTCAAAGTTTTTAACCATTAAATCAAATGTTAACTATTTTAATATCTGAAAATTTGGACTATAATTTCAAAATGTTGACTTTTTAAGTCAAAATTGTTAATAAATAATTTGGAAACAATTCTTACCTTCAGTTTTCATCCTCGCATTAGAGTAAAAGCTTTGATGTTTCAATGGTGTGATGTAATTTTCTGTTAGGTTTTTAAATGTTTCTGTACATTGTGAAAACTTCACTGTAGATCGATTTGAAGAAAATTGTGAATCGAATTGAAATCGCAATTAGATCTTTTTCTAAAATCGTTCAGCCCTATTTGGGGCGCCGACCAAGCATTGAGCTTTGATCCATGCACTCTTCCGCTGAAATAAACTGTACAATTAGTGAATAAACAGTAAGTTTGATTTTTATGCAACAATGCAGAAGGGGAATATATCTGATTAGGCAATTGTTTGTTTCCAACTACTGCAAACTCAGTCACCATGATAACTTGACATACAGCTCTTCTCTGTCTTTTCTTCGACAGTATGATTTATGATTTTAAACACGAGAGTGACAAGGGATTCCTCTGATGAACAGGGAGTAAAGAAAGCTGCAGAGAGCACTGACACTGACTGACAAACTCAGCGAGATGTTAGGGAGATATTGTGGCTGAAAAGGGAATGAGGTCCTGAGAGAAAGATATGTGAATGCGAACTCTGGGCAACTTATCTCCAAAAAAGAGATAGAGAGCGTGTGACAGACAGACCAACTGACAGACAGAGAGAGACAGAATCAGATAGGTGGGGAAAAAAAAACTCAAGGAAGCGACCGAAGCGATATGAAACAGTTTATAGAATACGGAAATATAAGAGAGCAAGGGGTGAATAAAGAGAGCTGATCAGTGAGGCATGTTGTTAATGTCTTCTGTGTTTACTCTATGTGTGTGTGTGTGTGTGTGTGTGTGTTCATATGTGCGTTAGTGCGTGTTTGTGCATGTGTATTTTTAGCAGTGATGATGAAGCTCAGTACATCTGGTACCCCTGGCCCCAGGGAGGACAGAGAAAACCCCACACATATACATGCACACACTCTCTCTCTCTCTCTCTCTCGGTCACACGTACAATCTTACTTTCTCTCTTAAAATCTTCACCTGTCACAGATATACTTCCACACATTTTTGTTTTGTTGCCATATAGAGTATAGTCATTTAGATGAGTTTAATGACACACAAACAAGTATTCAAGTGCACACATGAACACGCACACTGTGTCCTTGCTTCACCCAAGCAAAGCTCTCTTTGGTGCAGAAGCAAACTCTCTCTTCTACCCTCTTTATTTTGATTTGTTGTTGGCATTTTATTATTTTCCTCCTTCTGTCTGTCAGAGAAAATACTTAAAAGAATCCATTAAAAACTTTTAGAGATGTCCTCGAGGTTCACTTCACCGTTCACACACTGAGTCATGCGATGGTCCTGTTAGGAAAACCTGCGCCACGCTGACTGCAGAGAGCAACATACTGAGAGACAGATGTCACCCTGTGTTGAGTTTGATATCCTTGAAACTGCATTAATAAACCTTTTTCATTGTCCGTATTGTCAGCTAGAGATCAGAACAACAAATAGAGAGTCATTAAGAAATAAAAAGCTTGTTTACTTGTCTTGAGCTTCATTTTTCGCTCACAGAGACCGTGAAAGAGAAGGTATGAAAATAATGACAACACTGCTAACAGCTGTGACATCTCTTTGAAGGATGTATTTTACAATGCTCTGGTGTTTGTGCCATGATTTAGAGCAATGAAATTCTAATTTGGGTAATGATGTTGAGCTCTGTCAGGGTGTTAGAGGCAGACGTCAAAACTGAATGTGATAGGCTGCAACACCCGTCAATCAAACCAGCAAGACTTCAATATCTAAACTAAATCCTGAGCTAAAAGAAGCTACGAAACACAACCTAGAGCTAAGAAGATAAAATTTGAAGTAGTAGTTTATAATTTTGTCCCCATATGGTCTTAAAGGACATGTTTTAACCTCTTTGCAAATACACAATCATTCAGCCACATATGCATCAGCTTCTCTCAAAACAGTGAAAGGATAGGTGTTGAAATGTATAAGAGGAACACAGATGTCTTACGATGTCTATTTTTATGTCTTTGAACATGAAGGCTAAACATAAGGCCAAAATGTTCTCAATATATCCTGCAGGATTGATTTTGAATGCACTTGCCAAGCAGAAAATTATGTGACACGCAAATCTGTGACACCATGGTCTCCCACCGGATTCAAGCCATCTTCCAAGATTCATCCTTTCTGTTTTATTTTTTGCCTTGCAAACCGCTTACGTTACAAAAAAATACACACGTTACACAAGAACCTGCAAGAGCACCACAACGAGGCTAGTCTGTAGGAAAGAAAGGATTACAAACTGCCCAATTCACCACAGGATGCTCTCACTGTTCAGGAAACAGCTCTCAATTTTTGTATTTTTTTTTTACTGTGGATAAGATATGTTTTCCATCATCTCTATTTCTTTGAAGGCCTGGCTCCTTTCCTCTCTTCCTCTGCCCTTCTCTCTCTCCCACTCCCTCCTTCTCCTCAGCTTCTCTCACTTTTTGCTCTCAGTGCCCTCCCAAAGGGGGCGCCGAGGGAGGGATGGGAAGAGGTGGTACTGAGAGGTGTTGGTGTAAAAAGCGAAACCGTCCCTGAGTGGTCCACACAGACGGACACTCATGCCCTCTCTTTCTCTCTCACACACACATTTGCTGATTACACTCTTTTCCCATTGTGCCGCGGGGTCACTTGGTGCTTGAATGGAGCAGTGTTGTGACCTTCACACCACAAGCTCTCAAAGTTACAATGGCACCTCAAGGTGCTTCACTTTCTGTGAGGAATCCAACCAAGAATAAAGTAACAATATGCTTTTGAGAGAAACTTCAGAAAGATTTTGAGGTCTGTGACTGTGAAAAATGAGCTCTTAACCAAAACACTTTTTCTTTAAAGCATTTTATTTAAGCTTCATTCAACATCAACAACAAAGCTCTGCCGCACACTTTTTTTATCGAAAGCAAAAGCATAAACCATAGACCACTGATAAAGTCTCAGGGTAAACTGAATTTCAGATCTTCAGTTAAGATGAACCGTGAATACAGACTGAGAATGTCAAGTCACTGATTCTTGGTGTGACAGGATTTGTTGATTGGAAAATATGAACCTAAAAGTAAATTAAGAAAAGCTCATAACCAACTTCTCAGCAACCCATCCATCCGTCCATCAGTCTATCATTTATTAATTCATTGATTCACCTACCCAACAATCCATCCACATATCTATCTATTGATGCATCTATCCATCTGTCCATCAATCCATCCATCATCCATCATTTATAAATTCATTCATCAATCTATCCATCGATCCTGACTATCATCCATCTAGGAGCGCTTAAAAGGATTCTTCTGTACTTATGTTGGTTTCCCATGATTTTTCCTGACTCTCTATTCCTTTAACAGCGTGTGCTTGTCTCCCTGTGTAAGCGCTCAGGTGTTTTTATCAGGGGCTGTAAGGGACATTATGCAGATATGTTGTCTGTATGCATTGAGACAGAACTCCGCTCTGCGTGATTCAGGCTGGGCAGAATTGTGAATGTATGACCATATTGAGATACAGAAAATACATCCTTTTATGTAAATAAGATGAAGAACATTGGGCCAATTAGTCTGTTGGATAAAAAAAGAAGAAAAACAGAGAATAAAGGTATAGACCTGATCTATAAGAGATGTAACCCACCAATTTGTTTTTCCCATCCACTCTGACATTGGGTGCATTAGATATTGCACTATTATAACAAACAGTCCATCTTATTAAGTTACTTTTTGAGCACCATGGTATAAACAACAGCCTACCTCTTTTGAAATTGTACTTATCAATGTTTTATCAAAATTTTCAAATAAAATGTTCTTTGATAATTTTGTCATAAAATAGCCTTTTCCCCAAAAAAATCTGTCTTAGAGAAAAGGGGTTTTCTTATATTCAGGATTGTCTGATATTTGGATCAGTACTGTAGTTCATTGATCCATTCATCCATTCATTAATTATCAATCACTTATTAAACCATTGATCCGTCTGTCCATCCATCCATTCATCAAACTATCCTTCCATCCAATCCATCAACTAATCATGCATCAATTTATGTATTTCATCCATCTATCAACCCATCCATCATTCATTTATTCATGCATTAATTCATCCATCCATTCACCTATCCAGCCTTCCATCATCCTCTTCATCCATCCATTCATCTTTCCACCTATTCATTCACTCATGCATTTATCAGTCTATCTGTCCATCCATCCATTTATCCATCACCTGTTTACCTATTCATCATCTGCCCAATATCCCTTAATTCACCCATCTATCCATCCATTACTTCACCTGTTCCTCCATCTATCCATCCATTCATCTGTTTATCCACCCATCATACATTAATCCATCCATCCTGAGCTCTTGCAGTCTTCAGTGATTACAGGTCTTTTGGGTTTCAGTGATCCACTTTCATTTTGCCAACAAACCACCTACAGACTGAGGTTTGGCAGTGGTTGCTCATTAAAATCTCCCACAGCAGTGGCGCAGAATCACCTCTCTGGGACTGATAGCTCTGGTTCTTGTAACCAACTCAGAATGCCTGTAAACATCTATATGATCCATCCATCTTGTGCTTCTTTTTCCACCATTCTCTCCTGCTTCTCTCTTTTTCCAAGCATAGACATCTCTTTGCTGAATTTATTATTAATTTCATCATTTAGGTTCTTGAGGCGCTTGTATTGACGTAATGTGCAGTTTATACCAATGTGCATTCAATCCCATGCAAGCATTTTAGACTGACTGAATGAGTGAAAGCTTTTTTAAATTGAGCAAGAAGAAGTGAGGTGTTTACATAAACTGGCACAATACAAGTTATGAGTCATCACAACCACATTTATGTACTCATATATAAAAAACATATACATTTGTTAAGTCTGAACAAAGGTTCATTTAGTGGGTACAAACCCCTTTTCACACCTTGTCCTATACCTCGTAAGGTGTTAACATATTTATTTAAGGATATGTTGATTACAGGGATATATTGGCAGATATTTTGTTGTGGGTATTTAAAGAAGATTTGGATTAAATGAAAAAAGGCAAAACAGGAGAACATGATAAAAAGATGTTTTCCTGTTGTACTTAGAAACGGCCATGAGTTCCCCCGTATCGATCCAGCATTCTCACTCCTCTTTGGTTCCTGTTTTCACCGCTCTCACCACTCACACTCTGACCCCCTTTTTTCCTGTTACCATCCAATAAAAACCCTTCAATGAAGTGCAAAGCAGCACCTTAAATGATATCCTGCAGGGAATGCAACAAGTGCTGTAGTGTACATGCTTATGTGAAGTGGACTTGAATTCTCAAGGCTGACTGAGTCATCTTTGAGCAAAAATTACTGATCACAGTTTCCTTGCTCCTAAAATAACATTTTGAGTGGCTCTGACTGTTGAATTATCTGTCAAATTCTGCAAACCCTTTGAGTCAGAAAATATCTTAATATTTCTGCTGAACAGTGACCAAGAGAATGGCAGATAATGACAGCATGAGCTGTTTGGTATTGGCAGAGAAGATTTGGCAAAATTTTCAAGAGTACAGCCTACAAACTCTTCTCTGCTCGCTCCACAAATGAAGATCTGTTAAATAGTGAAATAAACAGACTTTCCAATGCTATAAGATTTATTGCCACATCAAAGAAATAATCCACCAAACTACCGTACTTTTCCATATGGCATGAAGTCCTGTGCAGTTACTTTACTGTGAGTCTTTATCCAAGCATTCTCTCCCAGTTTCTCTCCGCCTGCATTCATTTTGCTCCTTGTCCTCTTGGGCCTGTGTGTTCCTGTTTGTCAGTCTGTCTGTTTGGATGGATGTCTCAGCTGGCATCGCAGAGCAACATCAGAGATGAGTCAGACAGGACGGAGCTTGTTTTTGATGGATGGAGAGGGATGAGGGCGGAGAGGGAGGGGAGCTGCTGAGCAGGATACGGCCCTAAAAAGGCAGGCATCTGTGATGTCTCCATTTGTGTGGGTTTTTGAAAGGTAATAATGACTTCTAATGTGTCATATTAAAAAAAAGTACAGTTCTGAATGTTACATAAGGCATATTATCCACTACAATTCTGCAGGTGGGGATGACTTTGAAGTCATTTCCTCACACAGCCGTAAAAAATCCCTCTATTTTTTCCATGCGCGTTCCTCTGTAGCTGCACTTTGGCTTCAAACTTAGGTGATTTTGCTTGGAAAAGTCGTATTGCTTCTTCTTAGTCGTCAGAATTCACAGGACATAATCCTTTAGCTACTTGACTGCAAGATTCAAGGATTTCTTTTTAAAACATGCCATCTTCTTTCTGCAGGCTAATGCTTAAAAACGGTTGTGTCTGCTGCACTATATGAGGACAGACAGAGGATAAATGGAAGGGTCCCTTAAGTGAACAACACTCCAGATCAAGGACCGCCTCTTCCATAAAAGTTCAAATAATGTATGGTTAGGTAAGGAAAGTTTTAAATGAGTGTTGTCAAGAGGATTCAGCTCACTAAGGTCAAAGCTTTGATCATATTTAGTTCATTGTGAAGCAACAATAGAGTGAAAAATGAAATGTAACTAAAAAGCACTTGATGTGAAAAAGCTTGAGAGCTAAGGAGTATAAAAGGCCTCATCTTTCTCACTGAATAAACACTTATTCACACATGTTTATCTAATCTCAATAACAGAGTCTACATAAAAATGCAGAATCTGTCAGTGCAGGACTGGATATTGGTTTTGGAAGTGTCCTGGTTTTTATTCTTACTCTGGCAGTGCTTCGGCTGTCTGGAGAAAAACAGTCCTTTTGGACAGCAGAGGAGGCAGAATTAAATCTTCCCACATTTAGAACTGGAACCTGTTGGTTGTTGTTTTAATTAAAGCTCCTGTGAGGGGTTTTTAACTTGTTATGAAACCGACAGAAATCAATACTGATCTCCTCTTGTGAGCTACAAAAGTAAACAAGATCATCACTAGCTGTGTTTCAAGTACACCTAGAATTTTGCAAAACCAAAATATCACAATTAAAATATGGTAATGGAAACACCAAAAATTAAAAAGAAAATCTCTCTCTATAAACTTTTGATAAAGTTTTTGTGCTCTTAGGAAGTGGTGTTTCAGCAGTTTTGGTACTGAAGTTCATTGCAAGAGTGCAATGCAAACACCTTTTTCCCAAAAACACATCACCAGACCTGAATAACGAATGCCTCTGCGAACTCCTTGGCTTTAATCCTCTCCTAGGAGTCTCTAGTACGTGTATGTGTCAGCAGTCACATGCATGGACCCAGGCGTTCATCTTTAAATGCCCCTCTCTTTTGTTTGTTGACAAGATCAGCAACAATAGTAAAGCCCATGAAAATTACAGATCCAGCTTTTGAAATGTGTGATATCCATAGTTACTGCAGATACAGTCCTTCTTCTTTCCGCATTCAGCAAATTGAATCTTGGGGAATGTGATTTTACTCAAGTTGTGCGCAATTCTAAATTCAAAACTTCAAGAATATGGCTTTTATTTGGTAAAAAAAATATGAAAAGATAATGGAAATGCAGCGAGTCAAAAAATTGAATGTTTCTTCGTGGTCAGTGTTAATGTCTAAAGCAGTTACCACACTACCAAACAAAATTATCGTCAGATTGTAGTTGCAGCCTTTTTGGCAAAAAAAAATCATGGTGTGTTATTTAACTGACTGCCCAATAACAAAACATAAAGTGGAGAAATTTATGACTAAAAGATGCTAGCACTCAAGATCTAGCAGCTGAAAAGGAAGAGTTTCCTCTTTGTCCACAGGTTTCCCCAAAATCAGTCCAATTGGAAAGTGGCTCATAGTGGCTGAAATGTTTTTTATTACCATTTCTGCACAGGAGCTGGTAATAATCCACTCTGGGATCTTATTTTGTAACACCATCTATTGTACCACTTCACAAATTACTCTTTGAATAATTACTCTCTGAATAAGTTTTGTTCCTTATTGCTAACTGCTAGCTTCTCTTCCAACCAAGATAAGCAAGTCTCCAGAGGCTGTATACAGTCTTCTGTTTTCAAGGCAACTTTGATGTTTTCTGAAGTGTGTCATGTGGAGAAGAGGAACTGATCGGATCAAAATCAATGGGTAGTGATATTTGTTTCTCAAATATGAGTGCAATTACCTCCTCCAACGGCCTTTTTTCGTTGCAGCTCCCTCCCAACCTTGTTGATACAGCCTTCTTCGACAGGGAGTTGATGTAAGTTCAGTGTGGGACACTACGGATTGATATATGTATGTTTTTATCACTAAACTGAGTTTGAACTGCACATGATGGTGTGTGTGCATGTGTATGTGTTCAGTGTGTCTGTGTGCGTGTGTGAGCACAAAGTTGAAGACGTGCTATAATTGGATGAAGTGTTTGATTCCCGGTGGCTGGGTGTTTCAGAGGAAGTCCCTTTCATCTTTTTATCACTCATCTTTCCTTTTATTTTCTCTGTCATTCTTTGTCTTATTTTCACTTTGTTTCTACCCCGATTGCCCCCTTCACTCTCCCATCTCTGCTTCCACTCTCATTCTGTTTCTCTTTCTTTTCTTCCTCTAGATCTTTCCTCTCCTCATCCCACCACCTCCATCTCTGTGTTTGCAGCTTGCCTATCTGCATGTCTGTGTTTTGGCTGTGTGGGCGCAAGGCTGTCAGAACCTGCTGTGTGTGTGTGTGTGTGTGTGTGTGTGTGTGTGTGTGTGTGTGGATGCTTTGGATATTGGCGATCCTTGTGTTTACTCTTTGAAAGTATATCAGCATAAACTCCTATTTGTGTTTTCATTTTCACCTGTGCCTGAGTTCATGTTTTAAACGTGTATCTCTGTTTTTATTATTGTGTGTATATATGCGTGTGTTTGTATTCCTTCTCTTTTCACTTCCCCCAGTCTGTCAGGCTTGAAAATACCTCCTCATTCCTCTAAAATAAACTGTTTTTTTCTCTCCTCCAGATGAGAGAGAAAAAAAGAGGCAAAAAAAGACGGCTTGTTTGATCGATTGCTAACCCAAAGCTCAGCTTTGATTATTCCACGCTTAATCAATGCATCCTTACACGCACCAGCACGCTCACACGCACATAGATATACACAAAGAAAAGGAGCTTTGAGATTTTCTTAGCTGCAGGTTCAGCTTTTCAAACAGGGGAGTCAAAAGTGAGACGCAGAGCGCCTCTTACCCCGCTCCCTACTGTTTCTTCCTCCTTCTCTTTACAGCGGAAAACTTTCTAAGAAGCACTTTTCACTCCACATGAGAGTGTTTGCCCTTGTAAAAAGGCTTTGCTGGAAGTTAGTATTTCTTTTGATGCTGATGTTTCAGCAGGGTGTCTGATTTATTTTAAACTGCCCTCTTTTAACTCATGTGATAACTTTTAGTGAGTCAATGGCAAATTAATCTCTTTTATTTGAGTAAATAGGCAGGAATTACACACCAGTTAGCCATTATTGCTGTTCTGGATATTACACTTCTCCTTTTTTTACTCATATGATATTTGCTCTTAGAGGCCTGGATTGTGGTAAAAGAAGTTACTCTGTTGATAAATATTAATACCCGTGCTGCCAAGTTTCTCCCGGCTCCTCTCTCAGAGCTAAGTTTGTGGAGGTTTGGCTTCCTGTGGTGTTAATTGCTTTGGAAGTTTTCCAGCAGAGATGAAACATTTTTTGAGGTCTCCTCTTTTTTAAAAATAGACAAACCTGGTAATCAAAACCAGTAACAACACTAAACAAAGCAGTTTGACCTATTAAATCTGTTTCTGCTTCATGCTTTTCAACAGAAACAGTAGGTGAGGAGGCGCTGAGCTGAGCTAAATTACCTGCAGAGATCTTCTCTACAGCACAACAAACAGACTTGATAATTACAACTACTATGAATATTAATTAAAGTAATTCAGGTTAAAATCCAAGTCTCTACAAGACTTCATTGGACACAAAACGTCTGGATAGGGGCTGCCTCCAATACTGAGTTTTGCACTTATTGTCAAACATTTTCTTCATTTGGGGGATGATGGAAACCAACTTTTGTAGCTGCTTTCTTTCCCTTTAGCTCAACCCTTTCTTTCCTGTTTGATAGACGTTTAATTTTGCTTCCTTGACAGTGAAAGAAAAATTCTCTGTAGTGGGAGATAAAAGTGCTCTTGAAGTTCAAGCAAACATGCATTTTACTACAGGCCCATACTGAGACTGTTTCAATGACATAGGACGAGTGCCACAGGAAAATAATTTAAAAAACTGAGGACAGTTGAGGAAAGTTATAAAGCTACAAATTGAAGTCAATAATTTGAGAATATATTCATATTAGTACAAGATTAAAGCTCTAGTTCTAAGGATAAAGCGTTGTGATTGTTAGAAATTTAAGTCATAATTTCATGGTGTGCCCTTTTTTCTTTTTTTGCTCCAACTTTAGGACTGAACAAGTAAATAAGTCTCAGCTAGAAAGGAATTGATATACACATAACAGTCCCTGTGTGCATATATGGGGACATATTTTTGCACATTGCAGATTCCACAAAACTAAACAGGCAGGGCAAGCATCCATCATGCTGAAAAATCTCCCAAAATTGCTGTTTGTGTGGGTATGTGTTTGCATATTGAATAACTGGGTCAGAGGCTTTCACATCCTCCAAATATCTCTTTATTTCTGAGAGAGTAAGCGGCATCGGTCTGCTATAAGTACACCCCGATCTGTCCTGCAGTGACTTGGCACAACAGAGCCTGACCCCGCCGGCCTCCTGCTACATATACTCTAACTGAACCCAGCCATTTGTTTCTGTCTGCTCTCCAAATATCTGTGACAGCCATGTTCTGCTCCCAGCTGCCTTCTTTAATAAGAGCTGCAGTCATTCATACGTATCAGGCTGTCAGTAACACTCAGGGTGAGTGCATACATGCAGCCCAAATACCTCATATCACAGCCAACACTTAATTCACTGGTCGAAGATGAGCTGTTCCTGCTCTTGTCCTCGTGTCCCTATATGTCAGAATAAATGAACGCCGCTTTGTGAATATTACCATGGAAACAGAGTTTATGCAGAGTGGTACAATCACACAAGTGGGAGAAGACTCATGCATGCCTCAGTACTCAGAGAGATGTTATAGGTGCAGATTCAGCTGTTGCAAAAAGTCCTTTATTTATCTCTCTTGCTTGTGTGTACATGTGTGTACGTGTGTCCACTGAACTGCAACTGCACTTTGGCCTCACCACAAAGAGCAGCTTCAGAAGGAATCCAATTTTCCTCTTTTTTTAAGCTGCTGGAACATTCAAAGGAGGATGTGGTACAGTAGCTACTCTCTCAAGGTACGCTCAGACTTTTTGGTATTTCACCATGTTCATCTACAAGCAACAAAGATTTCAGCAACTAATAATGCCTGATTAATTTGAATGTCTCTTTGTCTTTGCGAGAGGATAATGAAATCCCTCTCAACGTAACATAATGTAGGGAGTCAAGCTGAATAGATGTGCTCAATCCCCAAAATGTAGCCTCTTTTTAAGGGTTCTGTTCCATTTTGATGCTGTGCTTCCTTAATGGTACTTTGACCCAAGTTTTTGCTTTGTGGGTACTTTTGTTAAAAAAGGAGAAAGTCAGTGGGAACTTAGAAAAGTCTGACAATACAGAGCAGAGTTTTTGTAAAAAGCCTTATGCAAAACATCAGGCCCTTCTGATCACAGGGAGGCAAATAAGGCAGCCTTAATAAGGCTTAAAGGGACTGTGAGGACTTTTTAAGTGATCTTGAAAAAGTCTCATATGCCTGATCATAATCCACAACTTAAAATGAGATTATCAGCAGAAAAACAGGTTATTTTAAAATACTTTTTCTAAGCTTCCTGATTGGGTTGGACTGGACCAGAAGTCTCAACGACAACACCACGCCGACTGATGAAGTTTAGCAGAGAGAAGACATAACCAGGATTCACTAGTGTTACATGCTACGGTTACACCTCAGAGCACCAGGCGATGAGTAGTGTGAAGTATAACTGGCAACTAAACTATGGTGCAAACTCACAAAGTTTGCTTGTTGCGTTTCAAACAACAGCACTATGAGCTGTTTATAAATATATTTCCTCGTCACATTGTATCCAGCAAAAAAGTTACCTTGACCAAAAAATGTAGTGTGAAAAGGAAGATGTGATCTCCTTTTACTTTCAAAACAAATACATGAGTCATGTCATCCTGACAGTTTTGCACGAATCTTACAGCCAGTCGCTGCAGTCTACTTCCTACAGATTGTCCTCACAGTCCCTTTAAAATGAAAGAAATTTGTGTTTGGTAGATTACTTCTTTATCATAACTGTGCTTCTCAGTAAATCGTATACCATTTAGAGCCTGTTTATTTCCCTATTCAATGGTGCCACATTTGCAAAGAACAGGCATTTGTGGGATGAGCCACATAGCTGATCACATGGGTTGCACCTGTATGAGATTTGCCGAATCTTCTCTGGCAATGCCCAACATGTTATTTTGCTTTTATGACTGACTCCTGTTTTAAGCTTTTGGAATTCTGAATGAATTTGCATTTTTGGTTTGTAGATAAGTCCAGATTTGAATAAGTCATTCATACAGAAAGGAAAGAAGTTGTAGATGTAGCTTTGATAGACAGAA
This sequence comes from Thalassoma bifasciatum, assembly GCA_008086565.1. Classification (NCBI taxonomy): domain Eukaryota; kingdom Metazoa; phylum Chordata; class Actinopteri; order Labriformes; family Labridae; genus Thalassoma; species Thalassoma bifasciatum. The sequence goes on from RPOG01000314.1 coordinate 295,540, forward strand.
GTAAGAAGCTCTCGTGAGATGTGTTTGTACCCCATTGGGGGCAAAAACATAGGAATTTAGCTCTTATGTTAAGGCACAACAGTCTCATTTTTAACTGTGTGCTGGTTGAGCAGCTGCTGCATCATGAACACATCCTGCTTGAAAGACTTGGGTTATGCTCCCTTTTTAGTAGCTACACTTAGAAGAAACCACGGCATGTGAAGTACGCTTGTATGCCACTGTTTTAGAAGAATATAGCTCAGAATGTCCAGGGATGGATGCATTAGCACATCTTCCACAGAGGTTAGCAGTATGGAGTTAGAGAGCAACGCTTAAAGTACATCTTCAAATTAAAATTACTTCCTCTCCTTCGCTACTGGCTGAATAAGTGGCCGGGCTCTCACATCAAAGCAGCGATAAGAGGATGCATTTCAAAAACAACAAGCCTCGTGACCTTCTCTCCGTCTCTCATCATAACCCTCTTCAGTAGCTCTCGTTCCTCCTTTCCCTCTTCCTCCCATCTGGTACTCATGTTCTGTCTTACTCCTGTACCCCTTTTTGACTATGCACTTATCCCTCTACCCCTAAAACTTACATCTACATCATCTATTTATGCATCATCTATCATCCAGAATGTATCATTAATCTTCCCTCTGCCTAGTTTACTACCACTCTGGCTAGGTACAGACATACATTGTGCTCTTGAGTTTACATACCCTGGCAAAATGTATGATTTCTTGGCCATTTTTCAGAGGTTATAAATGATAGCACAAAAACTTTTCTTTCACTCACAGTTAGTGGCTGGGTAAGCAAACAACATGAACAAAAAACTGTTTTTACTCTTTTTAAATCATGATGACACCGCAGAACCTTCCAAAATAGCTTGCTATATAACTAACTAGGTAACAGTCTGTTAACTTCAATAGAAACCTTGTTAGCCAGAATTTTTTCTTATCTAACAAGCTATCTGGCTTTTCTAGATTTTGTTCTACCTATTTATGTACAAATAAGCCAAATATCTAACTAAACCAGCTCGCCATCTTTAAAGCCACATACCCAGCTAGCATCTTTCCAAGTCCTTATCTTGCTCATCTAACTTTTCTATTTGCTTGCTTTTACTCGGCAAATTAAAGTGACTAGACGTTTTCTCAGTCTTTAAAATTTGCCCCAGACAAATTTTGAGATAGATTGAACCTCAGTGTGAAAACCACTTTTGAGACATTTAATCTGTTTATATGTAAAATCAACCATGAGAAGAGTCTGATTCAGGCAGAAAGTGAGGGAAGGCACGGGGGTTAGGTGAAATTTGATGCGGGGAGATGGAGAAAATCTGTTAAATCAGAAAGTCTTGCCCTTTCTTTCTCTGTAAATCTCTGAGATAATTGTGTTCAGACCCATTAGCATATTCAGGCCTGACTTTGCAACTCCAGAGCCAGAGTATAAAGACAGGAGGAGGAGGCAGAGGAGGGACAGAGACGTAGTAAAACGGCAGATAGCTAGTGCAAGAGATGAAAAGATTTAATGTGGTTAAAGAAGCAGGAAATTAAGGGTAAAAGAAAAGATATCAGTGAAAGAATATTAATTTTAAGATAAGGGGGGACACTTTACGAAAAGAAGGTTCACAGCAAAGAGGATGAGACAACATAAAAGATGTGACATCAACAAATGTGAAAGGATAGGATTAACCTTCGTGTTGGTTTGACATATCTGAAGCCTGAATTGGTGAACTACGAAATGCTGATTTGCTAAAAAACGGATGTGTAAGAGTGGGAGAAAAAGGTAAAAATGGAAGGAATGAGTCAGGGTATCTGAGAAAGTTAAAGAGAGGAGCAGGTGAAATTGAAGCTGCAAGAGATGGATGGGATGCTGAGAGAGGCAAAAGTAGAGGAAAGTAAGGTTAAAGGGCTAGAAAAAGAAACAGATTCCTTCTCCACACCTTTTGGACGTGGGTTACTTCAAACTATTTTGCAACCCACGATCTGGCACACAGTGATTGGTGTTCAAAGGTGAAAAAAGTAGGAAGTTGTATTTTTTTTTTCTTAGATGAAACTAGAGTAGATCACTTTCCATGTGTACAACTCAGTGTAAGGATGCAGTTTTTCTCTTTGTTGTATTCTTCTTGTTTTGTTCTTTTCTATGACAGAAACCTTTTCAACACTTTCTTGAATAGAGTTATTTGGGGGAAACTATCAACACTTTTCTTTTGACAAGGTAACTCATGCAATAATGGCATAAAACAAGACATTTCTATCACAGGGTCACAGCTTTCTTCACTTCTTCCCTGTATTGTCCTCACTCTTCCGTAAAGCACACTGCACTCATCCTTGCAATGAGACATGTGGAGATGAAGAGGACTTTTGTTGAATTAACTCTTCAAACTAGTGTAACAGATGGGAGGGAGCAGTGAAGTACAATGATTTACAAGGATAACAGACGTGGTACTGTTTCTGATTATGTAACCCTGTTGCACATTACAATTTCTTTGCATAAAAGTAGAGCACAGGAGCACTCTTTCACACTTTCCTAAGCCATCTGTTTCAAAATTCACTAATTTTTTTTCTCACTATTGGATGGCATTATGACGAGACTCAGCCGAAAGGTGAGAGACAAAAAGAACGAGACGCTGGAACAGAGAGGTGATGTGGGAGGTAATTCTGTCTAAATCTACTCTCGCCGAATAAGAGAGCTCCATCAAAGAAAAAAAAAGATTATTTGAAAGAAAAAGAAAGAGCGTGACAATCTGGGTAATACAAGAACCTGAGCGTATGGTGTGAGAAAGGGAGAGGACACCTTTCTTCCTGTGAAGAAGGAATCAGGAAAAAAGCCCTGTGATGTGGAAGGCGTGGACAAGATGATCATTCAAGCATCGCCCAGGACATTATTGGATAACTGGATTTCTTAACAAGTAATAAGGCGGCTGAACCTGGAGAGAAATGGAGCAGAGCAGCCAACAGAGAGATTTTCACATTTGGCCCGGGGCAGGTCATTAAAAAGGTCCATGTCGAATGAGTCAGACGAGAAGGTGGGGGGGGGGGGGGGCTTCTCTTTTCAGCCTCGATGGATGGGAGATGTAGATGGCCCCAAATCATTCTGAATGTAAAGTTTGCAAAGCTGGATTACACACTTTATTTTTGCTCCCCGTGGTAAAAACTATTCCTTTGGTTTTCTTAAGTGTTATCTTCTCTTTCTAAGTAGATCCCCTATTCTCTACCCCACACTATCATCATCTGTCTTTCTTTGCCTAGTGCCCTTAAATTCAGCTCAACTGAATTTCAACAGGCAAGACAAATTGTGCTATTTACTTCAACAGGAAAATCTGGAAACATATCAAATCTAATATATCTGTTGTTATGGTTTGTGTTTGTCGTATTTCATGATTTAAAGAAACACAACTCCTCAAATTGTACTATCGAGAGTCCTCCATTTGATTATATTTCATGGCCATCTTGAACCTCGCATGGAAGTAATTTTTTTTGTGTGAGCCTTCAAAACTCTGCATCCTTTTTCAGATTTTGTTGGGTTTTGGGTTTCAACAGTCCTTCGATATGGCTGGAGGATAATCCTTCTCTGTTTATTGATGTATTCCTTTAAGGTTAGTATACTTAAGTCCCCATGGTTTTGGTAGCCATTGATCCAAGCTGTGAGTTTGACAGAGAACCTGGTTACTTCTGTGTTACACAGAACAATGATTTGTTGACTCATTCATCCACCTTAACCAAAGGGCAGTTCGTCACTCAATACCCTTTTTTCTCGACCCTTGCTTACATTATCATAACTGTGATTGGAAGTTTGCTACAAGACTATAAAGGGTGTTACAAGCCCTGTGAAGACTTCAGAAGTAATTTTGAAATAGTCTGTCTTTAATGCCGGCTGGGCCACAAGTTTCTATACATAGTGAAAATAAACATTTTATGTTGGACAATCATTTTTATTTATATATGTGCTCTATATGATCACTACTGTTTTGAAAGCACATATTTATACATGTTTTCCACTGCTTATGAACTTGCATTAGCAAAGTTGAAGATAGGCTTGTAAAAGCAATCGTGATACTTTCCTTGAGGTGATTTATGTCTAGCACGTCAAGGGAAAGTCCCTTTGACACTATGCTGTCTGGTAAAGTTTAGCAGTGAGAAGGAAGATCTGCCCTTTTACCTGAGGGAAGCAATTTTTTGGATTTATTTTATAGTAATACCAGACACTGGAGCTGAACTGTATTGGAGAAAAAAAGGACGTTAGAGCAGAATAAAGCTAAACAGGAGAGTGATAGAGCACAGGCTAAAATACAGGTTAAGCTGTTTGTGATATTGTGCTTTCATAGAAACAGTGTTAGAAGATCTGTTCTCTATTCATTTCCCTTTCATAACAAACACACCTTGGCAAGAGACATGTCCTTGTAACAGTGGGTGATAGTGCTCATGAGAAATAAAGGCTTTCTCTCAGAGAAACACTAGGTGTGTCAACCACAAAGCCCCGAAAGGAAGGAGAGCAGAATGAGGACAGAAATGTCATCATGCTTATTCCTGCAGAGATCTGTTCAATTTTTGTGCTTCAAAATGAAAAGCAGAAGAATGTTTTAACTTTGACTTTTATTGAAAAGTTCAGTTTGATGTAAGTTCCTCCTTTAAGGAGGCTGATGAGAAGCCAACGCTGTGGAAGTTTCAGCAACTGTGGAACAGGGGGGCTATTTCATTTTCTGCATAAATTCTAATTCAATAAAAGTGTCTTTCACTCAATACATTTTAACAAGGTGTTTGCATCTTGTACAGACGAGACAGTGCAGGGTAAACATGTCGTTATACAAATGTTCCTCGATGGTGAGGGTGAGTAAGACCCTCTGTCTAATCCCCATAATCACCCACTCATAGACATCACATCCCACTTAAAAAAATTCAGTTGTGAAGTAATTCAAACACAACTTTCCATTCAGTCTATAATGCATCTTGGGTCTTGTATGAAGTTATGTTAACAATGAAACGCTGTGACATTTACAACCTCTTTTTGACATCCAAAAAGCACTCAGAAGACAGCTCTTTTGGCAACAGCATATTGTACAATAAAATTTTATTCAACTCAAGTTAAATCTCTGACCAAGTGCACATTACATCTGACGAGTGGAGCTGGCTGCAGGCTGTTGCTGCACTACATCCGATTGGCAGGACCGACTCTGAGCTCCAGGCAAGTGTTGCATTTAATGGTTGTGGACAACTTGAAGTTGCTGATCTACTTCGATCCCAGTTATTGCACCCTAGATGCTGCAGCATGAGCAGTGTGGTGAAAGCACTGTGAGCTGTCTTGGGGCTATTCTTTGGCAAAGACTAACTTTGCTTAAGCTTTATGTTTAACCAAATATGTGATGATTTATCTTGGGTCGTGTATCAGAAAACCCCCTCACTTCTTCTTCTTGCAGTCTGATAGTTTTTGTTCTGACAGGATATTAGGAAAATGTCCATCATAAGTCTGTTTATGGTGTTCATCAGCTTATTTGCTGCAATTTCTAAGGAAGACAGGGGTTATATGTGAGGAAATCACACCAGTTCTCACCAGATCTCAGTTTCTCTTTCATTCCTTTTTGACTTTAACATCCAAGTTCTCTTATGCCTCTTGCTGTTACCATGATTTGCCCTTCTTACCCCATCTTTGCTTTGTAGCATAAGAGATGAACAGAGCAGACTGATGAGGAAGAACACACATAAAGCACATACAGGGAGGGGGGTTAAAAAGAGGGGAGAGATGAATTAAAGTATGTACTGAGGAAGAGAGTGAGTGGACAATTGAGGAAGGAAGAATAATGAAAGTTAAGTCTTAAAGAGAGAATATGGGGAGAAAAAAAGTGGGATTGGAGGGTAAAGAGAGGGTAAGCTTTCATTCTGTGTGTTATGTGAGTTTGTGTGTGTACGTGTGTGTGTGTGTGCGCGCGCCTGTGGTTATGTTTGGTAGACAGCTATTAATAGACCCAGCTGAGCAAAGTGATGAAGTTAACAAAGCTACAAGACTGAAGTGAGAGGCAAAGTGTGTGTGTGTGTGTGTGTGTGTGTGTGTGTGTGTGTGTGTGTGTGTGTGCGTGTATATGAATCTGGAGATGGTGGGTGACAGTATGCTTGTGAGTCAGTGGGGTTATTTGTCTTTAAGTGTGTGTGTCATCTTGTTTGTGTATTTGTGTGTGTGTGGGATGCAGCCACAGAGAGAAGAGATGAGAGCCCTTTAAAAGCCATATTAGCGAGTGCCTTGAAAGCCAAGTGGCAGCTTCTATACTCTGTAACCACACACACAAAAACACACACAGACACGAGACACGCTCATACACATTAAGCGCGTTAGTCAGCTTTAATCACGTGGCATGATAGGGTGTGTGTGCTTCCGCAAGGCTGCTTAATGTTCATAATGATGTTCTCTTCCACAGTAATAGATCTGTCATTCAACACAATTAAAGTGAAGGAACACACACACACACACACTCACACACATTCACATACATACTTTCAAGAGCCTTCTTTGTATATAATTTCCCATAACACACACACACACATACACACATTGAGAAGCGACATCAATGTGCTGTTATCAAGTCATCACACATCCAAATTGAGGAGCGTGTTTGCAGCGCTGTCACATTTCCTTTAATTGGCATCTTCACATTACACACACTGACACACACTCCTTTACACGCACGCTCCTTTAGAATTGTGAAAATGTAATACTTGTATTAAGGATTAGGTCACAAGCTGTCACATTTCCTTTCCCAGTTATAATTAAGGGTTATGTAATACAAAACCGCCAGACACACACACTCACTCACAGACATGCACACAAATAGGTACACAAATATACACACACTTTTACACATTCATGAACGTTGGCATCCTCCTTACAAACACACACACACGCTTGCAATGACATAGAAACACACACGCGGTCATGTTGAATAGAGAGAGCGGATGTAATGCGCGCTGCCTCTGGGCAATAGAGGCTCGTGAATTATTGAGGTGACGCCCTGAAACAAGTGGTCCCACACAGCCTTACACACAAACGCTAACAAAAACACACACTTGTTTTGTAATGGTAATGGATGTGCATGTTGGCCTTTTAACGTGAGTAAAACAAGCCTTCAGGTAGCAGAGTAAGCAGAGTAGCACCCTCCATGTGACAGCATACCTCGACGGAGGAAAATCAGTGAGTATAACCCATTAGCTAAGGTGGCTTTCTGTCTAATGACAGCATGGAGTGGAAAGACACCGTGTGTCAGAAGGGTGCAGCTTATTATTTGTCACTGTAACACACAGCACACAACCTAACACACATAAATGTGCTTGAGTTGAGCCCTCCTCTGCCAAGTTGTTAAACTTAAAGGAAGTTTCCTTTTTGGGTTAAATAATCCTGTGGAATATCTCTTACAAAGTATTCAAAACATGTGAGGCATGATTAATTATTCTGACCTGACAACAGATACTTTAATGGGAACATTTTAAGCAGTCTAAAGTTTTGAATAGAAACAGTCTAAGCCTATAGCAGTAAAACTGAGGGAGGGTCCAATCCTGAGCCAGCCCTAGCTAAAGCTTAAGTTTTATTTTGGCTTTTCAAAGTAAATGGAGTGTCTGCCCCCTGGTCCATTATTGGGGAGTGATTCCAAAAAAGAGATATTTGAAGGCTGAAAAATCTACTTGCTTCTTTTGAATATTTAAAGTATGAAACATGTACACCAGGGAGGGGTGTTAGAGCACTAAGGTCTTTCACATATGTTCATGCCTGACTTTTAAGAGCTTTGTATCAAATTGATGTAAAGAAAATACTACATCATTCTCTCAGTAAGGACCACCCTTGTTGAACAATGCATTATTTGCATACAGTAATTTATCTTTGGTGGTGTGGCCTTGTTTTGGAAAATCCTAGGTCCATGCCTATGTAGAATGCCAAAGCTGGAGATCGGGAGAGCACATCTCCCCTTTCTTTAGATCATAAATGAAAAGCTAAAGCAATGAGAGCAGCAGCAAAGATCCCCAGGGTACTAAACAGGGTTGACATCAGTGACAAAACATGTAACACGAATAAAATCAGGCACAGTATAAAAGGAGGAGCTTATGGGTTGTGAAGCTGTTTCCATACAGGGGAAGCAGCAAGAGAAGGCAGGTACGGGCACTTAAATAGAGAGCCCATTTTGCTATCAACAGATCGGAGGTGTAAATATAATCTGCTAATCTCCAATTTTTGGTTTTCCTTTGGTCATGAGCTGTGGGTAAAAGAACAAGATTGTGAATACAAGTGGCTGAAATAAGCTTTGTGTCTTGACTCAACCTTGGAGAGAGGGTTTGGAGTTTTATCATCTGGGATAGACCCGTAGGAAAGCCGCTGCTCCTACAGGACAAGATGGAGAGATATTATATAATGTTTAACCAAATGAAAGTTTTTTTGTGTAGATTTGAACAGTTTACGTTCAAATTTTGCTTTTATCAGTTACTAAATGTTTGGTCAATTTATCATTTGAGGTCAAAGCAATAACATTGACTTGCTTATTCTCTTGTGTTGCTTCTATAGATGTATTAAGTTTTATTAAGCTTTTTGACATCCATTTATTGGTTCTGTGGGAGTGTAAAGTACAGGCACATTTTCAGCAGAGAATTAAAATAGAAAAAACAGATGTTGTGGTTGTACAGGTGATGCCCTTTTGTTGTATTCTTCATGGATTCAGGGTCCTCGAATAGATGTTAAAATGCAAGTAAAGTCAGCTGAGTGATGTAGCATTATCAAAATCTGTCTGGTTACTTTGTCTATAACATCATGTTGCACATAGAGCGTGATGATGATGGGACAGACTGTCCACCGTTCATTGCATTACACACTACGTGAGAGATGTATAGAAATAATGGCTACAAAAGATGAATAGGGTGAAGATAGATAGCTAACATTGCTTTCAGCCATCTGGTGATGGTGACAGACAGAGGGACGGACATGAGTGAAATAGTGAGGGAGAAAAAGTGATGAATAAATGGAATTTGGGTCTCCATCCAAGCCATGGGAATATGAATGAATGAAAGAAAAAGATGGAACGAGACAGACATTGAAATAGACAGAGACATAGATAGATAGATGATAATGGGTTTTTGCCTTTTTCAAAACCATTCCAACCACAGAGAGAGGGAGAGGGAGAGAGCGCGAGAGGGAGAGAGAGAGAGAAAGATGGACATGAATAGATGGATGATAATGGGATTTCTGTCTAGTTGTAAGCCATGGGACTAAGCTTCATGTTTGTTGTGTACTGACTGACTGAAAGCTGCTTACAGTGCATACACTGCGCTAAGCTGAATGTTAAATTAGTTATTTACAGTAAGCCTGAACATTACAGTGAGTCACTGAACTTCATAAGAAATCATTCATTGAAGGAACTTTACTTCCTTTGATCTAATGCATAAATGAAAAAAAAACGTTCACAGCTTTCTTCTTGTCATTTCAGTTTCTGATAGAAAAACAAATCCAGAGTAAAAATCTGAAATATATATTAAAGCTTTAATCATCAGCCACTTTGTAGGGATCACCTGTTCAGGTGCTAATTCATATAAATATCTAATCAGCCAATCACATGACAGCAACTCAAAGCATGATACATGTAGAGAAGGTGAAGAAAACGTGCTGAAGTTCAAACTGAGCATCAGCATGAAGGAATGTGATTAAAGTTTATTCGAACATGGCGTGGTTGCCAATCTGGGTATTTCACAAACTGCTGATCTACTTGGGTTTTCACACACACACCTGTCTCTAGGGTTTACAGAGAACGGTTCCTCAAAGGGGGAAATATCCTGTGAGCAGCAGTTCCCTGGGACAAAATGTCTTGTCATGCCAGAGGTCAGAGGAGAATGGACAGACTCAAATAACTACTTGTTACAACCAAGGTCTACTGAAGACCATCTCTGAACTCACAACACGTCCAATCTCAAAGCAGACGGGTTACAGCAGCGGAAAACAACACCAGGTGACACTCCTGTTAGCTAAGAACAGGAAACTGAGGCNCACATGACAGCAACTCAAAGCATGATACATGTAGAGAAGGTGAAGAAAACGTGCTGAAGTTCAAACTGAGCATCAGCATGAAGGAATGTGATTAAAGTTTATTCGAACATGGCGTGGTTGCCAATCTGGGTATTTCACAAACTGCTGATCTACTTGGGTTTTCACACACACACCTGTCTCTAGGGTTTACAGAGAACGGTTCCTCAAAGGGGGAAATATCCTGTGAGCAGCAGTTCCCTGGGACAAAATGTCTTGTCATGCCAGAGGTCAGAGGAGAATGGACAGACTCAAATAACTACTTGTTACAACCAAGGTCTACTGAAGACCATCTCTGAACTCACAACACGTCCAATCTCAAAGCAGACGGGTTACAGCAGCGGAAAACAACACCAGGTGACACTCCTGTTAGCTAAGAACAGGAAACTGAGGCTGGAGGATTGGAAAACGTTGCCTTGTCTTATGAGTCTGGATTCCTGCTTGAGATTTTCTCAGCTTGCTTTGGAGCCTCTAAATACCAATTGAGCTTGGTTTAAAGTAAGGGACCCCAATCTCTTTGAGGGCCACATAACTTTGCCTTCCTCTGACTAGGGCCAGGGGGTGTCTCTAATGGCGCTTTTCCACTATACATTTCCAGCCCTACTCTACTCGGCTCGGCTCTACTCTACTCGACTCTACTCGGTTTGGTTAGCTTTTCCACTAGCCCGGCTCCAGACTCACGGTGGGCGTGGATTTTATAGCAGCTGCGCTAAAGTGCTGCGCAGAAGTGCGTGCATGTCATCTATAACGCGACACAAACATAATTTTTTACTTACATATGTGCCACCGTGGTCTGTAAAGGAAAAAACAAAGCTTTCAAAAGATTTCATTAAAGTAATACAGCGGCTCAATGTGGTGCGGCATGACACAGGAGCGGAGGTAAACAACAGCCATGTGCTGCTGCGCGCAGAGGGAAACGAAGGAGCTGCTTAACGACATTAACTCTTCACTGGATCCAGTGAGATCGCTTTAATTTTTGATTTTTGGGCCTGGTATACCGGAGATTTTTTGTTGCTCAATAATTCTTCTTTGAACTGGTTTTCCTTTTTGGATCCCTGTGGATTAATGGACTGATTGGTGCGTAAAGACTCTCGTAGCAGACAGATCGCTCCTGCGCCGACGAACTTTGATTTAATTTAAAAGACTCTTTAAAGCGAACTATCTTTGCTGTTAACTTCTTTTTCGTTTAAAAGGGACTTTTAACTTATTTAGGAATCATGAAGGTGCATTTTAAGGTGGTATTTTGTGTTCATTCAGTCTGGTTCTGTGCCGTCGGGTTTAAATGTCATTAAAAACTCGTCGCTGACTTATTTGTTTGCCTCCTGTAAATGATTCTACAGAGTCTCAAGCTTCCGTGAGGACATTCTCTGACCAATGAGTGACCTGCAGACTGTCGACGTCACCTTTTAGTATCGGCTTTACTCGCTTGGAACCCGGGTAGAGTAGGTACTAAAAACTGGCGTCTGCCGCGTAGTACCGCGCTAGTGGAAATGCAACACAAACCGGGTAGAGTCGAGTAGAGCCGAGTAGAGTAGGGCCAAGGCGAGTCAGTGGAAAAGGGCCATAACAGAAAATAACGCTCTGGAGTGACTCCTGGTATCATTGTGGAGTTGGATTTGATCCCAGAAGATTTTGAAATGACTATATATTTTTTGAGCCCACAGATGCAAGATAATTGTTTATTATGTCAAATGGTGGAAAATTGTTATTATTTTTTATGCACTCTAGCTTATTTACATGTAAGCATTACTTCACAGGAGAGATATGTAGCCTATTCAAGAGCATGATTAATTCCATTTTTTTCCCTTTTTTCAAAGAAATTTTTCATGGAAAGTCTGAAAAGAAGCCTTTCCTTCCCATTGAACCAAAAAATTACCATTTGTCCACTGCTGGTAAATATCCTGCATTCCGGATAAATTTCTCTCTTCCTCTTACCACCATTTTTTTTTGTGTTGTTGAGGTTTCTAGCAGGCTCACTGCTCCTGATTGCATGTTCTACCAACATGTCACGTTCTGTGCATTTGTGAGGAAATAGCTAAATAATTTATGAAAAAATAGCATTGAAAGTAGTTTACAATTGAGTGACATTTTGTTTGAAAACAGACTTTTACAGGGCCATGAAAAACAAGAATTTTTTTTTGTTTTCAGAAAGTGGTTCTGGAAATGTTCTGGGGGCCAGACCAAATGTGGAGAAGGGTGGTATCTGGTCTGCGGGCTGTAGCTCGGGGACCCCTGGTTTGATGGATACTTCCAGCAGGACGCTCTGTGTCACAAAGCTGTCCCTGCTTTATGGGAAATAATTGCTACAGATTTTTTTTCCTAGAATGTAAAATGACAAACAAACCAGCCCACTTGACAGCCTTAACACCACTAGAGTCCTCTTAACTTCTTTTGAGTTTAAGTGCAAGTTTAAGAATGACTCATAGCTGGGACGATATGTGAAAAAAAATAAAAAAAAATCAATGACAGTCTCCTTCTATTTTCTGCGCTCAGTTTTTAGAGGTTAAAGCACAACTCTTCTCTTGACCTTTTGTGCTGAAGTTAGGAATGATACCGTTTTTGATTGTCACTGACCTTCTAAACTCTTTCCTGCGCCACATGTTCAGAGCTGCGCTGAGCATATATCACATGCTGTAGGAAATTAAGAGTGTTGAATTGACCTGGAAGATATGCTATTCTTAATTTGATACTTAATGAATCTTGTCATAAGGCTAAAAGCTGAATGTATGTGTCTCCTCTGTTGCTAGGGCCCAATACAGCCATGTAAAGGTGTGTGTGTGTTTTCCTGTCTGCCTGCGTGAGTGTGTGTCTTGCCAGCAGAGCCTGTGAGGTCATTGGCAAGGCAAAGAGGTTTTTGACACACACCTACACACGCTAACATATAAAAAAAGAAGATAGAAGCATGGTTCATTTCACATTTTATGGTGTTTTGTGTGCAGTGTGTTTGTGTGTGTTTGCATGTGGTGTGTCGAGGTTAGAAGTTAGAGGACGGCCAATATCAACTCTCCAGGAGGCCAGAACGACCGCTGATCCAGAGATGGAGTGAAAAAGAGTCGAGATATTTCATAAACCTTTGTGGTGTGGTGGCAGAGCACGTTTTGTAGCTTTCATGGGGCTTTAAAAACTAACATTTAACTAAAATAAAATGCGCTGGTCTAACACCCTCACATAACACACAGCGCTCCTGCTGACTTTTGCACATTTAGTCAGCTTTTATTAGTATTTTCTACACAAACTTAAAGAGGAAACCAGTGCTACTTTTACTCATACACACGTACAGTCCACATTCTTTGGATTAAATCAGTTAGTTTTCAGTGCACTTGAAGGACAGTGTAAAAGGAATAAAAGAAATTTCCCTGTCTGTGTCTCCCCCTCGATCTACAAAAAGAAATAAATTGCTGTTGAATCATTTAGTAGAAACAACGGCTAACCTTCCTTTCCTTTCTCAGATCCTCCCTGTTAATAATTCAGGACTCTGTGTGTGTAAAGGAGCATATAGATCTGCGTCCGTGGGTGTATCTGCTTCATGTAGCTCTCTTACTGTTGCTGATCTACTTCTGAGGCCAACTTTAAGTTGTTCTGCACCGATTGGGTATGGTTTAAAGATAAACAGAGATTACAGATATCCATGGATTACCAAAGGCATAATCTGCCACCTTCTGGGACAGATCGAGATCAAATCAAGATAAAATCAAGACAGAAACATGTTTCTCTGTAAGCAAAAAACAAACTTGCAAGGTTTTTCTTTCTGCACAGAGCACACTACTCAGCTCGTGTTTCCACCACTATAAAAACATTTGAGCTATTTCGGATTGTGTGATGACTAGGGACATCCCAATCAGCATTTTCCCCACTGATCCTGATACGATACTTGGGTTTGCAGAGATAAACTTTGCTCGAGGGGTAAGAAATTGAAGCTGCACACTTTTTTTCTTTTTTTTTTTTAAATACAACAATTAATAGCAAGAAATCATTCAAACGTATCTCGAGCTTATCAATTCTATTTAACTTTGTCCAGCTGGTTTTGAGGTGTAAGGTAGGGTCTGCAGGAGTTTTCGCTCCTTTTTGTAAGCACACCATCCAAACTGGGTTCCTCCTCCGTGGCTCAGTGCCAGCAGCAGCGCATGCCGAGAAGCAAAAAGTTCCTGCGGTTAAAACACCATGAATCTGATGCTGACTCGCAAAGTGATAATATTTATTCATCTAATTGACTAATATGCATACATCTATGTTTTTGATATCAAGGCTGGAACTTTTAAGAAACTTCTACCATCAATGATCCATCACTCCACACACACACACACACACACACACAAACACACGCACTTCTATCTACTGTATCCCATTACCATAATAATAGGAGCCAGAGGGAGTCCATGGGCTCATCCAATCAAGACAGTGTTTTTTCTCAGTAACAGTTTGTGTGAGAATGTAAAAGAATTAGAATTGTTGCGCGTGAGTGTGTGTGTGTGTGTGTGTGTGTGTGTGTGTGTGTGTGTGTGTGTGTGCGTGTGCGTGTGCGTGCGTGCATGTACCGTACCGCACGTATAACAATGTAAGTGTGACTTCCTTCACAGGTGTTATTGACCAGGTTGTTGTGACACTTTCTGACTGTGACTTTGTCTTTGTTTGCACGTACACGCAAGGGTGTGTTTCTGTGTATGTGGTTGTATCCTGTGTGTGTGTGTGTGTGTGTGTGATGCGAGTGTGTGTGTGATGCGAGCGTGTGTGAAAGGAAAGGTAGGATTACCAGCGTGTTGTTGCGAGATAGGGTTGGATTACCAGGCGGGGAGGGGGACAGCGGAGGAAGAGGAAAGTGAGGCAGGAGGTGTGACAGAAGATGAGATAGAGAAACAAAGAGATGGATGATGTGACAGAGAGTAGGAGGAAGTAAAGTAGAAAAAGAGGTGTAAGGAGGCATTTTTTAATGAAAGAAGGAAAGGGGGGTGTTCAGAAGAAGGAAGGAAGGAAGGAAGGAAGGAAGGAAGGAAGACACAGGAGTGGTTAGCAGTATGCGGCCATTGTGTGTATCATGTATTAGAGATGCTAAATATGAGCCAACACAGGATTGATTTAAAACATAAAAACCTCTCTAAATTTGATTTAAAGATTTTCTTGTTTCCCGTGTTCATATGATGCAATTTGATCTGTGTTTTTGATGACATTACTAGTGATCAACACAAGTCTCTGTTGCATCTTGAAAGTCACATTTGTGTCGGCTTAATTGGTGAGTGAAAACATAGAGGAGTGTAATGTTACTACCTCCTGGTCCCACATGAAACAAAATGCTCTTTGCCTGTTTGCCAAACTAGGGCACCAACAAAACAGTGGGTTCACATTAAGCAAGTGAACCATGGTTTGCAAAATGATGGGACTCAAAGTGTTCATTCAAGGGAACTCTAATGTGGTGTTTTGCTTTTCAGCTGTAATTTGTTAAACATCTGAACCAAATAGAAAAAAGAAATGCAGAGAGAAGCCCACAACAATATGCTCCAGCAAAAGTACAACAACACCACATAATTAAAGAAACTGATGAACAATATCCACACAAAATGCTTGGAATACAGCACATTCAAATCAAATGAGTGAGATTTCTAATCACAAGCCTACCCTGATTTATAACCTGGATTGTATCAGTTTTAGGACCCTTTGCTGTTGTGTGACTCAGAAAAATCTCACAGGTTACAGGAAGAGACAGGAAGGAGAAATCCGTACCCACTGTGTGTTGACACTATCCTTTCTGGATGCTGCAAAAGGTTAATCTTATCTGTTGTATAGATGAATTAAATGGACAGAAGCTCTGCTCGGAAGAAATATGGACGGTAAAATCACATCTGACATATGGGACACAAAACTGTTTTCTTGTCTTCTGTGGAATATAATGTATTGTTACAGTGTATATACATTCTCAATATCTTATCCTGTATCTTGAACAGGGCTAATTGTTTTTGATTAAATCGTCTAACTATCTTACAAACCATTGAACTGTCTTATTCAGCTGTTGTGATGCTGTTATCCTGTGCGGGTGTGTTTCAGGAATGACAAGGTGTAAAGGTGTATAAAATGATTTTGTGTCAACACCGTTATTGGATATCACACTGTATGGTTTGAAGGGTTCATAGTCACAACTTTATCAAGTTTGTTGTGCAAATGAAGGGTTCAGATCACCAGTCACCAGTCTGTTCCCGATGCAAAGTAATGAAGCCAAATTGCAGGCCATAGTGGATATGATGCAGGCTTTAAACTTCCTTTCTAACAGCTATAGGGCACCCATCAGTCACATGAGCTGAGCTGCCCCTCTGATTTGACAAACTTGTGATCTTGATATCATCTAAACCAGAAAAAATTGAGCCCCTATACAGTGTGCGCCAATTGCAAAATTAGCATTTCAGACCCAAGACATTTATTAAACAAGGCTGCTAATACATTTTTGATGCTGTAAAAGTCTATTTTTTTCTATTTTGGCTTAGTGTGTACCTGGTTTTCAGTCTTTCTGCAGCCAGCCTTAAGTGGATTCTCAATTGACAACAACTTTTAGCACTTCTTCATAGACTTCCTTTTTCTAAACCGGATGTTGCCCCTTGGTTTTATACTGTGTTCCCGGTTCCAGTCATGGGAAATAAATTTGTATATGGAGTCACATCAGTTTCAAAATTCACATATGCTCATAGAGGGATTTCATTTTCACACACAAATGTAATAGAAATCAACCGTGCATTTGTGTGTGCGTTGAAATACATTTGTGGATCCTTCATCCCTCCGTATTTGTGAATTTTTGACAGATCTGACTCTATACTTGTGCTCAAGTTTGACTTTTTGTGTGTTTTCTTACCTCAAGACAAGTAATGTAGTCAGAGTTTTTAAGTTTCATTTAAAGAACCAGGAAATTAGTCAATTTCACTCATACACAAACTCAATCTGGCAATAAAGGACCCTCCCAATTTCTGTTGGTGGTTTTCCTTAGGGTTATTTACAGAGTTCTTTACAGCACAGTACACAAGGTTATTTATCATTCAGTAAAAGTTCCCAGTAAATATTCAGTGTGCAATAAATATTTTAGCAGAGTTTTTAGGAATTACCATTCTTTCTGAGAGCTGACTGTATAACCCATTGGATATGATAACCAGGGTATAAAGAGAGGAATTCTTTCTAAATTCTGAAGGATGAATGGATGCTAAATATTCCTCTGAGATCTCAATCTACTGGACAGCACTTTTGTAGACTTTGGAAAGGTTTTTGATGAATTGTCAGAGTAGTGGGGTTATTGTTGAGAGATGAGAAACAGACAGAATAGAGAGTTATCACACAATCACAAAAAACACAACACAAGTCTTTAAATGTTTTATTTCAGCATTCAACTCCCATAGATTTTCTCCTACACAGTGTTGACTGGGCTGGAACTTTTCAGAACTAGTTTTTATGAGCAGAAAGTTGCAAAAGTTTGAAGTTATTTGCATTGCACAAGGCCACCTTGATAGACAAAGTTTAGCAGAGCGGAGCCAATGGTTTTTTAGCTCTTTCGATCGAGTGAGGTGTAATTGGAAAAATCCAAACTCCCCAGTCTGAAAATTTGCAGTTTGCAGTCACACTACCTCCTCACTCTGCTCAAGTATGAATATTGTTGGGAAGAATAACAGAGCTGAGCGTTATTAAAATAAGGTGGGGGGAAAAGAAGCCTGTGGGTTATTAATGTTTGTTTATGTTTGGCTGCGAACTGGCATCTGTCGGAGTGAAATGAATGCAGAGTGAAGCAATAAAGGTGGAGACGACTGGTTTCCTGAGCTTTATGCTAATCAGCCATCACTTATACATTCATTCCTCTGCAACTGTCTGCTCAATGTCATCCCGCCAATACACATGCACACACAAACATGGGCAGAACGCAAGCATGCGTAAACACACACAGTCTCTTCTTACTGTAAGTCAATCCGTCGACATGTTCTTCGTTCCAATATCCATTTATGGTAATTTGATATTGAATGTTAATCTATTGAACTCTCAAGAAACAGTGTAACAGCAGCAGAGAACCAAATCATCTCACTACATGTTAGCAACTAGTCCGAGATTTGTCAGATGGTTTTAAAAGACAACACTTGCACCATGTATCCTTGCAGCATGTCGCAAGATGTCGCAGCAGCAGCTTCACAATTACTGACAGTTTGTAACACAATTGGTTACATCTGTTTGCACAAGTGTTGTGTGTTATCAGGTTAGTGTCACTTCTGCAACGTCTTGTTTTCTGTCATCACAACAGTGGGACATCTGGCACTCAGAGCAGACAGAGCAGTCATGACACACACACGCACATATACACACACAAACACACACATGCACAGAGGTACTCACATTTCCAAACAGCTGCCACTTGTATGTGGCTCCGTCACACCTGCAGGTGAGACGCAGAGGAGACAAGTGAGAGTGATCTCTGTTTCTCTCACACGCTGTAGAAAAGGTGAGATCTTAGAAAGAGCAAAGTGTTCCTGAAATGTGCACTTTTTGTCTGAATGTGCGTAGGTGTGTGAGCAGGTCTTTCTTTAGATGTGCACATTTATATGAAGTTAAGTGTTTTCTTGAATGACAGGCTGATCTTTTTTATTTTTTTCTGACAGGCTTTTAAGGCAAGCGTAACAGGTTCTCTGGAGTTATTGGTTAGTTTTAAAAAGCATGTGTAGTTTCAGACACATTTTTCAACCAATTCAACAAGTTTGGTTGTGCCAAATTCGACCTGTTAAAGAGTTTCCTAAACAAACGACCCAGTTGATCATTCTTTTGGAGCTTCTTTTGCCGAAACTTGAGCACAGCAAATCAGTTTGCACAGAGCTAACTGAAGACAGGAAGTTTAACATGTAGACAAGTGTGAAGCGTCCACTTTTTCAGAATAAAACCAAGCAGAGACAATATGAGTTGACGGATAAGTCATGTTGCCATTACACATATAATTGCACAAAACCTAAATATCAAAGTGGTAATGGAAAAACCAAAATTAAACAAAACAAACCCTCTAATTGTGATGAAATAAATTTCTACACTCTCATGGGGTGGTATTTCAGAAATTTCAACAAAAGTTCAACAAAAAATGCAATGAAAACACTTTTTTGGTAAAAGCCCAAAGCTGGATGTGAATACCTAATACACCTCCCTCATCAGACACATCTGGCTGATAGATCTTCTGTTTCAGCAGCCTGCGGAAGAAAGCCTGATATATGCCATACATACACCTGTGTACACCTGTGGTTTTGCTGACACCCACTACCCAGCACTCAACGCAGATTTTCAGCTTGTACAGGGTGATAGTCACTCACTTCTTCTTTGGTACTGGCTCCTGAGGTACCCCGTCACAATCCTCTCCCAGTAGTTCATATTTTCACACCCCATCAAAATGGCAGTTCTGGCTCCTAAAATTTCTGTGATATCTATGGTTACCACTTTTTATAAGCCTCTTTTCATGTTCCGCATTTCGCAACTTGAATCTTGTGGGACAAGATTTTACTTAAATTGTGCACAATTCTAGTTGTAATGGAAACACAAGCAAGGCGCAATCGCATTTTATCAAAACTTCACAAACTTCACTTGGATTTTATGAAAAATGTGATGGAAATGCAGCTATCGACTTGACTTAAAACTGATCAAACCAGATGCAGCAACAAATCGGGAAAGGGTCTGGCTGTATGCTAGGCCTGGATTCAACATGTCAGGTTTTCAAGCCAGAGACTGATAAAGGCAATGTGGTTGAGGAGAGGGTCATAATTGAGAAGGGAAAAAAGCATTTTATTTTGTTAGCTGTGTTTCTTCTTCTGCATCTTCACTCAACAGTTGTTAGCATGTTTTACACAGTGGGGGTAGTCAATTAATATCATCCAAATCCACACTTCAAGTGTTGTGCCTTAATCTTTCTTTGTTTGTTGTTTTAGTGCAGATGTAAGGTAGATACAATTTCTCCACACAGGATATCTCCTGTAGTATTTGTTAGGTGATCTGCTCTCTTACTCAGTGTTACACTTTATCACCATCATCTCTATTTGAATCAGTAGTATAAAAAAAAGTATCCACCGACACAATCTATTTTCTCTTATTTTCTCCAGCACATCACCGTGACAGCTTTCTGTAACAATGAAGAAGCCCTGTGTGTTTGTTAGCCTGCTCTGTTGCTTTGTTAGTGTATGAGCCTGCATTAATGTGAATTTGTGTGTGTGCTGACTACAGTAAAGTGCAAGTGGCACCCCATCCTTCACACTGACCCCTCTACACCTACTCCTCCAACACACACACACACACACACACACACACACACACACACACACGAACAGCCCTGTGTAAGCACCAACTGTCCCTGTAATGAAGTTTAATGACCGTAATGCTGGGCCAACACAACATTACCTGCCTGAGACGTAAGAGTGGTTGTGCATACAGGAAATAATAAGGTTTACAAAATAAAGCACCTGATGTAACTATCTCCCTCCCGACACTCATGAGCCACAGAATGTCAGCTTGAGATAGTCACAAACCAGAGCACAACCACAGATCAGCCAAAGAAACAGACGTATGCGAAGACTTGTCCTACAGCCCTTCATCCGATTTAATGCTTGCATTTATCCCTGCAGATGTCTGCATTTAAAGTTCTATTCTATCTATGTCATCATGTGACCTTACTGACAGTTAGGTT
Source organism: Thalassoma bifasciatum (assembly GCA_008086565.1). Taxonomy (NCBI): domain Eukaryota; kingdom Metazoa; phylum Chordata; class Actinopteri; order Labriformes; family Labridae; genus Thalassoma; species Thalassoma bifasciatum. Next base: position 316,220 of record RPOG01000314.1, read on the forward strand.
TAGCATTAGGTTGTTAAACCTCATCAGATAACCTCTACCTTCACCATCAATCTCAGCAAGTGGCTGAAGAGTCCCCTCTGGTTTGACACTTGCACAGTCAGCTGTTGTTGAAACCAAAGTGCTCTTACAACAACGTGTCAATGGTTTAAATCAGTGAAAGGTGAGCTACACAAGAGGGAGCATGCTATAGTGTGGAAATAGGAGAAGTGTTGAAAAAATAGCCGTAGTTAGCTGATATTTGAAGGGGGAAAACTTCAGCAAGAGAAACCAAAACTGCAAATTCAAGCACTGATTGAAGAAAGCCAGAACACGAAAGGAAAAATTCTCCAATGGTTAAAATAAACAAATCAGACTCCAAAATGCTACCAGTGAGGCAGCAGGGAGGATAAAAAAGTATGGGAAGGGACTGAAATTGGCTCCAGCCTCCACTTTTGGAAGGGACAGCAGAAAGGCTGCATTCATTTCCTCCGTATCAGCCACAGACAGGTGACAGGGGTCATGATTTGTATTCTGCTCCATGATGTCCTGAATTTATGCAAAGGTATGACTTCTTTATGAATATGAGTGTATGTGTGTGTGTGTGTGTGTGTGTGTGTGTGTGTGTGGGAGCAAATGGATAAGTCAATCCTTCAAAATGATTGAGGTACCATGACAGGTAGCAGGGACGATGATGATGATAGATGAATTAGTCGATTGAGGGACTGTTGGCTAATTTCTGCCAAATGGGTTGACCTTAGAAATAAGAGGAGATAAAGGGATGACAAATTTTTTCCTCTTTTAGGTTTAAGCATTATGATGATATGATAAAATATACTTCACCAAAAGAAGAATAATGTGAGAGAATTTCCCCTGGCTTGGGATAAAATAAAAACCCTGCTTTTTGGGGCTTGGCTCTGTTCGATGATTTGATCATTAAGTGTCAGCGTGCGGCAGTCACGGGGTCGGGACAATGACAGAGTGTCCTAAGCTGGTAGAAAACTCTGATGATTTGATCATTAATGATTATCATGATAATTTAAAACAAGGTCGATCATCTCTCCACGATTTGATATGTGAGGACATCATAAAAATTCAGATGGCCTTAATCCCATTAAGGAAGCATGCAAATATTTCCATCATTGAACCACATTTTGTGAACGTAGTAATTAATCTTCCAGTCAGTTCACAATGTGGAAACAGAAAACACATCAAAAGAAGAGAAGATGAAAAGAAGAGAAAACACTAAAACAGTAAACATTACCATGAAACATGTTTTGGACAACAACAGAATAAAATGGCTCGTTGGTTCAAATGTAAGCACTTTATAATTGGACTGAAACAGGTGCTGGTGTGATTTTATGTTTTTTAGCTCATCTTAGCTAACTGCCATAGGAGATTTTCCTAAAAAGGTTGATTTGGTCCATACAATATGTTTCTTGACCAATGTGTTTCTTGCCTGTTTTCAACTAAAAATGTCCCAGAGCCTTCCCTAGAACAGATAGTCATGTTGTTAGTAGTCTGTCAGCTGATTTTAGTGATTTGATTGTCCTACCTGAAGTGACTGGATGATCACCCACTTTAGTCAAACCCTGGGCCTTTACTGCAACATATTTTGGAACACAGAAAAGTGAACTCAGAAGAGACTGTGAGAAACATTTGGAGTATCCAGAGTGGCAAGAAAACTCAAAATCAGTCATCTCAGACCACTGCAAGAGAGGTAATCCCACCCTGAACTGGGAAAGGTGGAGGTCATCCACTCAGAGAGCAACAGATACCAGTGTGGGACAAGGAAGGCTGTGGTGATAAAGAAGGACTGTAAACCTGGATAAGAAAGCCCACAAGCTTCCACACACCTGGAAAACCGTCTTCAGACTGTCTTTGTGACTGTCTTTACTTTGTGTGGTGGTATTTTAAAGCTGATCATCACACAGGGAACATTTTTTGTACCAGACTTTTGTCATGTTTATAGTCTCTCTAAAAGCTGCTTTAATGGGTGTGTATGTGGTTGGTGGTTCCTCCTTGGCCAGCCCCAAGTGGACACTTACTGAACTACACCTATGAGCCCTTCTGCATCAGCTTCATTTCTTGCTCAAAGTTGCCACTTGAAGAAAAGACATTTCTTTATAAATGTAAGTGGGGTCACACTTTTATTGATCACGCTCTCATGTGGAGTTAAATTTTCGCGTGCATTCTCTAACAGGACCATGTGAGCCGCAGTAATAGAGAGGTGTCAGAATGAGCGATCTCTACACGCATGAATGCATTGAGGCGTTGGGAATTGGTGCTTTTCAGTGCCCTGGAGGTGAACTGGCACCTCTTCAGTAACCATCCTAGCCTCCATATTTTGGTCCATACAGGGACTTTTAAAGGCCAGGTCTCCTTACTTAAGAGGTGGTTTGACTCAGCGGTAGAGTGAGTTGTTGAAGATTGGCTCTTTGACCCCCTGCTCCTAATTGTAGATGTGTCCTTGGGTAAGACACTGAACCCTATGTTGCTTCCAAAAGGCATTGTCACTGATGGATGAATGAGTTTGACTGTGGTGATGGGTGTAAGGGGACTCATCCTCAATGTGTGGTGGTGTGTGGTTGATGCAACATGTATGTAAAGGTGCTTTTAGCAGTCTGAGGGTGAGAAAGTCAAGTCTTTTTACCACTTACTCTAACCATGGATGCATTTTACAGTGTATTAAGTTTTTTCTTAAGCAAAAGAAACAAACAAGACTTCAGCTCCAGCAACCCGCTGGTTGCATATTGTCCCTTCAATCAAGACTGCAAGAAAGAATGTTTGGCCAAGAGTCTTGTGCAAAGAGAGACAGATAAACAGTGTCTGCTCCCTGCTTCCTCCTGCTCCTCCTTTCTCTTCTCTGGTTGGAGCCTTCTTGTATTTAACCTTTTGAAAAGGGCCAGGTTGAGGTTGTGTGGTTGTCTGTTGCTATAAGCAGCCATACAGTCCCCTCCTTTTACCAATTTGAGACCCCTTTCATTTTGTTCTTTTTTGAATGATGTGCTGTGATCCTCTCTTATTCCTCTCTATGTGCCCTTGTGCTGTCTTTTTCCATTTCACATTTTTTTCTCCTCGTCACAAAACTTTGCCTTGCCAAGTCAATCCTTTAAGCAGCCACTTGCTGTGTTTCCTTTTCACACACTCCAACATCAGTGGGGCCTGGCTGTCCGCCAGGCGACAAGGCAGACTTATTTACAGCCACGTGTCACCAGCATCTGGTGGGTGTTAGCCCCCAACCTCTGTAGCTGATTATCATTACACGCAGGCTGCAATGAGCTCCAAACTTGTATTAGTCAAAGTGTGTTTGTTTTACTTCATATTTTTTACCCAATTACATGCTCAAAGGCTTTTTTCTTTGTAATCAGTAAATCAAACCTCTCATGCTGGGTGAAGAGGTTTTTTTTCTGACTAGGTTTGGAGGGATCACATTGAACAACAGAATGAAAAGAAAAACAATACTGCAATAAATTCACATGCACGGACAGCTTATAGAATTCTGTGGGATATAGAGGTGTGGGTTATTAACAACTCTTATTACAGGGCTGTGCTAGGTACAGGATGCTGATTGGTCACAACATGGCAAGATATCAAAGTAACAGTCTGTTGAGTGTCAAGCATACTGTTGCCATGAAGAACAGACCCTCGTGTGGGACTAACTACTATCATATTAAGGTCAAGGTAGCTTTATTGTTAGTTCTGCAATATGTGCAACACATACAGAGGATTGAAATTGTGTAACTCAAGGGCCCACAGTGCTACAATACACATTTAGAATAAATAATAAACATCAGTATAAGACAAAAGACTGTACAGCGTAGTAGTATGAATCGAATGTGAAAATATAACAACAAAACAGAAACACTGTGCACAAAATGTTAATGCAACAGAGGTGAAAAAAAGTATGAGTACCAAGGCATAAAACAGGTAACACTTTTCCATCTTGGGAGTTTTCAGTGTGGAGTAGTGTGCAGATAGTAAACCCAATGCTGCTTAAAGTGACTAATGCAACCTTGAGTGAGGTGTGAGTGTGTGTTGTAAATGAGTGTAAGTGTGAGTGTGTAGGGAGGCATTAATGTATGAGATATTAATACTCAAGAGAAAGACCTTTAAATTTATGTTGATGTGTTTATGATCACAAAACCAAGGAAAGAGGATACAAGTTGAGGAGAACAGGAAAGAAATGCAAAATGAAATCCCAACGGGGTGAGACAAGATGCTGTTATTTGGCTCTTTTCAGAGAGCCAGTTCTTTTGGCACCCAATTTAATAATATTTGCAGCCTATTTGTAAGCCTAACCTGGCAAATCTGAATTATTTGTGTATTGATAAATCCTTTTGCATTCAGAGTTTTTAATGAAATGCCTCATAGTTGCTTTGTTTTATGCTTTTGTTCTGTTTTAAGAGCAGGCACTCTCACTTTTGTTAGATATTTTAATAAAACTTTTCTCACACACACACACACACACAAACAACAAATCAAAACAAAATGAACAAAAGGCTCATTTACAGGTGTCAGTCATATTTACATGTTTGGCTGCTATGTTGACAATCAAAACAAAGTTCTATTGAGTCGAATAATCAAAGGAAAAAAGTTGGGAGTCAGCTGTCTCTTGATAGGAGTTGACTCTTCTGTTTCACTACAAGACGTCCGCTCAAGCTGCACCTTTTGAGCACAACACATCATTACCTGTTATTATAGATTATGCCACTTATTACGTGGTTGCTAAATCATAATACAAACAAATATTGTTCTGATTTTTTTTTTTAGTTCAGAATGAAATTATTAAAAACACTTACAGAAAATAGTCCCTCAGTTTCTATGGGTGATTACATTTTGTTACCGGACAACTTACAATTTGAACAAATATCAAAAATAACCCTGCTTTGCTGCAATACATCAAACAAAATGAAACTCTTTTATCAAGGCAAGGCATTTTTTAACAGATGCAGAAGATAAAAGCAGCACCTGAATAATATCTCCGTCCTCGTAGCTTATAAACACAAGTTGTGTTTTAGTTCTGAACCAGTTACACAACACTGCCAAAACTAATGCTGTGCTACTATTTGTCATTGTTTTGTTGTTTCAAGTTAAATGCATTGAAACTGGATTTACCCTGCATTGCAGATGGCCTCTGGTTTCAATTAACATCAGCCTCATATTAGACCCTACTTTCAGAGGGGAAAGGTGTTTAAGTTGTTCATTCTCAGTATTTGCTTTCATGATTTTCGGTCCCAAAGAAGCAAAAACCTGCCAACCAGATATGTGGTTCTCGGTTCTCGTGGTCATTCTTCATACAAACTGACCATGTGATAACTCCTGACCTCTCTCCGAAGAGTCTTCCCCTCTTTTATAGTTCTACTCCCATCACACATTTTCTCTTTCATATTCAAATGTTTGACCTTGGAATTAAGATCTGACAGTCTTTTAATGGTGTTTCTGCTTTATTGGAGTGTTATGAAAGATACTGAGATCAGAGTCACGGAGGGAGGGGGTGGGGGTGTGTGTGGGGGGTGAAGATTGAAGAGAGAGTGGGTGGCTGATGAAGAAAAAGGTTGAGAGATTAATTGAAAGTCAAATCGTGTCACAGAGGACACAGTGTGTCCCAAATTGACTGTGCTCATGAAAATAATGTGCCGGTAATTTTCAAAAAAGATGAGCATATTTCTTTCTGTGTAATGAAGTATTTCAGTTTTTCACACTGTATCACTGTGTTCAATGCAAGTGGAGCTGGAAGGGTGAGTTTGGCAGGAGATAAAGGGGAACTAGAGTCAAATTGAGATTATATCATCTTTAAGTTCCATGATAAATTAATAGATACACTTTTTTCTGTATTTGCTTCATAATAACATATAAAAATGTATAAAAGTTCTGTAGCTAAAGAGGGATGTGGTAGAATATTGAAAAACAAACAACTTTCAAAACCGAAAAACATCACGAAGTTCTGTCTATATGCATATACATTTTTTTTCTCCTTCGGCATTTACATGTTCTCTCCTCTCCTCATCTCCTCATTCATGATTAAAGAGGTGACCTTTCCCACACTGAGTCCCTATCATTACAAAAATGAGTCTCCTAAAGCTGACAAAAAAACAAGGAGTTACATTCACACGTACACACATGCAAATAAACACTAATTTTAGCTGCCAATCACTCTGCCAATTAAAATCACGAGCTGACATAATTTAACTTCAACACACACAAACACAAGCAAATACAGATGAATAAAAACAAACTTTTTCAAAAACCAAACAAAGAGATTTGGGCAAAGAATGAAAACAGAAATGATCAATTTTTTGAGAAAGTGAAGATTGTAGACACACCAGTCTGACAAACAGGCTGCTTATTTCAGGACATGGAAATATAAAGAGGCTCTTTTCCACTCAGGCTGTTAAATATACCAGATGTTAACATTAAAACAGTGTAAAAAGGTGTTCCAATGTGAATCAGAAACACAGATGAGACGGACTGATGTGAATGTTACTTCACACCTCCGCATAAAGCTCTCACACACTGACACAGCTGTGTCTGATAGATGACCTGAGGGGAGGAGCTGATGAGGACTGAAGTGTGCACAAACACGGGCACATTGATGACCTCACAAGGATAGAAAGGTGACAAAGAAGTAACAGTGGGTAAATTTATTGGTTGCTGTCTCTTTAAGTACTTGCTTTCAGGTTAAGGTTAATGCTAGTTAAAGGTCCAGCATAATGACGTTGGAGGGCAGGGAATGATGTGAGTGTAAGGTCGTGACAACATGAACATTTGTGTGTGTATGAGTGTGTGTGGTGTCCTGTGTGGGCTTGATTTGACCTGACATTCACTGACACCCTCCTGTCGCAAGCATGACGCCAATGAAATGTCAAAGTTGAACAAGGGCACAATTAGCACTAATGATTTTCTCCTAAAAGTCAAGAATCCATCAATTAAAATAACAAATAGTGTTTAAAAATACATTCCAGTGAGTGCGTGTGTTTGTCTGTGTGGGTGTGTGCATGTTTCTGTGTGGGTGTGTTTTAGGTGCAGCGATAAAAATACCTGTGCTTGTCAGAGTTAATTAAGTTTGTGCTCATGTGGCTTGCACACCGATCGATGGCAATAAGACAGAGAATGACTGATAAACAGGGAGCGAGAGACTGATGACAGAGGAGGGAAGTGAGACACAGAGGGACCGATAAGCAGTCGCAGATAAACAGAGCTAAAAGACTAATGCGAAAGAATCGAGAAGGAATGCGATAAAAAAGTGATTCAGATGTGGAATGAATGGCGCTGAGGGAGAAACAGAGAGAGACATGGAGGTGTCTGTCAACCTAGTGATAATCCTCTGCTCATTAGTGCATCAATCTGATTACTCGCTTCGTATTCTGCTAATTAAGTGCTAAACATTAATCAGATTGGCCTAACCAGATTAGAGTTGTAAACAGATTAGAGATGGATTACGAGGGCAGGCTATGCAATGGTAGAGAGATGTTTTATTAATCTTCAGAAGTTGGTTTTATCCATGTGAACTGTTTCACATCCTGCCTATAACAGAAAAAAACACTGCTACTTTATGTCTGTAGCACACAAGAGTTGGTTTGTTTGTGTTGTAGTTACAAAAATCAGCAGTCAATATATAATCTGGAATATAAATGGCACCAGTTCAGTGGAAATAGTCTGCTCTGGGGGTTTCAAAGAAGTGAAAAGGTTATCTCAGCAATATCCCCAACTACAGTTTCTGTGCAGCCGTAGCAAAGTATTATCTGTTTTCCTTGTGTGGATTTTCAAATCCTGCTAGCTAAGAGCGACGCTAGCTGAGCAAAACTTCCAATAGCATGGATCTTTTGTTCTTTAACATTGGAATTCAGGGGTTTTGTAAATCAAACCAACTCCCCACAAGGTTTGTTTCCTTAATACTGACACAGTTTTCTCTTACGGGTCCATGTCACTGCTTGAAGTGAGGCCACCACAAAAACTGCTCCCCCTGGTGGCTGAATGCAGTATAGTTGAAAAACTCTATCTCCACATTCATTTCAGATGGGAGGTGGTAAAACCTTAAAAAATCACCACACCTTGAGAATTGTTTTCCACATCAGTATGCTGCAGTGATATGAAAAAAAAAACAAGTTTGAAGATGATTGACAGCTGCCATCCTTTGGTATTTTTTGGTAGTAGTGAGATACTTCAGGAGAGAAAGCCAAGAAGAAATTAGTGTTTTGAAATGTTTTATGATTTTTGCTTTTTTGGTCACCTGGCTCTGCTCAGATTCCCTGTGGTGTGTACTGCGTAGACTCTGGCTGCACAATAGATACCTGTGACAGGGTTTCTTTTGGCTTCAAAACCGTGCGACGATAAAAAGCAGAACCACACTATCCATTCCATAGAGAGTCAATGAGGGTCACTTGCTAAAATGTAGTGCCACTAGCCCAGTCTGCTGTATGTGAGGCAATGATGACAGAGTGTAACCCTGCATGCTTGGTGCAGCAAAGTAGCAGCTTGCAATACTCTAGAATGTAAGCAAAATTGCAATCAGGTCAAGTTGCGTGTAGTAGAGCACGCTCAGGGTTGTGATGTAGTGTGCCCATGACAAAGCAGTCGCAACTATAGTACCATCGTTCTGGCTCAGTGATCACACCACTATAGAGGATGCAGCTCATTTTGGTTGATAAAAAAGGACTCAAAAGTGCACATTATAAAATAAATCTTACAAGATTGTAAGAAATAAATGTATCTCCAGCTCATTGAAATTGTAAAAACTACCAACTGGATGCTGTGTATGGTTGACTGTTTGTGTATTTCTGCTTTTACATGCAGGCAGAAAAAGCAAAATGATATGCATGAATAAATAATGGAAGCATAAATACGCACAGAGCATATAGGCTAGATTAATTCATACTGAAATGCTTCTTAAGATGCTGTATATATACTTACACAGTTCATTGATTTTAAATATTTATTTATATTTAATGACTCATACTATGGTAAATGGAAATTCCACCTTCAGGTTGGCTGGCAGTTTGGATTATGTTAAGCAAATTATACATACTTTGAAGCATTTTTGGTCGTAGTTATTAAAATTCCCTTGATGGCCCACATCATCAATACATAAAAAAACCTGCTCCGATGAGAAAACATCAAAAGCTTTCTCAGTGATGAAATTAGAAGATGCCTTTGCAGTCCTCATGTTTTCTAGTTTCCATATTTGTGCGCTAGTGGAGCTGGTCTTACATGCATGCTAGCTGGTGGTTGCCTGGTTTTAAAATGTAGCTCACTCATGCTTCTCTAACTTGGAAGACCTGAAATGTACAAACATGATTTTCTGAGTTACTTTGCTGTTTATTTAGCTTGTATCTGTTTGTCCTTTTTCTCAGTTAACAATGCTATATTTCAGAGATAGGTGGGAGGTAATTGCCAGTTAATTGCTGCCTGAAAACCAGAGAAAGAAATGGCAAGTCTCTGTTATTGTTAAGTAGCTTCAGCCGTGTTACCGCAGAAGTGAAATGTTCCTCAACCTTTGGAAAAAAAAAGAAACTTCTAATAACACGCTACAGAGTGGTGGCATTTAGACCGAGTGGAAATCGATGAACTTCAATTAGACGTCCAATGCTAAACGCTCCACATGGTGCTCCAACAGGATGTACCATCATTGATGTGTTCACTTAAATAAGCATTGAACTTTTGTGGTTTTCAAGAAAGCCTCCACATTTACGATGAGTTGTGGTCTTTTTACAGATATTTACAGTTCTCTCATTCCTTGGGCTTACATGCTGAGCTCTGCTTTGACACAAAATCCATTAAATTACATGCACTTCTGTTCGACAATTGACTCCAGTCAGACTGCAATTTTCTACCTTTTGCTATACCTTTATTTCAAAAGAAGTTTAAAAAGACAGTAGAGCTCTAATAGAAGCTTAGTTTTTGTTTTATTCCTCAAAGACGTCTTATAGAGGGATCATTTTATTGTAGAAACTGAAAGTGTAAAACTGCAGCCATATGGCCACATGTCCCTGTTGTATATAATGAATGCTGGATATCTGGACATGAATCAACCATGCATAAGATTATTCCCCAGGTGTGTTGGTGAGAAAGGTCATACGGGATGAAGCAGCTCACAAATAACTTGACTTGCTTTTATAGAACATTGTATTCATTTTGTATATTTCAAGCGATGTTTGGCCCATTACTGCAAAGAAGTAGTATATTACTCAATACTCTTTACTCTTTTTAAAAGTAATATGTATACTTTACTTGCTACTCCCTGCCAAAAGTGATGTATTACATTACTGATTATATTACTGTTCGTTACACACCAAGTTGGTAATTGTGTCCTTTGGTAGGGAAGGGAAAGGGAGAGGATGTTTTCACTGTTTACTGCTTCTCCAGTCCACAATTTTTACATTTATTATGTCTTGAGTGTTTTTTTTTTCTTGTGATATCTTTGTATGCCAGGGGAGTGGGGGATGAGTGTGTGTATGTGTGTGTGTTTGGGAGGTTTGAGAGGGGTCACCTCACTTGACTCTATTACTTTTATTAATTTTTTTGTTCGTTAAGCGCTTTGTGCCACCATCTAGTGCATAAAAAGTGCTCTATAAATAAAGTCTGAGACCAATAAAAATCTCTGAAAAACTGATATGAACTTCATGTGAAGCCACCAGGTCAATGCTCCAAGACTTTTTGCCCTTAGCTCATTTCATCCTCTTGTGTCCTACCCATGTGACTTTCTCTGGGAGTCATAGTTCAACAGTTGGTCATAAAGCACCCAGGTTTCACTCTGGCTTAAGTTCACCTGAACTTAGCATGAATCTGAAAGGGAAAGATAAATTTTATTATTTTGCACTGAACATGCAATAAGTTTGCAGAAAGAACTATGAAATGATGCAGATCTGTAAAGGTGTAAAAATGCAAGCTTTGTGAGCTGAATGGCAGTTGGACTTAATCATGTCCAAATTCAAGAAATCTAAACCTCTTTTGCCTTCTCCCACTCTACACCAAGTGGATGAGTAACTTTAGATTTAGTGTTTGATTTTGGCTTCTTAACTGTAGATATCTTCTTACAGAGATGAATGAATTGTCAGATTACTGGAGGTCAGGATCTCATCACAGTGGTTTCCATTCTGCCTGCGTTTGCTCTCCATAAAAGTTGTTTTCTTTATTTAATTCAATTGTACTATTTTTTCCAAGTAGAAACTTAATACACTTCACAGTTAGACATATTTTTTAAAATCCACATAGTTCCTCTGCTGCATTCTCATTTTGGTCATTGAAGCCTCCTTTCCGCTACCTCTCTGTCTTTTTTTTTCTCTGGGACATGTTCCATTAATGACTCATGTTCACAAACTGTGTCACAGCATGTCAGCGTCTGTGTCTCCCTGTGTGTGTAGTGTGTGAATGGTGTGTGTGTGTTTGGCAAGCAGATTTATAAACGCTGATATTGGTCTTGACATCATAAGCTTAGCCTCTCTGTTTAACCACAAAGGTCAGACACACAGAGACATATGCGATGCAATCTGTAGAATAATCCACTTTATGCGCACACTCATCTAATTACGGTCTAAAATTTGAATTTATGACACAAAGCTTATAGATCCTTTTTTCAAAACCTTTTTCCACTTCCTCAACTCTTTTTTTCTTAAATTCCCTGGTTCCTTGCCTGCTTCCTTCACTCTTCTCCACATTTATCTCCATTAGCTCATGTCTGCTCCTCCGCTTGTATTTGTCCTCCCCACTTATCTTCCTCTACCTTTTCCTCCTCATCCTCCTCATCTTCACCCTGTCCTTTCCCTATCATATTTGTCCTTTACCTTTCCCATCTCTCACTTCCTTACGTCTCTCTGTGACTTTAACTTTTCCGCCCCCCTTTTTTCATGATCTCTCTCCTACAAAGAAACTCATCCTTCTGCGATTTTCCACCATCATTTCCTTCCCCCTCCCCCCATCTTCCCTTAGCTACTTAGTTCCTATTGGTCCATTAAGTCAGTTGAGGCTGCGAGTCCTTTAGCCCCCTTATAAGCAGCTTTTACAAGTTGGCTGCTTGGCTGTGGACCACTGAAGGATTGAATTGAAGTCACCAAGGCCCGATGGATTTATCCTTTCCTCTTATTCATAGCCAGGAGATCCTCACCCGACTCACACACTCACACACATACACTCACAGGCTTTTCTTCACAACACAGTTTTAATTGAAAGAACTTCTGCTGTTTGTTTATCTCTTTTTTTGGCAGCCGTGTTCAGGGTGAAGAGCTGCAGGTGATAACTTTGGCTCAGTTTTAGCGTTTGAGTCAGACCACCCACCAATATGAAGAATTAATTAAACTGTTCTATAACACACAGCACATACGGCCATAGGTCATCCTGCAAAAATAATTGACAAATGAATGCCAAGCGTATCATCTCTTCCTCAATTTTTACCATGCTCTGTATAAACTTCCGCAGTATGAAGTCCTCTTGAATAAATATGATTTCCAGTTTTTTTTGGTCGTGGCTCTGGATGCACACGTGTGTTCTTGACTTTTGCAATTCTTGCTCTCTGGTCCTCTATTTCTGTCTGTGCTGCTCCACTTCCTTTCTGAGAAATCTTTTCTTTCTTTCTTTCACTCCTTTTCAGTCTCTCTTGGTGGAAAAGTGACTATTTGAAATTGCTCTTCACACTTCCTTGCATCTGATGCCACAAACACACACACTCACAGTCTGAGAGACAGAGTGCAATGACCTCCAAGTACACATCCACTCTGACATGAGTCACTGTCAGAAAAACTTGAAACTTCCAAAGTCTCCTATCCCACCATTTCCTCCCTCCCTCCTTCACTGGATCTTTCAGTCACGTCATCTAAATCTACTTTTTGCACAAAGACAGAAAAGCACTGAACAGACAGTATGAAAAGTAACATAGGAGGGTAAGTGTGAATGACAGAAAAGCTTAAAAGTAGGAAAACCATAGAGAGTCAAACTTAAAAGCACAGGAAAGAAATCTTGAAAATTTGATCTTGAGTTCCTTTGCCGCTTTAATCAAAGTCTACTTCAGGGAAAGCAAAGTTTGAACTCTGAGGATTCCTGAAGCATCCTGATCTGAACAATGTTTTGATAAAGAGAAGCCTAGTTATTTTCACATCTTACTTTGAGTTGTTTAATGCCTTCCAAACTGTCTAAAATACACTTTTAGATACCAACAGTTATCCAGCCAATGCTAGTTAAATGCCATCAAAAAGATTAAAAAATGAACTGAACTGGTATTGGGTGAACTATCATTGCACAATCAAATCTACACTATGGTGTTGATAGAGAAAACCACTTCAGTTTTGAGATTAGAAAAGCTACCTGAAAGGAGAAAAAAATGTATTTGCATTTCTATAAAAATGTATTGGTTCCTATGCTTGTTCTAAAGGTCCCCCATTTAGTAAATGAAAACATTTTCAAAGACTGCAAAGTGGTCTGGTGTTTTGCCAATTGAATCTGTTTTGAGTTTCTAAAACACTTCAACCAGCTGCGGCTTTGCCACCAGCATGTCCCTCCTTTAAAGTGTCAACAAATCCATCTGCAGAGCAATGATACACAACGAAAAACAGCACAGGCTGAATATCCTTCATGATGATGAGATAACTGTGATGCTACACATTACAAAGCCATCCTGACTTCTCCTTCTAGAGTGTCATATTTGCTAAATGGATTTTGTCATCGTCTTGCTGCCCTCTACTGATCTGGAGATGTGTTGCAATTCCCTTTTTCCTTTATATCACAGGCCTGATTTGTGCAATCTGCCCAGGCCCTAAGTGAAAGACAGGCAACCAATAGACAAAAGGAACAATCTAGTTCTAAGGAATGTTAAACTTCTTGAACTCTGAAACTCCGAAACATCACGTCAAGTCTCTAATTGGTGAATTCTTGAAAGTAAAGCTCGATAGAAAAGGTTGGTTTGCCATCAAAGGCCCTTTCTTACTAGAGTTTTGAAATAAGTTCTTTCCAAGTCATTTTGATTTTCTGTGGTGACTTCGCTTTTCAGACTGCAGCTTTTCTAACCGTGTCTGACTCTACTCTCAAGTGTTCAAAAAGCATGACAGCATCCAAACAGATAAAGTGATGATTTATATATAATTATTGGCAATGACATGTCTTCCTGTCCTCCCATTTAATGACACCTATAGAAAGGTGTTGTGACAAAGTCAGACAGCACCAGAACATAGGGACCGAGCAGCTACAGAGTGAGAGGTGGGAAAGTAATATAAAAAGGTATAAGCGACAAAATAGAGAAAAAGAGGCAGAGGGATAGAAAGAGAAGGGCAGATATTGTATCCAAGTCAGTGGGTTGGGAGGGGTGGGAGTCTGACCACATCTGGGGAAATGTGACTCCATTGACCCTCTGACAGGGGCATCAATCAACAGGTGGTGCATGCCTGCGGGGGAGTATTGGGTATTACTCAACCAAGGGTGGACAAAAAAAAAGAAAAACACTCCATGGAAGGGGACAAACTCAAAGGAAACTTCACCACAAGTGCAGAAACTGCTCCAAAGATTTATTGTGTTCAGATGAATTTCAATTAGCAGCATTATTTGGCAGTTTAAAGGTCTGGCAGGTGGCACTCTGATGTTCAGGCTTTTAAAGCAGCATGAAATGACTGAGACATCTTGAAAGAGGACAATTTTTCAATTTCGAAAAGTGTTGGGGGATAGGCCCAGAAAAAGGCTCATTTTCTTCAGTGAGTCGGCAGGGAAAGCTTTTAAAAGCATGAAAACACGCAGCAAAACAAACCAAGGTCTCAAAGTAGACATGCACACTCTCAGGTGTATGAAGTAGAAGTAACACATGATATTTGAATGCAAAGATTAATACCTTTGAGCTGAGCTGAATTGGCACCTCTTTGACACAGTCTCAACTACCATATCCATTACTGTGGAAGTTTCCTCGTAGCATCTACCTTGCAGGTCTGTTGCGCTGGGTTTCATAATACTGCAAGGTGAAATTTTCCAGCCACTGTACCACTAATTGGCTTCCATCAGGCTGTCTTTTATTTGTTGTGTGTTGAAAATACAGCAAGCTGTTGGGTGACCAGCTTGAAACATACATTAATAGTGTGTGGGCCCATTTGGAGCCATCCATTCATTATCTGTGCTGCTTATCGGCCTTAGAAGGGCGCAGGGGGCTGGAGCTGATCCCAGCTGGCCTCAGGGGAGAGGCGGGGTTCAGCCTGGACAGGTCGCCAGTTAATCACAGGGCTGATTCATACAGACAGACATTCTCGCATTCACATCTACCAACAATTTGGCTGGCAATTAAGCTGCTTGTTTCCTGGCTGTGGAGGGAGGCTGTGTAAAGTTGCTATTGATAGCTCTGACAAACTGTAACCCTCCTTCTGTAGGCAACAGTGTTACTGTTTCACAGTGCTGCTGTTGAAAAAGTCTGTGAATCTTCACACTACCAAGGGAGAAATAATTCATCAAAATGATCACAAAATGTAAGGCTATTGTGACCAGAGTCCTAATGCAGCTATTAGCATGTCTTTTTGCCCTGTGTTTTTAGAAACAGCACCATTAGGTGACATCATGAAATGGATCATGCTAAGTTTGCAAAAGTACCCCAACGGCCTCCAATAATTCCTGATAATGGCCTCTTAGAAGTCAGTTATCTTCTCACAGTGTGGTCACTTGCCAAAGAACAAAAAAGTACATTTTCTACCTTTATTTTGTGACATACACTTACCGGCCAATTTATTAGGTACACCTGTTCATCTGCTCGTTTATCCAGTGTTGAACACGTTACTGAAAAAAGTAATATATTACTCATTACTCTTTCAAAAAAGTAATACTGTTACTTGACTTATCACTTCCTGCCAACAGTTACTTTTCTTTACACCCCACAAAGTCAGTAATTTTGCACTACTCCTTCATGATTCTGAGTTTACACGTGGCATCTGTGTGAATGTCATAAGCGAAATCACTGGCAGGTGCGTGTTTAAGTTACAGACTTTATGAAATACACACCTGGGCCACCGAGAACCAGATATATGTCAAGATACAGTCTTATGAACTCCAGTCCAAGTTGATCTAAGTTGAATGAAACCAACCTCTGCAACACAATTTACATTCAACTATGATGTTCCTGTCCTCTTGCCTCTTGACAAAACTAAAGTTGGCTAATGGGCATATTTCAAACCACTTAAAGCAAATGTTTTACTGCTAAATTTTTTGAGAGAGCCAGGGTTGCCAGGTATGTTTGACAGCAATTGAAAAAACAAGCCCCTGGCCAAAAAGAGCACTGTGATAGCACCTAAAAAGATGCCCAGTTCTTCATGAAAACCCCATACCTGGGAAACACAAAGCAAGCTACCTTGCTGCTTGGCTGACGTGTGATGGAATTAATCCGTGGATTGTTGTACTGTATTTTAAATCACTGGTGGGTGGATGAGTATTTCAGAGACCTGCCATCTCTAGTGCTAATGACCAGAAGACCACACCGGGTGGCACTCCTGTCAGATAAGAACAGGAAACTGAGGCAACAATTTACATGGGCTCATCCAAAACTGGACAATTAGACCAAAAAAAACCCAAAAAACATTGCCTGGTCTGATGAGTCTGATGAGTCTGAATATCTGCTGCTACATTTTGATGATAGGGTCATAATTTGGCCAACCACCAACATCTTGCTCCTCCTCAATTGATCTTGCCAGGAGCTATCTTTAGCATGCAGATGCTTCTTCAAATTTGAACTGGATTGCTCAGTAGCTGACAGGCTCCTGTCCTGCTGGCAAAGCCTGCATTTCTCTGTGATGTTCTTGTTGCTTTAGCCCCCGAAAAGACTGAACACTGGAATAAGGCTGTAGATTTCCAAAGACAGTGACATTTGATGTGGCTGAAATATGTTAAAGTTGATGTAAACTACTTCAGTAAATAAAGTTATTATTAATAAAACTTGCCAAAGAGAGACATTTAGACTTCACAAAGAATTTTTGCAACTTTGCTCACTGACTTTGGGGCTCCACCCGTATTTTCATGGGTGAAATAATTAGAATTGCCCTTAACCATGAAGAAAATGTGAACATAACCACCAGTACAGAGAGACAGTTCAGTGTGGAAGACAGAGAGAGACAGACCGATAGACTGAGAGACAGTGAGACCACCAAAATAAACTCCATGCTTGTGATGAATGCTCCGCTCAGAAATAGAAATCTCATCCCTCTCACATCCTCCTCATCCTCTTTCACCCTATTATCTATCCTCCTCACCACTCCGTCCTTCCTTTTCTTCCACATCTCACACATCTCTGTCCATATATCTCCCTGTATCCATCTGTATCTCTCCCTCCCTTCCCCTAACTCTCCCCTTCCCTCTCTTAGATAGCATGCCATCTGTGTGATCAATGGAGTTCATTCTTTTCAGGAAATTCTCCTGTGATGGATTTTTTTCCTCTGCTGTGCTGTGCCTGCACTGTATTTTTATATATTTTGTTTCTAGGGATGTAATTTGCTTCTGTGGATGAAAGCATCGGATGAAGCAAAAGCAAACTGATGTTTTGATGCGTTTCATCAAACACTTGACGTTTTTTTTTGACATGTTGTTGAACTTTTAGCTGCTCACGGCTGTGTGAAAGCAGTTGTAGATATATTGTACCTGCTACTGTGCACTTGGAATAGCTTTGCTTTAAACTCCGCCTGAGGAATTTACAATGAGTAGTTGTTTGTTGAAGTGAAGAAAAGAAGAAAATTCTATGCAAGAAAAATTGGGGGACTGGCATGGAGGGCCTAACAGATGGAGGGGAGCGGAGAGTAGGAGGGGGGTAACGTAGTTTGTTGCAGTTTTCATACATTAAGGAAAATTGTGAGTAACAGCATCAAGAAAAGCATTCTGTAGCTTTTTGGCACCTTCTGTTTTGGCAAAGACACCCTGGACCATGCCAAGGCAGCACCCACTCAAAACAAAAGCACGCATATGAAATAGGAACAGAGCTACAGATAATGTGTGTGAGCATCCTTGTCTTCATGTTCAACTTTCTGCGCAACAGTTTCCCTCTGATGAGTGTCTTTCATTGTGTTTGGACCAAACACACAGAAACACCTGCAGACTGAGATCTAAACCAGCCTGACGTGAAAGATATGCCACATGAGTCCATTTGTTTGCACGCCTGTCTTTAATTAGAGATAAAATATATTTGATCAACACAATATCACATCTTCTGACTCAATACCCATTTTTCTTTGCTCCTTTCTCTCTATCTTTTTTCTGTCCTACACGCTCCACTGTGTTTTGATTAGCGCCTGTGTGTGTGTTTGTGTGTGTGTGCACTTTGAAATAGAGCAGAATGGGCATTTTTTGGGGGGAAGAGAGATCACAGATGGGCCTTGTCAAATCTCTGTACATCTGGCTGTGTTCCTGTCCAATTTTCCACACACACTCACAAACACACACTCACATGCACACACATTTGTGAAGGTACAGTATTCTTTGCCCCAGCTATCATGACCACATATGCACACACAAAGCGAGCATGCGTGAGCATTTCGCACATTATTCACAAACACATAAACTTACCTAACCATCCGTTCGTATACAGGGAACCACTCGTCTACCTACGCACACACATGCACACAGACACACTGTGCAGCAGGACACAGCAGGTATGGACTCCTGTTGTGGCTGTGGTTGCCAAAGAGATGATGCCAGAGTATCCACACCATGCCAGGTTCAATGGTAGCCAATGGCATATCAGAGTTTTTGTGCCAGATTCCAAAGGCTGAGACCTTGTTGTAGAAGAGCGCCGCCTATTGAGTTAAAATTGCCCTAACTCTCGTGCGTGAAAATGTTATTTACAGAAGATAAAGACCTTAGAGAGTGTTTTTGCATGCTCATTGTATAAATTGATGCTCCTCTGACAAAATCACCAGGGTGACAAAAGTGAGAGCTTACATTTACAGATTGCTAACAGGAAAAAAGACCAAGGGTCAACAGCAATTTCACGAAACAAAATAGTCAACTGATCCATCCAAAGCCATATTTATGCATAAAAGAAGAAGGGAATCATTACTTAGAGGAAAGAGAACACATTTCAAACAGTGCTAATGATCTCATCCAAGGGTCAACCTTCGCCTGCATGAGAGAGCTCTGCGTGTGTGTGTGTTTCCTGTATATATGTGTATGTGTGCGTCAGCTGTTACAGGTCCCTGTACAGGATGAGGACATATGCCTCATAAGACTCCTGTGGACTCACCACACACAGACACACATGTAAGCCATGACACTTCTAGGTCTCCCATCGAAAGGAAACAGAATTTACTTTACACAAAGGAGCTTCCTGATGTTCAGGTTCTTCTCTGTTTGGATCCATCATTGATCCAGCTTCAAGTCAGCTATTGAAGATTCAAATCTGCATTCAAAAATCAAGTCTGGCTTCATTTCAAACAATCTGTCTCTCAGTGCCTCAATATGGTGGCTCTCTTAGCATGCTAGCTTTTTGTGACCTTCATACTGCAGGCCTAAATGTTCATAATATGGACCTCTGAACCACACAAAGTCAGACACTTGATTATGGTAGCTATTTCCTTAACTGAGCATTTTATTCAGATATGGATCCAGTCCAACAGCTGGACTTATATCCTACTATTGATGCCAATAAAGCAAAAAGCTTTACTATTTCTCTCATTTTTGATGTCAGATAATTTGCCTTTTTTTAAGTGCCATGACCATTCTCTTCAAGAGCGATTATTATGCTCATATACAGACCCTATACCGGCCTTTTGAGAGGTATGGAGCAGCTTTACACATTTTGGGGCTCAAAAATTAAAACACTTTGAAGCATTCCAAAACCCTCCTCCACTGATGCCAGGTTACAAAGTCATCATCGTAAAGTTCACTGGTATTTCTTTAACTAAAATTTACAATTACAAAAAACATTTGTCATTCATTTTGCCTGTTTATGACCTTCATTAATTACTGTAACCAAGTGAGCAAAGCTTGTTAAATACTCCATAACACTTTTAATTCACAATTTGCAAATTTGAATGTTTACCCATGTTACATTAAAATTTGGTTAAAACATAAAGAATCTTGTTACGACTGCTATAGGCCAAAAGTAATACAGTCTCACCAATTAGTGATTTTTTTCAACTTAGAATATAAATCAAGCTAAAACAAAAATCCAAGTAGTTTCATATCTTGATTGGAAAAAAGCCCAAAAACGTTCTTTTCTGCTTTTAAAAAAAATCTCATTCCTTGTCAGTTCATTTCTCTTAAGTATTAATCATAAAGCTTCAGTATTACTGATACTATACTGTAAACAACAGTGGTGCATCAGCTGATCTGTTTATATGACCTTTATCAGGACTAAATGGACTATGTTGAGAAGCTCTTCATGTTGAAGTTCCCACAGTCACCCTGTTTAGCATGAGTAAAAAGTCAGATATCTATGTAAATGAATTATTTTAAATCTACCTCTTTTTTCCTTTTTAGTTTTCCCCCATAAACATTCCCCTTCTCCTCTGTCTCATACTCCTATTTTTTATTCCTCTTCCTCTGTTTCCCCACACCCCTGGCAGCGCCTCCTTTATTTCCCGTGCCTGTCTCACTCCCTCTAAACGTCTCCTAACGTGCCCACGCACCATAACCAAACCAGCCTGCTTATTCATGTTGCACCGAGGTATCACTTTATTTCTCTGCTATTATTTTTTTTGTGAAGTTGCCTCCATATGACTTGCCCCAGACAGCGCTACGCTGTCCCACCCTCATTATATTTTCACACTCTGCTACCCTAAGACACATGAATACACACGCACAGACACACTCTTACACACACACACAAGCACACACACACACACACACACACACACACACACGCACACACACACACACACACACACGCACACACACATTTATGCACAACCAACTTTGGTGTGAGTGTTTTATTTGTGCTGGAACTGGTTCCTTGGTGTGTTGAGATGGAAATGTATTTTTGTATATAAAATTGCAGTTTTATGCTCTTCTCTCACAAATTTTGCAGCCAAAGCCTTAAATATGTTTCTTTCCTGTGCTTTTATGCTGCACACTTACATATTTTTCTAGTAAAGAAACGATCAACACACTGCAGTGCAAAATGTCAAACACCTTTAAGTGTATGGCTTGCAAAGAAAATGGTTGTCAGCCTGTAAATGCTAATGCTTTAATGAACAGCTTTAATTAGTTGTTGGTCTCACTAGCTATTACTCTGAGTCTTGGTAGAGTTCTTGAGACTGACTTTATTTTATAACAGAAATACATAACACTGTCTTTTATATTAGAGGTTTTATAAAATAGCCATTTTATGCTTGTAGAAAATAAATGTGAAATAGCTGGAACAGTATAAAGTTGGTATCTTAAAACAATCTTTGAAATGACCTGTTTATTGATGGAAGCTTTGTAATACTAACTGTACCCTAAAGACTCCCCTGGCTTGAACATAGCCTTTATAAACTTTATAAACAACGTTATATGATGTCAACTATTGGTGTCTGGAGAGACGCCCTGAAGTCTAATAACAGTGATCGCCATGTCGGGAATGCTGAGGCAGGCTATACTACCATTTACCTTGGCATACATTATATCACTTAAAATACATTACCCACAGTTCAATATATTATTCCCCGTTTCTTTTGTGCGCAGAATTATACTAAATACTTTACAACTTATAGTGGTTAACCATATTCAGCTTAGACTTGTACTTTAGAAGTTATCAATGATTGATCCATGTGATGGTTCCATACCTGGGGCCGTATAAAGCTGAGCAAGCCGAACATAGGATGAAAAATAATGAGTGATAAAGGATAAGGAAGGTTAGGGATCAAATTTCCATCCCATCAGAGCAAAGTCATTGTAACTCCTCATCTCCTTTGGATATAAAATACCGCACAGATATCCCAGTAATGCAGGACTCCAAAGTCCCCGTCTATGTGCAACGTGTGATAAATACAGCAGGAATAGGATGAAAACTGAATGTAAATATATGGAAATAAACTGCCAAGGAGCAATATGTCATTTTTGATATATGCTGGTGTAATGCTTTTGGAATGGAGGATAAAAAGTGATGCATTAACGGAGAATCCTGTGAGATGCTGAGTCGATCAGTCTTGTACACACAGCTTAGAGCTAATGTGTGAAGAAACACCATGTATACCGGTGGAGTATGTTGCTCCAGCAGCCTGTAATGTGTCTGTGAATTTATGAGTAAAAGCTGATAGATGTGTGCTTGTGTTTACATCAGTGTGTTTACAATAGCAATGCATTTCACAGGTCAGCGGCTCTGGGATTTACATGCTGTTTGTTGACTTGTCTGTAATGGATGATGAGCTGTTTGGATTCATCACACTGAGGGAATAATTGTGATTAGTTTTATCAAAGAAGCATTATCAATGAAATTAAAATCTTTGTCTTCTCTTCCTCTCCCCTCAATCAGGAGCGGCAGGATTCGGACCAGGAGGCAGCGCAGACACCCCCCAGCCTCGTTTCTCCTCGGCCCTTCCCACCTACCTTCCCGTTCAATGCCAGCTAAGCGGGGCCGACTCTGCCTTCTTCTTGAGGGAAGCCAATCAGGAGGTTATGAGAAATGGCAGTCTATCACAGCGGACCGAGCCCTTCTTTCTTCACCAGCTGGAGCCGGGAGTCGCCGCTCCACAGACCCTGCCCAGTGTCAACTGCAGCTACGGAAACATGAGCATCGAACAGCCAATCCCAGTGGAGCTGCTTCAGGGGCCTCCACCTCATCTGCTCACGACAACCAACCATGTGACTCTGAACTGGAAGGTCAAAGGGCAAGTGGTGGTACCCAAAGTAGGTTCAACAAGGCCCTGGATACAGGTAATGGTTTTTCTTTGGATCTTCGGTGAAGCTCTTGATTATTCTAGCTGTTTTAAGACTGCTCTGTCAAGATCATATTCTTCCCTTCTTTACGTCTATACTATGAAGGGAGACAGTACTTTCATCAGTTAGAGTGTAAAATCATTGTTTACTAAAAGGTGGGCGAGGCACACACAGACACTGACCAACAGATATAGAGGCCCAGAGATGATGATTGAGCAGAATTATTCCTGTCAAAACTAACATTTCATTGTTTAGGAAAGTTCTGCATACTCTACATTGTATTATTATAACATCATATGTTTGTGTTTCGTCTCCAGGTTCTCTTTTACCTGGTAGGGAGGCGCTGGGATGAGCCTGACCCGCCTCCCCCAGCTCTCCTCCCATGTGTCAGAGCCATAGCCATCCGGGACACCAGTGAATCGGCACCCTCGGCTGGCTGCCGGCTCATGGGACCATCTGGCATGTGTGTGGTCCGTCTGGAGATTCCCCCAGCTTGGTTTACTCCACCACAAGTGCGAAAAAGACCTCCTGAAGTGACTCTGCCGTCAGTGGATGTGTATTACTCCATCATACCGGTGGAAGGGGGCGGTCAGGAGTGTCCCTCCATCGTTAACGAGCCGTGGAAAGGTCAGAGTGCAAACATCGGGCCTCTTGGAGCACTGGGATTGAGCCTTGGTGGACAGTGGAGCCCCCTGGTGGATGGTGGTCTTCAGGACATGCAGAAAGCTGGTTCTGTTGTCATGATGGTCGGCCCAGTTTCTGCAAAAGGAGAAAAACTGAAACTAGACGAAAATCTGGAGGTTTTGGTGCCACCCAGCCCGGTCCGACTTGGCAAGACGGTGGCGTTTGGCGTCTACATGAAGACAGATTCAAACACGGAGCAGTTCACGTTAAAGTAAGGACACAGATTCTCTCATGGGCTTTGTGCTATCCTCCTCTCCCCTTTTGTTATATCCTCTTTACCTCACTTTCTCCTCAATTCTTCTTTCTATCATTTCCATTTATATTTTGCCTCCTCATTTGCTCTCTCATCTCTCCACACTGCCGCCTCCTGAGGTTGATGGCTGTCACCTTTGTGTACTCAGACGCTTTCAGGAGTCAGCGATGCAAATAACAACCTCATGCATATTCATGACTGAACCAAGGAGAGGAGAAAACAGAAAATGAGAGGAGGGAGAGGGGAAAGATGACAGAGCGGGACTGCGGGTTGAGGAAATATATAAAATCTTAGCAGATCCTGGAGTCTAAAAACTGAGGGATGGTACCCTAAATGGCTCTCAAGTGTGCTTTAAGAGGTCACCTGTATGATTTCCCATATAAGTAGCAATATGTTTTCCTTAGTTTGTATCCCAGGAAACACATTTTTCTTCGGTTCACTGGCTGGAAATAAGTTTACAACCACTGATCTAGACTAAGCATCCATATCTGCCTCATCATTTTTCTGACTTTAGGGATCTCAGCTGACAAATGACAGATGTTCACTTTTATCATCCCAACCAAAGGAAATCCCAGCACATAACAAATCAAAATGCTAGTTATCAAATGAACTCTTTTGAGGTTAGAAGTTCTTGAAACATTTCTGGGAGCAACTTTAGGCAACTCCGAAACTTATTTAATTATTTCAATCACTCAAATTCATTCAAAGAAAAACCTGCAAATACTGAACACAGTAATTGCCACATGTCAGCTCACTCTTCTTTTCAAATGAAGCCTGAATATTTTCAAGTCATTAGTTCAGAATGTCAAAGAACTCTGTTTAACATTGTGAAAGCTGCTTGTTTGTGCAGCAGTGATTGTTTGGTCGACGTGTGTTTCATGCATGACAATAATCCCACTGGAGCCAACAAACAGTGCATTCGGAAAGCATTCACAGCACTTCACTTTTTTTCACATCTTGTTATGTTATAGCCTTGTCTCTAACTGGAATAAACAAATGTTTTTTCAGATTCCACACACAACACCCCATCATGAGAATGCGAAAAAATTGTTGTTTTTATTAATTTTTTGCCAGTTTTTTTTAAATAGTAAACTTAAAGGGAATTCGAGGGCTTTTAAGTTATCTTGTATCTTATAGTCTCCTTTTTAGATATACGCCTGGTCATGAACCACGACTTGAAATGAGATTATCAGTGCAGATGCTATTTTTCATTTTCAGTGGGGTTGGACTGGACCAAATTGGTAAAACGCAAATCAAAGTCTCAAAGTCACAAAGATTCACTAATGTTAAAACTTATGGATATGGATATGTCTCAGAGCACCAGGCTGTTAGTGACGCCAAATGTAGCTGGCTACTAATCTACGGGCAAACTTTGCTTTTTGCCACATTCCAAACAACAGTGCCACATAACTGTTGTATATGGTAAAAAGTTGTATTGAACAAAAAAATAGAGGTGTTAAAAGGAAGATACAATCTTCATTCATGTTTTAAAACAAACTCACAAGTCATGTTATCATGGTAGTTTGTGCGAGCCCCCCACCAAAGGAGTTGTTACATTCAACTTCAAACAGATTCCCCTCACATTTGCTTAAATAAATTTAGATTAAAATAAAACTGAATCAGTGGTGCTATGTTTTGTTTTTTGCATCAATACATTATTTTCAATTATATAAATCCTTAGATCACTTTTTCCGTCTCTTTTTTCAAAGTATGTCATAGCTGCTTGATAATTAGTGGGGTAAAACATTGTGTAGCTGGTGTAGTGTGTTGCTTGTTTTGATTCCCCATAGTAATACAGATTGAAAAGTTAAAATGATGTTGGACTAAAATGCAAGTACAAACACATTTTACTAACATGAATAACAAGTACGATTGGAATCATAGTGCTTACCTAAAACAAAATCTTTTCCAACCTTTGAGTTGATTTTTTTTTATATTACCCAGTACAGTCCCTTGTAATCATTAATAGATGCTAAAAACCAAGCTCTCAGCAGCATGATCAAAGTTGTGTCGGGCATTTCTGTATGGTTAATCATCCCTGAGGTCTTCTGAGGACAACAAAGACAAAGAAGAAATGGCGAGACTGAACTGCACCTTGACCCACAAATACACACACACACACACACACACACACACACACACACACACACACATATGGTCACAGAGGCAGAGGGAGGAAATACTTCATCCACACCTTCTGCACATTTCTCTTGTGTCCCACACACTTCATTGTGTATCTCAAGTGCACACAAACACACACAAAGGAAGGATGAGCTGGCCTCTTTGGTCCCCCCTACAGACACTTTGTCTCTGTCTCTATTGCACAACACTCCTGCTGTGTTTGCGTGTGTGTACAGAAGTAGGTGTGTGTCCAGAGAGAGAGAGATACTGAAAGGAAAAATCTTCTTGTCCTTTTGTGTGACCTCATATCCTCCTGTCTTTTTTCCCTGGATCCTTTTTTCTGTTCTGGTCTTTTGTCGGGACATGCTGTGTCCATCTGAGTCACCATTTGAAAAATGTCCAATTTAAAAATGTTGTTGTGTGTATTTTGCTTAGCTTTCTGATTGCATTTGAGCTGATTTGTGTGTGTGTGTGTGTGTGTGTGTGTGTGTGTGTGTGTGTTGCCCTCTGCCCCTGCATACAGTTCCATGGATAATCTCCCATGTTAGAAGCACAGTCAGACATGTAATCACACTTAAGTGGATCTCATTCCTTTGTGCATGCTTGTGTGTGTTTCACATAATAAGCCTTAAGTGTGCTCCATCACATTGAGATGATGTGATTATGATAAACTGCTGAACAGATGTAGGGACACGGAGAGTGACAGACAAAGACAGAGAGGAAAGGAGAGAGGGGATGACAGGAGAAACTGCAGAGAACAAAAAAAGAAAAAAAAGAAGAGGAAGGCGTAACAGGAGAGATGTAAAAGAAAAAGTAGATCTCATCTTCACTCCAGTGCTCTTCCAAAAAGTAGAGATGCAATGGCAGAGGGCTCCAGGCGACACACATTTGCCAAATTGGATTGGGCATCCTCGCTGTATCACCTGTCACGGGGCGCGTAGTCTCACATAACCATACACGCTTCTTTTCTCACTTGAAGATGAGAGTACCCGTCTGCAGACAGCTTCTCTGCTGAAGCTAAAACCTGCGGATGTCTGTGAAATCTGGTTATAATTACACCCCAAAGTCTTCTACCTCCATTTCACTGACAGTTCAAGTTTTAGCAACGGCACCCACTTCAAAAAAAGTAGAAAAAAACCACCTCCAGATTCTCAATTTCGTCATTTGTTTTCTCTTCAATCACATTTAACATGGAAACTCTTTCGGTGTTGAAAAATGAGATTGTAAAGGTATACTTAAGGCTAAAATAGGAGAGGAAATTAAAATTTTGAACCACAATGTTTCCCCGACTTCCTGCAGCACATTAATTGCAGTCTACAGCTCCCAGATTTATTACAGATCCACTGCCAGTGTCCCAGACTGTGAGTGAAAATGATCCTGATAGACAATTAAACATGTTTATGGCTGAAAGAACACAACAGACATACGAGACATGAGCTAGATGAGTCTGTAATTGCTTTCTGACACTGCTGCTCGGGCTTAGATATTAATAAGGAGCCAAAGATAATGGGCCAAACTTAAATGGAATCCCTCGCTCTGTGTGGAAAAGCCAAGATTCACTTTAAAGGGGGAAAAGGCGTTTTTTTTTTTTAAAAGGAGTTTGACAAAGACACATGAAAGAAGGAGCAGAGGTTTTGCATGCTTCTCATATAGTTCCAAGATATTTTAACTAGATCCTTTCAATTGGAAAAGGGCTTATTTTTCTAAAAAGGTCATTAACCCTAATATTCACATCATTTAAGGGGTTACAATGATTAATCAGTAGTTTTCCTGTAACTTAACTGATTCCCAAATAGACGTTCTTGTTATGATTCTAGCACTAAAAATGCAACATCAGGGGATTTATGTATGTTGTCAGATTTTGCTCTTCACATCTTCCACATTGTATGTTTTGGCTTTCTAACTGTGCATCATCCAATTTCATTTCAAAGACCTGGGGAAGATGCATCAGTAGCACCCTTTACAAGCTAAAGTGTCTGGCTAGTATTTAGGTATGCCAGTTTTTTGGGTTTCAACTAGGACTGCAAGGAGGAAAAAAATGATACTGCCACATTTTTGTGTCCTGCAATGTAAATTACAATATATTTTTTAAGGTTTACAGCTTCACTTTGTTCAGCTGGACACTCCTAGACTTTCCTCGTTTTTTGCCTTTGCCTCGCCAAACCTCTCACGCTGCACATCTCTCTGCCTGACCCTGATAACAGTGAGTGAGATGGCAGGGCACCTAGAAGGAGGTCTAACTGTGTGAGTTGTTGTGTCAAATATATAAATGGATGCTCATTTAGATCTGTTAGTAATGTGATGACATGTAGACAGGCTACATAAACTTAACTGAAAGGCTAAAATTTCATATAACCTTGCAATTTAAATACTGGGAATGCTCATATCATGATGACGATACTGACACACAACCTTAGTTTCAACTTGTTGTTCTAATTTCAGGTAGAACTTTTTGTACTTTGCACAACACAAGATGCAGCAGGGCAGGTCGTGCAGTTTTAAAAAAACTCATTTTGCCTCCAATTAAATACCTGCCAGTCAAACTTTAATGGAGAGGATAAAAACAAGAGAATAAAACCAGACTTTAAATTTGATTTTTTTTCTCATCACATGTCATTGTGCGTCTTTGGCATGTCATTTAGATGCCCAGAGAGGTGTCTGTATTCTTCGTGAAGAATGAGGTTAGAGACAAACAGCCAGGTTAGGATGAGGGAACAAAGCCTGTGTGGTTAAGATAAGGACAAATCCATGGACAAGTTTCAGCAGCTTTCCCAGAATTCCCCTTGAAGGGTATTAACTGCAATGACTTCACCACTTTTGCTTTTCAGGCTCTGGATCAGTACAGCAGAACAAAACTGAAACAAAAGACATATTAATCAGCCTCTCTGGTCTAACTAATCACCACACCATCATTGCTTGTAACTTCAAAAAGCAGAAAAGAGGGCAGAGCTCAGCGATAAATCTGTTCTCTGTGCAGCCAAACACATTTAGTTTCGTGTTAAAATCCATGCAAACCCTCTCTATACAAGTTTGATGCTTATAATCTTAATCAGTCGAGCATTTCAGCGTTTTCCAGCAGTGTGATTGTTGACAGAATGAGGGTCAAAGTGATTAGTATCTCCCTCGCTAGAGAGCTGTCGTCTTGAACTGTGTGCTTGCGTTTAGTTAGTTAATTAGCGAGATGATTACTGATGTGGGGATAAATGTAATGCGTGAGTGTGAGAGATACACTGTAGATAGAGACAGTCATTATCAAGAGCGAATACATTCTCTCTGCTTGTGCTCCTTCTTTTCACTCCATTTTCTCCTGCTTTGTCTGTTTTTATGGGACAGGTTTTTATAAAAGTCATTTGTTTCAGGTGTGTGAAGTCATATGTGGCCTGTATTTATTGCCTCATTCGTTCTGTGTGTTTGAGTGTCCATGTCTCTGTGTGTATCTGTGTGTGAAGGGATTAGTGTATTTTTCCTGGGATCAGAGGGGAGATGTGTACTTCTAAGGTCCAGCTCGTCATCTCTTGTGGTTACACCCCACACACGCACACAGACACACACAGACACACACAGACACACAGATTCTTTCCTCCTCAGTGTCACCACACATACACACACACACACACACACACACACACACACACACACACACACACACACTCTCAGTATGCCCAGGATGCCTTTCTTCCGCAAGATCCACCATCGATTTCACCTCAAATGCCCTTTTCACCAGAAAGGAGGTGGAATCAATTATTTCTGCGACTGTTTGTGTCTGAGTGTTTACAGCTTTGAGTAAACATACATTTATACATGTTACTTTAGTTCATAGATAACTTCTTCGATCATATTTCTCTGTGAGTCTTTGCATGTGTGTGTTATTTTCACATCTATCATGTGTTTGAATATTAGTGTCTGGCTGTGTGCTGAGTGATTTTTATTGTCTTTGTGTGTCTCTCTGGCTCCATCCCTTTGCTTTCTCTCTTTGTTTTTGTTTGTTGGTGTTCTTGTTTCTCTGCTGCTCTTTGTATGAACCTTTCCGACCGACAAATGCTTTTTCATGCAGTCATGAGGATGTACAAAAGATGGAAATGAGAATGAACTTAATTTCTTTTGGCTGGAAGCAGATATATGGGCTGCCATTGTGTTTAAAGAATACTCTGTGTACTTCAGTAGTGTCACAAAGTCCTTCAAAGTGACTTATGGCAAAGAGTTCACTGGTTTAACTTTGATGTACCATATTAATTCACATATAAGTCGATACTGGGCCAAGACAACCTCCTTTTTTTCAAGACAAATTTTCATGAAAAAGGACTATTTGATGGCAAAATCCTGACTAAATAGCCTTATGTTAATTTTTGTATGTGCATTACAGAAAGTTATTTCTGTCTCTAAGTGGTTTCGGAATCAGAACTATTTTCTGCCGCCTGAATTGCGCATGGCAGAGTTCTGCCCTGATGCATACAGAAAGGGCATTTCTGAATAATGTCCCTTACAGCCCCTGATACAAACATTTGAGTGCTTGCACACACAGAAATAAGCACCCCCCCCCATAAAATGAATAGAAAGTAAGGAAAAATTATGTGAAACTTACACAATGAGAGAAGGAAAAACAATTTTTTAAGCGCTCCCAGCCCTCTCCCTTCTCCTCTCTACCTCTATTTTGCAGTATTTATTCCTGTCTCCAGTCCGTCAATTAAAAAACAGTCTATTTTGTGGTTTTGTACTTTTCAACCATTTTGAATGACTACCATTTCTGGTTTTTACGATTACACACAACTGAAATTTGCTGCGCTCAAAGATCTGCTCTCTCCCTGTCATCACATGGCTCTTTAAAAGGGGTCTGACAAGAAACAGTCCATTTAAAATCAGGGTGAATGGATTCTGACATGCACCCTGCCTGTCGTTGTATTTTGGCCCTTTTCAAAATGACTCCCCTCATGAAATCATCCACACACCTATTTTTTAGGAAAATTATTGCTGATCTTCAAAGGATGGAGGATCTTGGTAAGGATATCGTTTAAATTATTATTAATTTTTTCAAAATAATTATTCTGCATGAAGAGAATGCATATATACTGAAAACTTTGCTGAAGTTGCCAAAACCACCAAATGTGATGCAAGAAACAGATATCCTAAAAAAATGATGAGGCGATATTCATTCTGTGGATTTTGAAAAAAAGGGTAAAAAAACAACTCAGTTCCAAAAACAGAATTATTTGGGTATTTTTTGATGGGTAAGGCTTTACGAGTCAAAGCACCTCAGGAACACATCAGTATGAGGATGTATGAAAATGTAGAACTGTTGCTCTCCAATAACTACATGCAGTATTAACGTGAAAAAGCGGGGATGAGTTATATCTTCACTGATATGTAAGCGATGTTATTTTTAACAAGTCCCTCTTCCTCTTTTAACACTGTCAGTCATCAAGACTCTTTGCTATTGAAAACGTGACAACAGGCTGTCTCTAAAGCTGTTAATTGCCTCATCTGACACAGACAGTCTTGTTTGTTTTTGTTGGTCTTGCAGAGGCATGAGTATCATTATCAGTCTGTCTCCTAACCAGCTAAAAACTCCTTTCATGGACTTAATTCACAAGTCTGAAGGAAGGATATTGAAAGGATATTGAAGGATATTAGAAAAAGGATATTGATCAGCATCTTCCAAATTGACTTCTTTCGAAGGTGTGAGATATTCATGAGTGACATTTGTTAAATAGTGGGTGAATAGAGAGGCAAAACTAAGAAACAAGAATGGGCCATCATATTTGTGTGGTCAAGTTGTCTTTGTGGAAATAAGAGCCACTAATTCAATCTTACCCATAAGTCACTGCCTCCCTGCCCTTGTCTATTTTTGTGAGTTTTCTTATGGAGTCATTGTCTTACTTTATGTCTGACACTTTCTTTATCTGTGTCAAGTTCTCACCAGGAAATCTCTCTCACAGCAATTGTATCAGAAACCAATCTGTCTTGACTCTATTTCAAAAGCAGACCCTGTTTTACCACCCTTGCTGTTAAAGACAAGAGAACCCCACACATTCACACATATGTCTCTCAGTCAGTGTGCTCTCACAGCTCCAAATCATTTGAAAATTGGTAGTTTCATGTTTTCCGTGATACTGAGACATACTGTGAGTGAGAGTGTGGTTGTTGTGTACAAATCAGATCAGGAAAAATACAGCACAGGAGGGGTTCGCTGAGTGCAACTCATAACTGCTCGATTATATTGTATATGAAATTCACAACACATGATCACCATTTTTATTCAAAGGGAAAAGGAAAATCATGCTTATGCCACTGGAATGATAGGAATGCAACACTTTAATTTAGAGACTTTAAAAGTAACTTAAACAGATTGAGTAAAAGTCGTTGAGAAAATTAGCAAAGACATGCCTGTAATAGAGTGATAAACTTTGAGACAGTTGTGGAAATCCAAAATCTTCTCAAAGTGCAATTTTGATTTAGTTCTTACTTGCTAAGATCATACTTTCAACTTCAAGTTACCGTCTTTGAGTTGTTTAATCAAGAGAATTGTACCATGAAGCAGAAGAGAAAAGAACATAACTCTCCAGCTGAAAAATAAGCCTCCTCTTTGTCCATTTTCATTTCAAACATCTGGAGTAGGGATCAAGTTGTTGTGTTCAGCAGCAACAGAAAACAATTGTCTGAAAGACTAGTGAAGTTATTTTTGAAAAGCTTCATCCAGGATGATCTCTAGAAGAGGTAATAACACGTGGCTCAGAGACCTCAGCTCTTGAGATAGTCCTGTGGTCCCTGGATGTCTGAAGAATGATGCTTAACATCAATACAGATTGACAGGAGGAGCTGAGCAAAGCCAGTGGATGATTGCATTCTTCATCCCTGAATGAGAAACTGCGGTCTCACAGGGCAGGACACATTGAGTTCAGTGTAACATGGTTAAACTCAAGAAAAGTTAAAAAGCGTTTTGGCATATGAAACTTATTGAGACATCAGATGTGATGTTGTGATTCAACGTCTTGTCAAAGAGTCCTTGAAATGCGACTGTAGAAACCTGATCAAACTGCCAAGAAACAACACAGCCTGCCTTATTAGCACCTTTACAATAGGTAGCACTGAGAAGATAAAATAAACTCGTGTTTAATTCATAAGCAAGGAAGGAATTCGTTCGGCGGACCTTGAGTTTAGTCACATTTATTGATATGTGGCCATCCATCAAATTACGGACGGATGAAAATGGGAAGAAAAGACAGGTTTTATAACAAAACAGCTGAAAAAAAGTTGTGCACTTTCATCTGATTTTCCTTTCTATTTCTTATTGGAGATCAAGGACATGTTGCCTCTGTTGATACCATGGATAGGTCTTTGGCAAAGTAGTGCACACACACTACTCTGAAAATGAAAGCTAGGTTGTAGAGTTACTGTACAAATATTTGAAAATTCTTTAAAAGAAGTGAACACAGTTTGATAAAAAAAAAAGATGAAAATAGCATTGTCGGAACAAAAAAAAAACATGCAGTAAGTTCATGTGCCTACGTGGAATGCCAAAGCTGACATCATGCTGCAACGATAGTCGCTGTTTACATTTTCTAGGGCATCAATTTCTTTTATGAAAGATACATTTGACTTTTAAAATGAAGGATTAACTTTTTTATAGGAAAACACAGCTAGCACAAGATATGGGACACAGTTTAAATTACACAAAGTTCCACAACAAACCTTCAAGGGCTGGTTAAAAAAGAGAGTAGCCTGATGAAGTGTTGCCGTCATTTATATAATTTGGAATATGTCACATCTACTGTATTACCTCCTCCACTGAAACCTTGCTGCCCTTATTATTTGGTTTCTCTGTTCCCTTGGGAATCAGCAAAGCGACAATA
The DNA here is from genome assembly GCA_008086565.1 of Thalassoma bifasciatum. Taxonomy (NCBI): domain Eukaryota; kingdom Metazoa; phylum Chordata; class Actinopteri; order Labriformes; family Labridae; genus Thalassoma; species Thalassoma bifasciatum. Next base: position 349,892 of record RPOG01000314.1, read on the forward strand.
GACTGCCAATCACTGGCAAGGTAAATAGGTTAACACTGAGCCTATACACATGATCACAAACAAACAGACCTCTCTCGGTCTTAAATCAAACAGGAACTTTCACAGCTTGTTCTCCTAATCTACTCCAAATTCTCTTTCCTTCTACCTCATTCTCCCACTACTTTCTGTCCTCTCTACCCTTCAATTTCCCCATCATAACTCCCTGTTCCTCCTCCTCTCTCTTTTGTTTCCCCCACCCCAACCTTGCTTTCTCTCTCTTTCCATCTAAAATCCGTCATGAATATTCACAAGGGTGTTATTTGCATTGCTGGCTCCTGAAAGAGGCTGAGTACACAAAGGTGACAGCCATCAACCTCGGGATAGCGCTGCTGTTTGTGTGTTTTTGGGCTCTGCGTGTGAGTGTGAGGGCGAGGGAAACAGACAGAAGCAGAGATGGAACAGGAGAAGAAAATGAGGAAAGAGCAAAAGAAGCAAAGTCAGGGAGAGAAGGAAAAAGAAGAAGAAGAAGAAGGGGGTGATTGACATCCCCAGAATTTTGATTAATATTCATGTGTGGTTGAACTCGATTTTAAACACTTATGCTCTTTGAACCTGTATTGGTATGACAGTGATCCACATGCCTTCACATGATCCTTAAGCTGTTTCTCAAAATCCACTCCATTTCCATCTGTTTTCCTCCTTTCTTCACATGCCTCTATCGCTCTTTGTGTCTGGGTCTCCCAAGGCTAATTTTCGGACGCTTGATATGCAAATGCCTGGCCAGTTATTGTGTTTCCCGTTCGTTCCGCTCCTTGTTGCAGGATGGAGGAGCCCCATTTAGAAATGAGCCTCCTCCATGCATCGTGCCAGCATTCCTCTGGGCAGGGGATGCACCAGTTGCTCAGAGAAGCACGTTTTTTAACCAAGCGGTGCATGTTTGTGTGTTAATCTGTGTGTTTGAGCATTTACCTCTCTGTTACCCTCGGGGTTGGGGAGAGGACTTTGGGATAAGTTTGTTTTAGCTGAAGGCAGGCCGTTCATACATTTGCTGAAAGTGAATAAAATCATCGCTGCAGCCTGCGACTTTGAAATCCAGTAAAAATTTTCTTGGCCTGGTACCCAGGATCATGAAAGCATGATGTCTGTTTTTATTTTTCTGGACTCTTTTGAAATGAGCTACAGATGTTCCAATCGATCAAGTCACAATTTCTGCTGCACAGTTGCTGGCTATTTTTGCATAATGACATTTTTTGTGGAAATATAAAGAAACTGTTGTGTGCTTTCGAAATGATGTGATAAAATCATCTTACCCTTTCATAGTCAGCCCACTTTGCAGCCTGTATCTTGCATTCCTAGTTTTATGGAGCTTGGCCTTTGCTTTGGAGATGATACTTGGGTTCACAGCAAATAATGCAACAAGGTTTGAGGAACACCAGCTAACGTGGCGAGCTGAGTCTTGGAGCAGACAACTACCAACTACTGCAGCAAGGTCAATGCTCACAGATGCTGCCAAACTGATTATTAGCACCTGGGGGTCAAAACAAGAGTCAATGGAATCAGACACCATCAAGTCCAAAAACTCTCCCCAAGGGCTGAATCAAGAGGGCACAGCTTAAATAAGTTGTCAGCAAAAAGGGTGATGACGAAGATGAAAATTAAGTCATAAAGTACAAAAAAGCTTGGAAACAAATAGAAGCAGTGGTAACAGGCAACCTGCGCAGTTGACACATGCACATTATCAAGCTATGGTAGAATAAACTGTTTGGCATTGTCAAAGAAGATTTGGCTAATTTTTCCCATAGCTCTGCTGCTCATAACACAAATCCATGTCTGGTACAAATGTGGTACTCTTTAAAGAGTAAGAAAACAGGCCCTCCAAAAGTATAAGATATATTGCCCAAAAAAGCATTGTTAAAATAAAGAAATTATCTACCAAACATCAACTATTTGGTTTGAGAACAAAGAATTCTTCACCAACTAATATGTTTCTGTTTGACGTCAAAAAAAAAAAGACTTTAAATGAACCACAGGCTGAATTGTCCTCCAGACAGAATGAATCATTTTTTGTTGACTTTCCTCTCCCAGTTGTTTTTCTGTGTGGCACTTTGTCCACATTTATCTTTCTCTCCATCTGAGAACAGTAATGCACGTTCTGCTTTGGTCTATCCAGATTTGCATTTCACAATAATGCCTCCTCTTTGTGTACATCTTCCTATTCACTCTACACTGCAGGGTGCCCCATAAAACATCCCCCCAGGCCAGGAACAATACTGTTTCCTGTGTGTGCACACTTATATAGTACTTGTGTAGGTGTGACTTAGCCAGCTTTGACAATAGGAGACTGTCCTATATTCTCTGTGTGTATAAAATACTGGGCTCAATTTCCTGGTTACAGATGATTCGTTTGTTACATGATAAAGGTGGACATACTGTGAGTGAGATTGCTTTTGTATTTATGTCTTTTCATATACTCATTGAACCCCGCAGACTTATGGAGACCCATAAACACAAACAGACCACATCTTTGCAGGTTTTTTAGGACACAAGATTTTCTTAACAGAATTTTTCTTGATTTATTTCGTAGAACTTGTTTCTGAGACCTTACAGACATTTCTTTGAAAAATTAAGAAAAGTTGTTACTATTTTCTCCTCACAGAATAACCCTATTTGTGCCCGATCAAGTGTGACTGTCTCCCTCTCCCTGTTCAGTTGCAATTCATCTATTGAATGGCTGCCGGATGTACCCACTGAGCCAGTGAACACCATCAGAACTGTGCAGATATTTTTCGACACATGTGATTGCTCACCTACCTCGACGGTAATCGTCTACGTGGTGTTACAAAAATTGCAGGTCCTATGAAGTAGACAAAAATCAGCCCGGGTGAAACTTTCTTTTCTTGTGTATTTTGGTTTTGTTGGCGTGTGTTCCTCAAATATCTCAGCAAGGGAGAGGCTACAATATCAGGCAGAATATCCAAGATATAAAGCAATGGATGAGCGCTTACAGTTCAACTAATCTGCTCAGAAGATTTCTTATCGAACCAACCCAGTGATGTGTATGACTTCCACTCTAAGCTGTGTGATCTTGTAAGATGTCATCCTGAAAATAAGGCTTTTATTCTTCATTCTGGACACGTTCCACCCTCGTAGATTAGATACAGTTTGTTAGACCTTCAAACACAATTCATAAATCCTTCATGGAATTCTTTGAGGACTTCAGACAATGTTTCGTTTCTTCTCTTCTCTTCTCTGTCCTCCGTGCCACCTGACCCTTTATCATGCCACTGGGATGTTCTGTCACAGGGCACTGTTGCTCTGACGGTCGTTATCTACTTGTTGCTTGAAATGTTGTGATCTCGGAAATTCAAGCTTACTCAACTGTTGCACTCATTCTCAAGTCACTCTGGATAAGAGCATCACCTTGACGTATGAAACTTTAATCAGAAGGTAATTTATTAATGAAGGGATTGAAGAACAGCTGGAGTCTTTTTAGATTTCAGAGTGTCTGAGAGAATCTTAGAGAAACACGAGCGATGAAATCTTTTCAAGTTGTGCTTCTCTTGTCAAAGATACCTCCCCCAGGCAAGTTGACACTGACTTCCATGTGTGTTCACTTTGATGAGATCACTAGAGTGGTGCTGTCTGCATCCTCCACAAAATGTGTTTCCCAGGCCTGAAAAAGGGCAATGCAGAAGTTCCAAAAGCTGCAGTTCCTTAGTTGTCCACTTGGAGCTGGTCCTAAAAGTGAGACAAGTCCCAATTGGTCACATGTAAAGATGCTAAACTTTATAACAGAATGACAAACATGTGGGCTGAAACAAAAAAATATGTAATTATAGCTGCTATCTCTACTTATGGCATTCAAATGTGTGTAAATCATTTCCGTATTTATTATCCTGAGTTTTAAAGCCATGGATAACCCAGCATATGGATATGTTAAACGCTAAGTAAAAGCTGCTAGACGTCCGCTGAGTCATTTCAATTTGGGTCTGGCAACCTCAAAACCTCAGTTGTGTTTGTGTTATTGGAGTCTTCTGGAGATTTTCACATGCAAAGTCTGTGTTGCTGTTTGTCCACCAATGTTAAAATGTGTTGTCATTAGCAGCTAATTAGTAAGTGTGATTGTCTGCACTTAACATCCCCGACTTCTTGGCTTGATAAGTCTTTGTGAAATAGTTGTTTGTGTGCCGGACAGCATTTGGAATTGAATCTGTTGCTGTCTTGTCCCCTTGAAGGGACTGAAGAGCAGTTGTTTTTAGGTTCAGAGTTTTTATCCTTAATCCACTGACCTGATCCCAACCAGTGCTGTGGACAAGTGAATGCAGAGTAAGTTACACAAGTTTAAACAATCACTGCAGTCAGATGCAACCAGGTATGGGAATTTCATTCTCTTGCATTCAGCGTATAAAAATAATCTGCATTACAACAACAACCAAAAAAAAAATTGTGCATCTGTCTTCTTTCGTGGGTGGTCTGTCTTAAGATCTCTTGTTATATGTCATAATGTCTCTCTTACCAGTAGCTAGAAAGACATGCAAGATATTGGACCTGGTGTTTTTTGTAAAATAAAAAGTGTATTGCTTTTCCTCCTAAAACCTTTACAATTAAGTCTGTAACGCATCTATAAAATACTATGCAAATATGTTGTAACTTTTTAAATTTAGAAAATGATACCCTCATAATCTCCTGTTTTTGAGCCAGGGTCAAATTACATTGTAATGTTTCACATTGCATCAGACCATATCCTATAGCATCTTATATATTGTATTGCACCGTACAGTACACAGTTGCGTACGCAGTTGGTATCATTTCATGATTTATTGTTTAATATTTCATTGTGCTATATCGCATCATACCATAGTGTATCATAGCATAAAGTAGCGTATAATATTCAGTTTGATTAAAATGGATCACACTGAATCATATTATAGCCCATTTATGGTAGTTTACAGCATTGTTTTGTATAATATCATCTCTCTTTTTTTTAAATTCCAGTCTATTCGGATTCAAGTGAACGATTTCATTCTTGTCCAGCTATCTCAAAATGTGACGTACTTATTTCAAGCTAAAAAACATTTCATGTGTACAGATTGTAACTTTTATTTCTTGTTTTTTGCCAACCCTTAACTCCTCAACACTTTCAACCTCTTCTCAAAACACCATCACTTCTGCCTTCAAAAAAAACAAGACTTGAATTTTATTACTGGAATGCAGTTTTCAAACCACTTGCTCACTGCATGAGGTACATTCATTATTTAATACAGTCTGTGAAACTCCCACAACGATGATAATTTCAGGTCAGTATGAGAAGCTACAGTTAAGATTAAACAGCTGCTGTCTCCGGTCTCGACTACTGCAGAGCTCTCTCACTCGACCATTACAGCCTCATTTCATTAGTGCTTACTGTCAGTGTATTCAATGTTGATTATTTTAATGTCTACCCTGGTTTGTATCTCTATCTATTATGATCAAGTTTATTGCAAGGCAGTTTGGCCACGAGGGGCAGTTTATTGTTGAACTTGAACTAAAATCTCATCAAGAGCAGATGCTTCTCATTGGTGGGGTATGATACAAGTACGTGGCTGGCTCCATGATTGACCACCGTGCCTTGTGTTTGCTCATTTATCAGTACTAATTTGCCCGGCTAATCTCCCCATTAAGCTCAGTGAGAACATTAGCCTAGCAAATTAGCACTGATGAATGGGCCATTATTCATACCAAAATCTCCACTTCTACTTGCCTGTGTCGTTTTTTATGTTTTATTTTTTTGTCTTTCCTTTCACCCTCTTTCAGTGTCCCTCTATCTTGTCTTCCCCTGTCAGTCCCACTTGTCTTTTTTATTGCATCCACTATTCTGTTTTCTGGCTATGTTTTCTACATATATGAGTCAATAAGGCATGGTAAAGATGGTAAAATTCTAAAAATAGAAAAAAAGGATAAAAACAGTTTCTGAAGCAGTTTCAGATGCATCAGGAATCACACCAGTCTGCTTTGGCCACCAGATTAAGTTATAGGTGGAGCTTAGATATACGATTGTAAAGCCATTTGGTTGGAGTCTTTGTCTGCTGGGTAGCTTGTTGGAAAAACAAAGGCAGTCTTATGTCTGTTTTCTACCCCATTTTTCCTTCTCTGTAAACCCCCATTTGTTTAAGTCTTAGTCAGACTGAACAAGAAAATAAAACAGTCCAAACCTATTCACTTTCAAACACACACACACTCACTCACTCTCTCTCACACTCAGAAACGTCTTTTATAAAAGCATGGTTTGATCTCATACTTTCCCTTCCCCTTTTAAAGGTGGAGTCAGCCCTCTTTTATATGCCAATCCCCATAGAGAAAAGCCACACTAATATACACATGCAGGCATAAATGTGTGCCGCAGTGTGTGCTCACGTTTTCTCATGAACATGTAAATACCACAAAGCAATGTGTATTTATGTTCTGCATGTGCACAAACAAAAGAAAAATCACATGCATATGAAAATGGTGGCAACTCTACAAGAACATGCACAGAGCTCCTGGGCCCGTTTTGTCTTCTGCTATCTTAATCCCTCAGAGAAAGAGAGGGGAAAAAAAGAGAAAATCCATGAAGTGAAAAAGGCAGAACAAGGAAAGGAGCCTTGTGGATGCAAATGGAGGTGCTGGAACAGGTAGAAGACCAACGAGAAAGAGATTTTATAAGTCACAAGCAGTTTCTTTCTCCTCCGTCTCTCTTGTTTAATCCATAACTGACCGCAGCTCTTCCCATCTCCTTTTGTCTCATTATCACTGTTTCCCCCTCATTTCTCATCATTTCTCTGGCTATTGTGCCTCATTCCCTTCCTGTCCCTCTCGTTCCTCCCATTTCTCCTAATTAGTATTTAATATGTGCGCGATACAGTCAGCTAATTAATTAAAAGAGCCATCATGTGATTAGTTGCTCAACATCCAAGTGGAAGGACTCATCTTCATCTGCCCATGGAATACAATCCGCAAAGATACCTTACACACACACACAAGGTTGCACAAACACAGAGCTCTTGTTGTACAATGTCATTACACAGCAGTAACGGACACCTCTAATTCTGTCAGTGGTCTAAAAATTACTTCTTGAGATTAGATAAGACATCATTGACACTCTTCATCCTTTCAAGTGATTGGGCTTGGATGTTTGAATGCTTTGTTACTTAAGGTTTAGGTTGTTTAGAAACTCTATAAGGTACTGTTTGAGATATTTAAAGGAAAAGTCCCCTTTATTTTTTAAATTAAAATGCACTTGAAACAGTGTAATGAATTGCTCTTGTATCTTCTAAATCTGTCATCTATCTCTGGTTAATGTCATGTGTTTTTGCAGTACCGAGAGCAACAACAGATATGAGTCTAGGTCTTTCTTTTCATTTCAGAGCAACAAACATGACACAAAGTCACAAATATCCCTATCAGAAAGGATAACAGTTGGTTGTGAGAAAAGCCTCAGCTTCACGCCAATAAATGTACTGCTTGGTTGAGTCAAAGCACCATGCTTTATCTCTGTCAGCATGAAGTGAAGGCCTTGAAAAATGCAAGTTAATTGCTTTAGGTCAGAGGGGGCCGTACTAAACAGAGTGCTGGAGTTGTGTTGGAAAAGTCAACATGAAAAGAAAGAGCCAGACCACCTCTTACTTTTAGTCATACTCCATCTGCGCCAGTTCAGGTGGAGCCAAGTAGCCAAAATTATCCCCACAACTGGAGCATCTCCTCTTCCAATGAACCTTTTAAACAATCATGTTGACTGGTAAAAACGTTGGGGAAAAAAAGACTTTGTGGATTTACTCTGCTTTTGCTTTTGCTCTCTGAGTCCTTTTTTTTTTTTTTTTTTTTAAGTTATTTTTTTTGGCTTTTGTGCCTTTATTAGATAGAGGAGGACAGTGGATAGCGTCGGAAAGGGGAGAGAGAGTGGGGAGTGACATGCGGGAAATGGCCACAGGTCGGATTCGAACCCGGGCCGCCCGCTCGAGGGCAAGCCTCATGGTGCGCAGCCATATCCACTAGGCCATCCGCGCCCCAGTTCTCTGAGTCCTTTTAACAGCAATGATACAAAGCAAAGAGTTTAACTTTTGCACCGATATCAAACAATGACTGAACATAGCTTTGATGGAATGATGCATCCTGTGAAGAAGCAGTAACTTCTTGTAACAAGCAAAAAAATACCTAAGGTTGCAAACAGAAGACGCAAAAAACTACTCATATCTGACTGAGGGAGAGTGAGGCAGCAAACTTGTATTTTCCTGTTTACTTATTTTAGTAGGAGCCTGCTTAAATAAGCCTTAATTTAATGCAATATGTACACAAGGAGTGTCCCATTCTGATGAAAAATAATTATAAAAAAAGAATATCAGATTATATCAGCATGCATCTTAAATCTTTAATAAAATTACTTTGATACAAGCAGTCCACTGAATGTCACACAAATCAAAAAAGGTTGTGTCAGGACACCCCTGGTGTATGCACAAGTCATAGATCACACAAAAAAGATGAATGGTACAACAGCTCCCATAAAAGTGAAACCAAAACATTTGGTCCTGCTCCTTTTGATTGGCTGCAGAGTATATATTGTAAAGCCCACTTCTTAAAAGTAAACAGATGCAACTTGTGTCAGACTATGTTAGTATGTCTTGAACATGTTTTCTATCATGGTTATTTTTTTTGCATTAGCTTTTTCTAAATTTTATTTTCCCAAGAAGTTTAGTTTCTATAAGTAATTTAGGAGAACAAAAAGAAAAGAAGAGTTAAAAATGATATGAATGAGAGCTTTGTGGATAAAAATGGCTTCTGAGGCACAGTGTGTAATAGATTAGCATAGCAGAGGAGGAGCAGTGAGAGAAATATAACCAATGCTAACACAGAGTTATTCATTTGCACAATTGTCATCCTGTTTGTTTGATTAGTTGAATGGTAAGATTTTTGTTCTAGTTGTCCACCTGGCTGTTTAGACTCTAAATGTGCAAGATGGTAGCTCTCAGCAACAAAGATCCTGACATGAATCAAAACATCCAGAAAGAACCAGAACAAATACAAACAGTTATGCTTCTAGGAAAATCAGATCCAACCAAACTAGCCTCCAAAATGAGTCACAATTGTACAAATGAACTGCTGAAATACATAGCATCATTTTGCCTTCTTTGTGGATGTCTGCTGAATCTTAACTTCTGTGAGACAGAAATCAAAATGTGTCGTCTTAGTGGTGTCACAACCAAGAATAAAAAACAACAGTGTGTGTCTCTTTCTCCCTCCCTCTTTCTCCCAGTCTCTGGCTGTGTGTATGTGTGTGTGTGTGTGTGTTAATAGACAGAGATTAAGATATAAAAGAACAGAGAGTCAGAGAAACAGAGAAGTGAGGGGCGAAAGACAGTAATGAGTCCTCCAGTGGAGAGTGATAAGAGAGACAGAGAGAGAGTTGGTCGGCATAATGAGTCCTCCTGCACGGAGGTGGCACGTGGGAGGAGGAGAGAGAGGGAGGGAGGGACGATCAGGACTGTTCCAGCGGAGAATAGACAAAACAACAGAGGCGGATTGGATCACAGAGAATGGGCTGTTTAATGAGTTTTCCAGGGGACATTTAAGCTTGAAGGTAGAAAATATCACTAACTTCAATCCTCTTCAGGGCATCTCACAAAACAGGCCACCAAACTTTAAATGTCCTAACAGCGTGTTAAAAAATTACTCCATGTATGCCGCTGTGTATCTTTGGTGTTTGTAACTAGTTGTGCAGTTCCCAGGCATCACTTCTCAGGCACTGTGCCTTTTTTTGTGCAGTCTTTTCTTTTGGGTTTTGGGCCTTTTCTTCTTCGTTTTTTTTCACCCCCTGCAATTTTGTTTGTGTGAGGCTGCAATTACAGAGTATCACAGTCAAGGTAACTACTCTGTGCTTTCTCTGAAAACAAACCATTGTTCAGAGAAAAGCCTTTACGTAGGTAACATTGAAAATTCTTTCAAAAGATTGAAAGTATGCACTCAGAAAGCAGATATCACTGCTTCAAATCAAGGGTAAGATGAGCTAATATTGCATTTTTTGGACATTAGACAGTTCCACAGTCATAATACTAATTATTCTTCTCTGTATTTGTTTTAGTCTTGCAAAACTTTTTAACAAGCATGATACAGCTTACTCAGTAACTTCTCTCTCAGTCAGCATGTGACTGTCTTCAAATTAGCAAAGCTGTTCTCCAATCCATTTTTGAATTTATTAAAACTTGCTTCCCAGTGGAATAGCAAACTGTGTGAGAAAAAGTCTGACAACGATTTCCACTTTACACACTCTGCAGCTGAAACCACCTCCAGGCTTGTTATTGAGCATAAACAGGACCGACTTCCAGGACAACTGTCAGCACCATAAACATGAGAGTGATGTGTGGTTGACAGCAAGCATACAAACTCACAAGCTCACAACCACAAACTGTATCTCAAATGTCACATAGATCAGAAGAGGTAGCCAGGAGCCATGTGGTGTCATGTGCATGTGTGTATTTGTGAATGTGTATGTGTGTGTGTGTGTGTGTGTGTGTGTTCATGTGTTTGTTCCCAGAAGCTGTCAAGGTCTGATCAGCAGTGGGTGGCGTGAGAGGAGATTGGTGACCATAAAATGCATTGATATCAATGGGCTCCAATGGGAGGAAAGGAGGGGAGGAAACACACAAATTGACAGAAAAACAAGCCTTAATCTATGTGACGTGTTCTCACTCCCAACTCGCAGCTCCTTAATTTTTGAAATAGCACTTAAGCATCAGTTTTGCACATCCACAGAGGTCCACAGTCAGCTTTAGTATACATACATACAGTACAGGCCAAAAGTTAGGACACACCTTCTCATTCAATTTGCGTTTTCTTTATTTTATGACTATTTACTAGACTAACTGACATCATTTCTTAAAGTAATGATGGCCACTCGTTTTTCTTTAGTTAGCTGATTGGTTCTTGCCATAATATGACTTTTAACAGTTGTCCAATAGGGCTGTTTGCTGTGTAGTAACCTGACTTCTGTACAACACAACTGATGGTCCCAACCCCATTGATAAAGCCAGAAATTCCACTAATTTACCCTGAAAAGGCACAGCTGTGAAGTGAAAATTTCAGATGACTTTCTCTTCAAGAATGCCAAAAGTATACAAAGCAATAATCAGAGTAAAGGGTAGCTATTTTGAAGAAACTAGGATATAAAACACGTTTTCAGTTATTTCCCCTTTTTTTGTTAAGTACATAACTCCACGTGTGTTCAATCAAAGGTTTTGGATGCCTTTGGTGAGAATCTACAACGGACAGTCATGAAAATAAAGAAAACTCATTGAATGTGAGAGAAACTTGGAGAGGAAAGCTCAATAAAAGTTGAGAAAGGAATCAAGAAGTAGTGGGCAGAAAAGCAAAGAGATATGTACAAACACACTTTTGTGCTTGTGTGCCCAGTCAGCCATCCTGCAATTTTACAGTTGTAGTGAGCCAGATAGATAGATAGCTACCCAGCCATCAGATTACCGGCCAACCTGTCAGTCACTTTGTCAGCCATCCAGCCATCCAGTCATCCACACAAACAATCTACCCATCCATCTCTCCAGCCAACCAGACAGTTATCCATCAACCCATCCAAACAACCTGTTAGAGATACAGGCAGACATTTTCAGAGACACCCCTATCGCCATAATCACACTAACAGGGTACCGAAAAGGCCGGGGGGATAACCGAGAGTTTGTGACAGGCACATGGAGGGGATGGCAGTGAGAGACATGTATAGAGTTCAATAGAGTTACATAAGAGCTTCTGACAGAGAGTCTAATGGGAGCAAGGAGGAGATGGAGGTAGGTGCTACAGAGGAATCCAGAAGAGAGGGAGTTTGATGGAAACATGGGGGAAACAAGAGCGAGGAGGATGAGAGAAAAGAGTAGGAGTTGTTGATAGGAATTAAATGTAAGAAGTTGAGGCAGGCAGGATGGAAGTTAGGAGACGGGGTACAGAGAAGGAGCAAAGAGGGTAACTTTTTCATGCAATTTGATTTTAGAATAAGCTGTTGTTTTTCTAATATGTGTTCTACTTTATTAATGAAGTCAGACTTGAGTCATTGTTGATATTTCATAACTCATTAGCTCTGTGAAAATGAAAAATAAGGGTTGAAGAGTCTACTTGCAACGGTCCAAAGTTGCACATAAAACTGATCAGAATGACACAACTCATAACTGACTTGCAGAGAAAAAATAAGAGATGAGGATGATGAGGGACAAACTGTAAATTGGGTAAAAAATAATAGAAAACTAAAATAAAAAAATATCCACTCCAGCTTCTATCGCACTTAAACCAGGGGTCTTTTCTTTGTAACATGGACAATAGGATGGATTACGGTTAGATATGATACTTTCACTTTATATTAACATTGATGTAACCTGTATCCTTTCCTTTACTTTCACCCCAGTTTAAGTCAACTCAACTAATGAGCATCATGCTGTAGATGCTTTAACAGATGTGATTTAAGTAGTATTCCGTTTACTATCAACAGTCTTGGCATCTACTCACTAAGTTAGCCCACAGGTCAATCCAAGTCAAGTCAATCTGCGCACCAGACTGAAAATATATGGCTGTGTGTTCTTTCAAACAAATAATCACGGTAATCTTGCTTATAAGTTTCTGTAGCACTCAGTAGACATTGGATAATGAGAAAAAAAAAAACACCACATGAAATTGAAAAATAGAAGCCCATGCCAAATATTTCCTTGAATCAGGCACAATCTATTCCAAGGGGAACTGACCCAAGCTGAACTGGGAGAAAGCGGAAAAAGTTAACATTAACTCTCCACAAACTCACTACATCTTCCCCTGGCTTTTCTCACCTCTCTTCCTTCCTCTTCACGGCAGAAATCTCTGCTCTCGATGAGGGGACAAGGGAGGAGAAGAGGAGGATAAGACTAGGCTCGATCCATCATGGCTCAAAGAAGGGGTGGGAATGGAGGAGTGAGTGAGTCTTCACTGCTGATTGAAGACCACTGACTGAAGCAGGGTAGTGAACACATAGGAGATAAGGTGTGGCAGCTTGACATGCAGTTTGTGAACAATCACTTTGAGGTTCTCCGGTGACTTTTAAAAAGCTCAGCGGTGGCTTTGCAGGTGAAATGTGTATACTTTGAGTGAGTCATGCAGGTATCTGCATGCATTTCATAATCTCAACTGAGCACACTTTTTTAAACTCTACCTTTAAACAGCAGTGTATGCAGAGAAGGTGATTAGATCCTGAGCTGCTCTTGTCTGTTTTACTAAGGTGTCCCTCTATAGAACACAAAACAGCATGCTGCAAGGTAGTCGTGTTACCATCAATGTGAGTGCACGAGTAAAGTGCTTTAGATAAAAGCACTATGCAGTATAAACGGAGCCCATCTACCATTCAGTATATCATCATCCTAAAGGCCAGTTCACAATCAGTTTTTGCAGCCGTAATCATTTCCTTCTTTTAGTACCAGCTGCGGTTTTTATGTGATTTGATTTCAAGTAGATTGAAGGACCTTATAAATGTGATTTGTTTTTAAAGTTAGTGTTTTCTAAAACTTGATGAAGCCTCATTGGTGGATTCTGGCATCAGCTTGTGTGTTGAATTAACTCGGCAACAGTCAACAACTTACTCTGTAATTTTAGTCAAGCCACTTTCAATTTTAATCATTCAACCAGGCAAAGAATCTTTACAAAGATCCACTATTATAAGGCAATGCTACAAAGACCAAAAAACAGCAATAACTTAATTTTCTTTGCCCAAACAGTCAAAAGGAACAAAAAAGATGAATGACATGACAGTCCCAGAAGTGACGCCAAATCATGGTGTGGGGCTCTCTCTGCTTTTTGCAGTGTGTGTTCTTAATAATAAATTAAAATACACAATAAAAGGTACAGTGTGTTAAAATGTGACTATTTAGCACTATGTAGTGTCAGATTCATGATTGAAAAGCTATTTCGCTTACTCCTTCCTGTTGGTGAAGCTCCTCTTATTTATCCTATCCTGTCTATACAAGAATAAATTTAGTGATGGTGATGGTTACCTCCATTGAAGAAGTCCTGTTCAGTATGTAGATATAAAAGTTTATTCTTAATTAAACAAAATAAAACAGTTATTATGCACAGGTGCTTTTACACTACAGTAAACATACCTGTTAGTATTTATTCCATTGTAACAAACTGTTGAGCTGAATTCCACAATTTTTACTGGTGGATAATTATAGGGTACACTATATCTTTAAATTCTAAAACAAACCCAATACATTCATCCAAAACATGGCGTCTGTCGTTATTGTAAGTCATGCACAAGTGCAACTGTCCATTTTTAAGATGTGTGGTTTTTTTTAATTCATTTGATGCTACGAAAATAGAAAGCTATATGTGATTGATAGACTTCACCTCTGCTTTGCCAGCTATCCATGCTCCACTCCAGCAGTGACATCATCAGTGTGAATTGTAAGTGCCCATCTCCAGCTGTATTTAGGCTTTTTTACAAAGGTGAGAGGGATGTCTTGTTGAGCCTAAGACTGAAACAAACACACCCCAACATGTTAAGATTCAAGCATAAACTTACAAACATGTAAATACAAGATTCATTTGCTCAGAGTCAAAAACTACTACCGGTGTAATTTGTGATCGAGGCTAAGCTCTCCTCCTTCTGTTATTAGACCCAGGAGCTCATGCTGAAAGACTTTCTTTACCTTAAATGTTTCTCTTCAACTTTATTCACTCAAAAGTTGCTGAGTACATACTTCAGCAGCAGCTCGTTGTTTCACACTTATTTACCTCCTAACTTGCCCACCTGGGAGCAGCTCAGCACAGCATCAGTCCTCTGTTGTGCTGCAGCTGGCAGACCTGGTGCCTCAGCGTCACTGTTAAGGAGACTTGTTTCACTTAGTGTCACTCACTCACCTCTGCTGGAGAGTCATCAAGGAGTGTATGACCCTCTGGCCGGCACGCTTCTCTGACCATTAGGCTTCCACCACTTCTATTCATCTTTTTGATGTTAACTCCATATTGCAAGGGTAGATGAGTCAGCTGTGGTGAATAAATTCAGAGAGCCCCATTGAATGAGCTCCTAAAAGTCCACACTGGATGTTTTTGTTGAACGACTTCCAAAGAGCTGACTCTCGAAGTGGAAACAGGCTTTCCGTCGGTGGAGCGTTGAATTAGTAGACTTAGTCAGGCCAGGAGGGAGGAGAGGAGGGGGGCGGTGCTGTTATCACACTGCAGCACCTGGAGCAAAGACAGACGGGACAGGACAGAGATGTCCGTCAAACACACACAGGCACACAAATACACACAAACACACTCACACACACACTCACACACGCACACACACACACACACACACACACACACACACACACAGGGAAAGTGAAGCGGTTGGAAACACTGAGCCACTGTGTGAACTGTATTTGTTTATCCATTTCTCTCCAGCTCTTAAAGGTCATTGTGGCTGTCCTGTCATTTCTTCTTCTCTCTTAATTCATCTCTCTGTCACTCCTCCTCCCACTGTCCTCTCCCTGTCTTCCTCTATCTTCTTTTCCCCATAATTTCATCCTTTTTGTCATACAGCATCTTACTCCTCTTAATTTGATGCCTTGTCTGCCTCTTCTTTTTTTTCACATCTTGTGTAGGCCCTGTCAATGCCTGTGTGTGTCCAAATTATATATAAAGTGCACGGCTAAAAAACAGAAAAAGTATTTGTTAATTGTTAAAAATGAAGTGTTTTTTAGTTTAAGGTTTTCTCTCACACTGAATCAGCTTGTTGCCTCTAGAGTCTCAAAATCAAGGTTCATTGTGTTGTGCTGTGTGTAAAACAATAGAAGCACAATGTTTTAAAGGATTAGAGGAAAGATGTTAGGAGGGAAAA
Source organism: Thalassoma bifasciatum (assembly GCA_008086565.1). Lineage (NCBI taxonomy): Eukaryota > Metazoa > Chordata > Actinopteri > Labriformes > Labridae > Thalassoma > Thalassoma bifasciatum. Next base: position 365,727 of record RPOG01000314.1, read on the forward strand.
ATTCATTTAGAAAAAGCCCCAAGTGAACCAGCGTGAAACACGGACAAGTTTTACAGTTGACTAAAGGCTATTTGAAATTCAAAGCGTTTCTGACGTCCAACTCACACTATGACTCATACAAAGCTAATATCAAATGTGTCGACTAACACTGAGAGACATTCTTGTTGAGTTGCACGTCACCCCAAGAACTCAGGTGTGTGACGCTTAAATAACATAGTTTAATGCTTTGTGTAGATGAAGATGAGGGTTCCCCACCATCCTTCCAGGTTTTATTAATGCGTTGGACAGTGGTTGACCCAATTTTAGTGGTTTCTGCAATCTCCTGAGATGTTTTCTCGGCTTGATGCATGCCAGTGATTGAACCCTTTTTAAACAGACTAACCTCTTTTCCACGACCGCAGGATGCGTCTTACACCAGGTTTTGGCCTGTTTGTGATTCTAAAGACAGTCAGTGAATTTTGGTAGACTTTGTTTGGGTATTTGAAGTCTGCAAGACTTAAAGATGCAGTTCCCTAAAGATCAAAATGAAACCAAAAAAAAAGACTGGATCAGGGACATGAAAAACCCAATTGAACACCTATTTTAAGGGAGATAGGTGATGTAATCTATTTAGCTTTTATAAAGATAGATTTTGCTGCCAGCATCCAATTTGAGTGGAGAAATTGTTTTTTATACACTGCCACACTTAGTCAGTGTTGAGTGTGAAATGCTGGACAGGTAGGGCTGATACTGCTCCTTTTGGCAGTTGTTTCATTATCACGTTAACTGTTCTTGTTTTTAAGATTAGAGTGATTAATTATAGACCAGCTGCATTTAGAGAAGAAGAAGAGCATCCCTGATGAAGAGAGAAAGTCATTCAGATGATAAAGTCCAGTGGCGGGAGGTTAGCAGTCGTGCAGCAGAAACAAAGAAGACACCTAAATACCTCAGAAACTTCTTTTTATGTCTATACTGTGAAAGAAATTGAATCATCACATACCATCTTGCACACATAAAGACACTTCAAGGCTTCCTGCTCTCTGCTCTCATCCAGTCTTTTCTCCACGCTGCTTTTGCATCATACTTTCATTCTTCATGGTGATCTTTTACTATATTTACTTCACAATTTATTCCATTCACTCCGTTTCCCTCTTTTAGTTCCATTCTCTTTCTCCCTTTGAAATGCCTGAATTACACACAGACACACAGACAGACACACACACACACACACACACACACACACACACACACACACACACACACACACAGGCATAGAGAGAATCTGTAGAATAAAAGAAGCCATTATGAGCAGCGCAGCCACGACCACATGCCATGCAAGGCTGCGGCTGTAAGTGCATGATTCCACATCTTACAAGTGTTATTGCAGCGTAGAATAAAAGAGATGATGGAAGCTTTCTAAGGTGCACCTCTGCTGAGGTTTTTAATTGTGATGACAGTAATGGCACCCTGAGGTGCTGCATCTCTTCCACAGCAGGTGACTGTTTTAACCTTTTAGCTCAGCTTAAGATCAGTGGTACATTAGCATACTGAAATCAGCTTTCCCAGGCAGCTCTCATGTTTTTTACTCTCTGGTTTTTGTGAAGGTTCTTAATGATTGATCTCTGCTAACTAGACCCTCTTAACCTAAAGTTTAAATGAGTGACCATGACAGATTCAACATGTCCTTTGCTTTCTTTGTCTAGTACTGTATTGTGGGAATCAAAGTGACCAAAGTTTTCTTCTAGACAAAGACCAGGATATTTTTCTCCCACAAGCCAGACAAGGATAGACATGGTTCTCCTGTCATTAAAGATCTAAAATAAAAGTACAAAATGAGACATGTGCTCCAATAGTGTCCTGTTTTGCACTTTTGGCTTTATTTTTCTTGTGCCACATGTTGGTAGATCATGCATCAAACATTAAAATGCTCTGAGAACTTTTTAAAAAACACCAGACAGGGGCAGTGGGAAGGCCAAAGGTTGACTTACATGGGCCCCCTTAAAATGTAATTGTTCAGCACTGGTTCCACCCAAAAAACAAAGCTATGATTAATTATTGCCCCTGTCCCCTTTTGCTGAGCTTTTGTTCAGATCAGGCTGCAATACGCTTCCTTTGACCTTCAATGTTTCACATATCCTTTTTCCATTACTGAATTTTGTGACTTTGGCCAACCACCATAAGCAAATTTAATTATCGGGTGATTGGGTGAAATGGAAACCTGACAGGGGGCAACAGAAGGGTCGGGGCCTGTCAGGAGTCTGTTCTGCATTATCACTTGCTCAGTGTGCATTCTGGCCTCTTATTACTTGGATTCCCCAAACAAGTTGACAAGTGTTGACTCAAAAAAGGATATTACCTGGAGGATTTACAAGACACAAAAAATATTGCTGTAATCAAATGATATCACATTACAGTGGGGCTTGTATTTCAGCATTCTCCTCTCTTTCTTGTTTTTTGAGACAAAATCATCCATGCAGAGGTCTTCTTACTTTAGCACAACTTCACATTCAGCCAGAAGAAATAAGCATAGTTCGACTGTCTCAAAAGCATCTCTGTTTTCATACTGTTCAATAATGCTGCACCAAATATCTCAGAATCCGGGGATGTTTCTGCTTGGATATTTTAAGTATGACCCACATATGATGAAATCTGTGCTGGATATTGTACGACTACAGCATTGCAAAATCCCTAGGACTGGACCACTTTGATTGTATCACATTAAAAGGTTGAGATAATTTTCTACCATTACTCATGCTCAGTGTTGAGCAGTACTTCACATTAGTAACATCACTTCTAGTAACAAATAGTGTAACAAATCACTCTAGAAATTCCAGTGAGAATGTTAAAGTTACTCCCTCACTGTTGTAATCACCCCACTAATTATTTAAAATACAACAATCTGCTGGTTAATTTCTTCACCCCTGTCAGCTGAGCAACAAGCTAGCTTGCTTCATGGTTGGCAGGTATGTGGTTTTCCAGTGTAATTTGGCATCCTTTTAGGCGCTGCTGCAGGTCTTTTTTAAATTTTTTTTTTTGCAGATTGTTTTTCAATTGTTGTCATACAGAGCTGGCAACCCAGGCTGGCTTGAAAGATGGAGCAGTACATGTGTACATTCAGGCTTTAAATATGCCCATTGCAAGAAGAAAGATGACAGGATCATCGTTGTCAGATGTTTGTTGTGTCCTGGTATCAGGTCTCTTTCATCTTTCAGAAATTGTGTCTCTCATCCTCAGATGAACTAGACATTCAGTATTTCAAAGCCTGCAACTCTGATGGATTCATAGGCTGGAGAAAAATGCACCTGCCGGCAATTTCACAAGATCTCTGTGCTGACCCAGAATTATGAGGACATAGGACACAATTATCAATTTATGGGGTGTTAAGAAAAGTTATATAATAAGTAATGTAACATATTACTGTTGACAGGGTGTATGAGTAAAGTAATAATATTACTTTTAAAAAGTGTAACAGGTGATCAGTAATATATTACTTTTTGCAGTAACAGGCCAAACACTACTCATGCTGTATTCTGAGGACTCAGCTCAGTATTTTTATACCTCAATGACAAACGGTGATGATAGGCCACACATTTAGCATGGGGGCATATTTGAAGTTTCCATTCGCTGTACACCTAACATTCAACACATCTGGACACACTAAAATATTGGAGAGTTCAGCTCTGTATGTTTCCTGATTTAAAGCATTGCCATGCATAATTTAGAGATAATCCACATTCTTTCAAACACCAAAAGAAAAGCATCTCCAGATTCTTAGGGCTTTGTAACAGCAAAGCACAACAAAAACATGTTGACATGAGTTTGACCATTGTGTCTTTACTACTTCTTATAGTCTCTTCTTGTCAGTTCAACCAACTGCGCCTCCGACACAACTCTACATCCAGTAAACCCCAAGCTCCTACATTCCCTCCTCTGATTTATGTAACTTATGTTGTGTGTGGGGTGTGTGTGTGGGTGTGTGAGCTGTTCCACTTACAGAACACTTCTATATGAACACCTAAATAAAAAGACGTGTTGTTGTTCCATTTACCTACAGAAACACCTCCGTTACGAGCAGCTCGCCCCCTTATCATCAAATCTGCTCACAACTGTGGTTAGCAATCAAATCTCTTGCTTGTTTGCTGGACATGTGTTTTTGTTTCGCCCCCCTGAGATCTGTTTTCCTCTCTCAGATGAGAAAGTGTGTATGTCCCTGTGGTTGTTGGTTTGCTCTGTGAGTTTATATTAAAGTGTAAGGTGTATGTGTATGTGAGACACTTATTCAAATGGGATGCTTTAGCTTTAGTTGATAAAAACCAATCAAATAACTCTCAAGCCCTTCCACAATAATCGGCTCCTCTTTGCCATCCCCTCACTTAAAGGGGATGAGGTGTTTTTGGATCTCTTCCACTCATAATAAATGTGCGGCTGTAGTCTTGGACTCTTCACTTTTTATCTTTTCATCCAAATGAGCTGCATGGAGCTTTATTGCTCTGTCGAGTAAGCAGTTCTCAGCCGCATGAGGCCCATATTGTCCTAATATTCTCCCTGGTGTTTGAACTGCTTTCACTGAAATCACTCTCTGGTTCATTATCAATGTTCGTGACTTCTAAAAGTTTCCCTTGATAACAGAAACACAGCCCTAAATGGTCGTTTAAGGTTTAACTAACAGATTGTTGTGTCATCAGGCCTGCATTAAAAAGAAGAAAGGCCAATGTTATGTTGAATGATTACACATTCAGTTTTGGTTTTGCAAGCATTAATTAGATATCTAGTAAAATTTTACCAAAACTATTCAAAGGAAGAGTGATTCCATTTCTTGTCATGAAATTCTTCAACACTTGTGTTAAATTAAGCTGACTTTACTTGCTTATTCCTGTCTTCATTTTAAGGCCTTTGTATCAAATATATACAGTGTATCACAAAAGTGAGGACACCCCTCACATTTCTGCAGATATTTAAGTATATCTTTTCATGGGACAATGCTGACAAAATGACACTTTGACACAATGAAAAGTAGTCTGTGTGCAGATTATGAAATGCTTAGCACTGTAGTAACACTAACGAAGACATTTAGGGGTGTGGTCTCTTAGGGTGTACTCACTTTTGTTGCCAGGGGTTTAGCTATTATAGGCTATATTTTGAGTTATTTTGAGGGAAAAATAAATTTACACTGCTATATAAGCTGCACACAGACTACTTTTCATTTTGTCAAAGTGTCATTTTGTCAGTGTTGTCCCATGAAAAGATATACTTAGATATCTGCAGAAATGTGAGGGGTGTACTCACTTTTGTGATACACTGTAGCTGATACAAGGATATTTGTATGACTTGATTTAAACAAACTGTGATGCATGATGAGCATGGTATTTGTACAAGTTTCCTAAATTCAGAAACAATTCTGATCATATAAACCTCCACATCATCAGCAGCTGAATTTTATCCCTTCTTTTTTCCAAACATAAATCCACACCATCTTCTCAATCATGAAAGCAACCCAAATTAACCAAAACATATTTATAATGTAATGAATTTCCCTTCTTTCTGTTTGGATTTGATCTGCTTCCATTTGATTTTGATCTTAGGGGGAAAGCTCTCTTTTAGAATCCTGTCTCCTGAAAGTGATCCGCGGTGGTGCAGCTGGTAGCTACGCTGCTAATCTGGGACCTCAGCCCAGAGGACTAGCTCGAGGCTACTGCAGCAGCCAACAACCCACCTCTATTGTCTGTGTCTTTGTTTACAGAGAAATATGTCGTTCTAATCCCATGTGTGGTGGGAAGGAGAGTGGGCGGTTTGATTCCATGTGTGAGGGTTTGTGTTTGAAAGGGAGCCAAGCATCAAGCAGAAAGCATTACATTATCGGTGTCCTGCTTAAAAATGTGAGCAGAGGTAGCGGTTGTAAGAGTCCTACGCTTGGCCGTGTGTGTGTCGAACTGCACAAGATGTGAGACTAACACAAGGCAGGCTGTGTAACAAGTTGGTTTACATCTGGATTTAGTGTAAGTGCTTTGTATTCAAGCTGTACAACAAATTAAGAAATGCTGGCTTCAGATTATTCACAGCTTTAACACAAAATGTGCCGCCAAAAAATGTGTTGTTTTCTATTCATGACGCATTCTTATCTTATGCTTTAACTTGTGCCTTCATACTCTAGTTATCCTTTTTATAACCTTCATCATTCCTAACACTTAAGCATACTACCTCACTGATGTTCAGCCAGCAGATTCTTTATCTCCATTCAGTATTTCATTCATCCATTCACCCATTCATCCGTACTCTTAAAAGCCTTATTCTGCTAAAAGTTCTGGGCACTGGATGAATAGGATTCCTGTGTAATGTAGGGCCAACACACCTAGGCAAAGGTTCCCATTCATTTAGCCATTCTTGTCTTTTGATTTGCAGAAAGAAACCAGAGCACTTGGAAGAAATCCATAAGAATGCCAATAAGGCATGCCAATTCCAAACAAGAAAGGCTTCAGGATATGCTGAAAACACAGGGGGATCACTTACTGTATTTCATTATTAACGTCTTTACAGCCTGAAGGTGAATGGTAAAGGTTCACTTGTTCTCATGCATACCACAATTTCTATAGAGTCATTTAGAAGAACGTTGTGCTTCTTTGCTTTGTCACAACAAGTATTAAATTCAATGCCACAGCAACATTTTCCATTACTTCTATGTGGCATAGGAGGAGAAACGCAGTTATTCTAAGGAAATGAAGCACCATGTGAATGGCTTGGACTCTATTTCTAATCTAGTCCGTCTTCATGGTCAGTGGTTATCACACTGGTCCCCAGCTGTGCTTAACAGCTGGCTTAGCACAATTGTCTGACGCTACTGTACTTCCGCTGCATTGCCTTCCATACATTTCACAGTACAGTACCTCATCCTTTTCATTGTCCTATTCCACACCACATCATATCCGAGCTCACTCTTTTAACTTACATTGTGTCGTGGACCATGCAGCTTACATGGTGCATAAAGAATGAATCCAACCTCAGAATTAAAGTTTGCTCAACTTGTTCACTTCTTCATAGAAGCATAAATAGTGGTTTTGTGCAATAAATGAATTGTCTCACCCCTCATTCATGACCAAGTTGTTCCAGCAAATCATTTGCTTGACAAAAGCAGAAAAAAGCAGGAGTCAGAAAATGAGTTTTAGGGAGTCTCAGCAGCTGGTTAAGTGATTGTCATTTTTACGGAGCGTCATTCAGATCAAACTCCTGCAGATTATAGGCTTTTAAGATGGTCTTTACTTCTCTGCAGGACAGATGAATAGTGGATGCATGCGCAGGGGCTTCTATAATAGCTGCCCCTGCAGGGCTGGTGGTACTGGGGCCTGTTCTGAGCAGCAGTGCAAAAATAAAGACCACTTCTGGAACAGAAGGCAACTGATGGCATTTTCTTCACTCATGCATAATTAACCCACAAGTGAGGCCAACATATGCGCACATGTGCATGTATAAGTAGCCTTACAATGAGTTAAGAGCCATGTATTGTATAGGAAGTCACATGTTTACATCATGTTCTGTACACCAAATCAGACACACACACAAACACAAGCAGATACTTGCACACACATCCCAGTTTCCCAGTAGCTTTCATCATTATTACACAATAGTCATTTTGCAGTAAACTTATATAACTGGGGAGCCAGCTGCTCAGGGAGAGAGAGTGTCTGTGGAGAAAGACAGCCAAAGAGACAGCAGTTATGTGTGTGTTCGAGTGTGTGTGTGTGTGTGTGTGTGTGTGTGTGTGTGTGTGTGTGTGTGTGTGTGTGTGTGTGTGTGTGTGCGTGTGTGTGGTTATGTGGGTGGTTGGTTGGGGAATGCTCTCTCACTGCTATTAGAGAAGGTATTTTATTGTGGTGCAAGACTCAGAGAAAACTGCACCCTGAAAATAAAGTTCTGCAAATTAAATTTCATAGATTTATAAAGGTATGAATTACAGTATTGTGCATCCTCTCAGTGCTTGATGAATCAAAGGGGATGAACACCATGACTTCGAGTTCTTGGTTTATCTGTAGGAGTGGTGCCTGTAAGAAAAGGCCGAAATACTGACAATTTCACGAAACATTAGTCTTTACGATGTCCAAACTTTTTGCAACATTCCATTAGGTAAAACATTAGACAACTGTTTGGTATGCTATCATGACCATGGTGATAGAAATAGGATCACAAACAATATTATACTGGAGTTGTTGTCTAACTGTAGTTATGAATGCAATTGAAAATCCATCTGAAGTGACAAAAGTAGCTGGGTGAATATTGTTTTCATGGCAGAATGGGTTGTTTGTCATGTAGCATGTTGCTGCCATTATAACATGTCAAAACAATGCCAACTTGATATTATTCAGGAAACAAATAAAAGGGAATCTTCTTTACCAAAGCAATTTTTTTATGCAAGTAACATCATAATGCTTTTATGATTGTTCCACACAGACAAGAATACACTTTCCATTCTGATTCAAAAGATGTTTAAGTTGAAGTTTGTAGCTTTTTCAGTTGTTTGTCTCTTCTGGTGAGTGTTGCTAGTGTTGATAGGAAAGTAAACAAGAAATTGGACGTTGAAGTGACAGAATGGTGTACTGAAAAAAGGAGTAATAGAATAGGTAGAGGTCGGAAAATAGAAAAAAATACATGAGAGGACAACAAAGGAAGAGCAAGACTGTGATTGAAAACCCTGGAAACAGAGGGGAAGAGTGGGAGAGAAATTCAAAGTACAGGAAAAAAAACAGGAAAAACAGCCTGGATGGCATTGTATAACAGATGTTCACACAGGGAGACACATTTGACCTGTGACCGGCATAACAGAGCTGTTTTTACATCCGTCTTTCGAATGTTTAACAACTGTTTATTATGAATTCCTGAACTCACAGCTCCCCATCTGTCTCCCTATGTCTTAAAAGTACAGCTCCACCTGTTCTTTTTAAAATTTCATAACCCTTTGCTTCGCAGTCTGTCCATCAGTCAGGCTTCAGAAATGCTTGGATTTAAGATCCCAGCGAAGTGCTGAACTGTGACAAAAAAACCCAAAACACTTTTTTAAAGAAAGACGTCCTGCTTTTAACTTATTTTGGGTCTTTTAGACCTTATTAGGGTGTTGGATGTGGAAAGAATGGGAACCTTGAAAGACCTCTTTGTGTATAACATTAACAAAAAGGAGAAGAAAAGAGAAAAAATTACATAAAAAAGACAAATTTCTCTCCATGGGGCTATAATACATTTAATCTTTTCATATTCTCCATTCAACGAGTTACATGTCAAATTCAGTTGAAAAAGTCTTTATCTTAAACTCTGCTGTGATCTTAAACAGTATTTTTTTACACTGATGTGATTCGCCAGGAATAATAAACAATCACAGATGCACATCTTCTCGTTGAAGCATCAACTCTGCGACTTCCGTTTTTATGACTTTTCAATTTGTTGACAGCCTGCCACTTGTTAAAAAAAGAAGAAAAATTCCTTCTTTTTCTCACTTTTACAATCACAACAACAGACTGTTTTGCTTCTACCTCTTCTAAAGGCAGGAAAAGAAGAAAACACGGTTTTAATGATTTGACAGTTGACTCATTTGAATGCCATTCATGTCCGATGACTGCTGCAGCTCCAGAATGTGTGGGGATGTATGCAGGTGTTGTGTTGAATTTTGACAAACACCTGTTTATGCCTCCAAAGTATGGCTGCCATTTTACTGTTTTGCTGTTCCTCAAAGTCATTAATTATTCATGAGTATGGAGATTCGAACCATAAGAAACCTTGGCAAACTTCCAATGATGAATAACACTTTTGCTCACCATCATTTGACTGGATAGTTGGTTGAGCTGTGCCATAAACATAAGCCATAACATAAACGTAAAACGAAGATTAAGAGGAGCAACCTAAAGTATTGATATATGGATAGCAACATTGGTATCAGTGTTGATCAATACTTGTCTGATTAGAATGATTCTTAAGTAATATTTGATGGCAATATCTGGACCATGTATTTGTAAGACAAGATTATCTTATAAGACATAATAATGAAATGAACTGTCATGTTTGAGCCTTCCATTGCTCTTAATTAAGCTGAAGAAGAGTTGGACATGAGGCTGGACTTTTGCACGGCTTCTTACAGTTTCTTCTCAAATTGCACCGAAGCATCTGTTCAAACCCAACTTCAGACAAACAATATGTCTTCTTCTACTTTTGTCTCCTTAACACATCTGCTGCTGTATGTTTTCTGACACATAGCATATGGCTCCTGGTCTACTCTTTTGTCTTGAGAAGAAAGCCTTTTGGGTTTAAAATTTACATTTTAGGCATTTACATTCTGGGCATTTAGCTGACGCTTTCATCTAGACCAGCATGGCAATGAGAGCAACTGTACAATGAGCTTAAATTCTTTGAACATTAGGAGAAAGAAGCAGTAGGCTATCGAATGCAAAGCTCCCAGCTATGGATCACAATGGACAAAGAAGAATAGTACTAAGAAAGAAAGAACAAGCTTACAACAGAAGGGAGATGAAATTGTATGTGAATCAATGGAAACCAATGAAATGATTCTTCTGTGTTTGTAATTTTAAGCCTTTTGGGGCTGGGGTTTGAGTTCTTGGATTCATATTTTCATGTGAGTAGTGGAATAGAAACTTGGCAATGGACTGAAAACTTTTCCAAAAAAGAAAAGAAAAAGAAACCCTACACATTCAAAGATTCTAACTTTTAAGCTTTATCAGAAGCTTGACACAAGTATCAGTCCTGTTCAGGTTTCTAAGTTTAGATCGTCACTGAGAAACTTGCAAGAGTGGCAGTTCCCTTCGACAGCAGATGGTGGAACAGGTGACAAGTGGAAGAGAACTCAATGAAGAAGATAAACACCCAGATTGGTAGTGGGTAGATTAGGGTGAAGTGGCAGCAACATGCTCCTTTGGAGAAATTTGATCTTGACACAAAAGATGTCTCTGGAGACATGAAATTATTTTGGTGGAGAACTGTAATAGATCATTTGAGTAATTACAGCAATGGAAATAAACAAGATCCGGTTGCTTCTGTCTGCTCGTTGTTGACAACTATTGATTAAGATTGAGTCTGTGAGATAGATACGGAAATGTACTTTTATTGACACCAGAGGCATCTTCTAAAAACAATTTTCCTTACTTATCCAAAACACCAATGGCAGCCATCACTGGTATCACTGGTAGAGATCCTTAGACTTGAATTTGCTCAACTTTTTCTTTACTTCTTGAAGCTCTTAGTCTCCATCAGAAACTTTGATAAATGTGTATGATCAGAAACCAATATCAAAATGACCTTAATAAGGGTAAATAGACTTTTGCAGGCTATAATAGGAGGTTACTGGAAGATATTTCATAATTGATGGAGGTTCATTTGGCTGACTCATTTCCAAAGCTTTCCTCTCCTTTCTTATATTTGTTAATGCCTTACAGGGCTTCACTGTGCATTGCAAAAGAGGCTGTTGTACAAAGATAGAGATGCAATATGTGACACTGAACTGGGCGTCGCCATGTTAAGGTTTTCAGTACATTTCTTTAGAAATGATTTTTAAATCCCTTTAAAGCCATTCAGTTCTTCTGTTATATGCTCCTGCCTTTTCTCCTGTGGCTCATACCATCTTCCTCACCTTCCTCACCTCCTGTCTCTCTGCCCAGTGCAAATCTGACTCTCCATCATCAGATGCCCCTCAAGGAAACCCTATGTCCAGAGTTACGGCTCCTGCTACCTGATTTACTCACACACAGGTCACACATACATGTGACTCAAAGGTCTGCATAACCTTGAGTTGTGCTTTTGTGTCAGAAGGAGATAATTTGTGGGTCTGTGCTGGTTTTCCCGATTAGGTATGAAAGAACATATGTAAGTGCAAACCAGGGGCAGATATGATCTTTTATACACTGACTTGGACTACAACCTGAAATAAATTGTAAATGCTTTCTTTTATCTTGTTACTTTGGAGAGTGCAGTGGTTTTAAACCAGGTGGCGATGTAGAAGTCTTCTTCTGTGTACATTGTTGCGTGGAACATGGATTTATTGGGCTTAATGGATTCTACTTTAAAGCATCATGATGTGTCATCCTTTTCTGGCACGTGATGTTTGCTATCTTGGGTCGTCAGGACTTTTTAGACAGTCATAGATATGCATTATTTCATCATATGCCTTGTAAACCTCTTCATTCAATGTGTCATACTGGCACTGAATAGATAACCGTATCATCTGCATATGAAGTGAATTTTGCACCAGAAACAGTGAAAAACAGTAGAAAATAAGCCTACCTGTACTTTAAGAGGTTCAGAATTGATGCTTTAAGCCTCTACACGCTGTACCTGTTTGATAATTAGTTTTTCAAACAACAGATTGGTCTCAGTCCAAAACTGGGGAGTATGTCTAATGTGTTTGTTTTATGTTTTTTGATCAATAAAAACTTCTAAAATTGATGATTCATAGGAGAAAGCAGAGTTTATACTACATTTTGAAGTCTGGAAATGAAAGAAATAACATTTATTTTGGAAACTGAACATGGCAGATTGGGAGGGAGGTATTTGTCCTTAAATGGATGAGAAGGTTTTAAAGTTTAAATTTTTGCTTTTTTTTGCTGTATTTATCCAATTTCTCATTCTATGACCAGCCACCAGCCAAAGATGGAGAAAACCCTCATGTTCAAAAGCTCCTAGAGAGAGAGAGGCTCCGTGCAGCAGAGGTACAATCTGCATAAGCGAGGTAAAGGGACCCCTGTGGGGCAAACAAAAAATAACACCAAGAAGAAGAAAAAAAGGCATCACTGTGACAGGAACACACTCTGAATTTTAAGTTGTGATTGAAAACAGCAAAGAGAAACCTTATTCACTGCCTGCTTTAGCTTTTTGGCATAATGCCCTATTGGTTTTTTCCTGCGCTTACTGCTTTGCTCTTTATTTTTCCACTTGGAAAACCAGTGTTGAAATGCCTATAAACAAGGCAGCGCTCCAGAAAAAAAAAGGCAAAGAAAATCAATCGTAATGCTCTGTGAGCTACTCAATGGCCAACAGGAACAGACTGGAGCTGTGAAAGTGTGTAATGTATGAGTGCCACCAGGGAGCGAGGGAGGAAATGGATGGCCTGTTAATGTTTCTGCTGTAAATAAAGCTTAACGTGTGTTTTACTGGAGCTGATGTTCAAATTCTTGCTCTGAAAATATCACATTTATAAATGAGTTACATTTTTGATTTCAGGTTCAAGACCTTGCTGACACAAAAGATTAAGCAAAGAGATAAATATAGTGTGAGAAAGAAAGGCAGAAGTCTGGCCTGTCTTCCTATGTTACCTAAAAAATCCAGCAGACAGACAAAGACAGATACACAGAGACTTGTCAGACTCTGTTGCTGTACTTGGATCTGACAGAGGCAGCTTAGGGACGCAGCCTTGTCCATCATCCAGCTTGTTGACAGACGTGCATACACACAGACACACACATAACAGAGTGGTGACGGGGGCACCAACGGGACAAAAGTGGGGCTGTGTCCTCTTTAATGTAACTTTTTATGAGTGAAAGGGTGTATTTTTGTGGTTAGAGGTGCACATGGTCCAAACAAGCAAGCAAAAACAGTCCACAAACACTTACTCTCATATCAGCACTAACAAACTAGTTTCTCATTGAAGGCCTTATTCTCATTTAGAGTTTGCTCCCTTCAGTTTTAACCAAACCAGTGATTGAGTTGGGTCAGCCTATGGAAACTATTTTAGCAGAACAGGACTTCTTTACCAGCTGCAAGTTTTCTCTCAAGTGTTCTCTCCATGAAACTGTTTATTTTCATTCTTTCCTTGGTGTTACATAATGCTCACTTGTCTGTTTTTGGTAGAGACCCTCCAGTAGATGCACCTTTTATGTCCTGATACTGAAAATTATTTTTCAGCAACTTTAGACTTTTCTAACTTAACAAACCAAAACAAAATGAATATATTTTTAGACTATTTTATTTGATAGGATTATGAATTCACATGGTTTGTATAATCTGGAGATTTTACTCACCACACATTTACGGCTATATATGGTTTATAAAGCCTGACACCACTTCATTATGCTCAAACCATGGTGAAGTAGCGATACAGGGCTTTAACGAAGAACAAACAGAATAAAAAGTTTTCCCTGGACACAAAGTTTTACAGCATATCCAGTGTGCAGAAATTAAGCTTGCAGGCCGGGAAACCGGAATAGACTGAAAGACTTTAAAAAGGTCCAAAGTCTTACTGGAAGTAATTGTTCCCGGTGACCCCTTGCTTTGCAACAAGCAGTGATTGTCTCGTCAGAAGAACAGCACTGACAATGTAATGAAATGAACCACACATGCACTACAGCCGTGAGGACAGTGTCATAATAACCACAATAAAGAAGAGTGACATCAGAATAAAACCTTCTCAATACTACGTCCAACAAACTGTGTTACACTGTCTAATGCTGCCTTCAGTGCCCCACAATTGAGTAGTGATATGTATTTTCTGCCTGTTTTGACACAGATAATTGTTGCTGTGTTTGGTTGTCACTGCTCAGATAATATGTCAGATGTAATCATTGGCAGTTAGCCTCAAAATGGTCTGTGACAGGCCTCTACTTTCTGCCGGCTCAAAGCTAACGTAGGATGGAGTTTCATGCCTGTCACAGTTTGGTTTCCGGTGTTCTTGAACAATAGGGGAGTGTGTTGTGTTTGAATTTTATGCTTTGATTTCAAAGCACTAAAAAAGGAATTCAAAGTGAGGTTTATGCTCTCACGTAATTCTCTGGTTTTTTTTTTCCTTTATTCTCAGCTTTGTTTATGATGCATCTTAACCACATGTCCTTATAGTCAAGTCTTGTCATGCTCTTCACATAACTCAACATTTTTAATTATGTTTTCTCTGCTGGCTCATTGCCCTGAGTCGGTGCTTTGGTTGCATCATTCTGGTTGCCATATGTTTTCTTTGAGGTGGAGCATCAGAGGAAGACAGAGTAAATGTGAGGTTGTTGCGACGGCATAAGGAAGAATGGATGACGAGAAAGTAGAAGAGTGCTTGACTTTTCTTGTCTTTTAAATTTGAATGTAACACCTTGTTGATTGATGCTTTAATCCCTCGCTCACATGCACAATTACAAACACTGTAGACTCATGAGAACACGAGAAAACACCACATGAAATAATGTGTACACCACCTGATGTTTTTGGCACCTTATCACATCACGTTTCCCATTTTTTTTCTGCAAACATGCAGCAGGATTGTGACCAGGGAACATCTTTCCCATTTTATAATCTACACAAATAAGATAAGTTCAAAGTAAAACAGAAGAAAGTAGGTTTGTACGTTTTCACAAGAGGTATGATCCATTGGGACAAACACCAAAACGCACCTTGTGAGATAACTATACTGCACGCAGGTGTGTTTGTGTGTGTGTGTGTGTGTGTGCAGCACATACACACTCACAGGCGTATGTACAGAGAGCACGCAAGGGACCGCCATGACATATTTGCAGACAGTTATTGGCACGACATGAAGCAAGACAACTACCAGAAAGTCATAATGAGAAAAGAGACAAAGAGGATTGGAAGTTTTTTTTTTCTTCCTCTTATGTGAGAAAAAGTTTATTAGAGAAGAACGTCTGTGCTGGTATTAACATCGACGTGTGCCAAGGAATATTGTATGAGTGTTAATAAGAGAAGCAGTATCCAGAATAAACAAGTTTGTGTGAGTGCGTATGTGTGCGCCATAAAGTGTGTTAATAAACTGAGGGAGGGTCTTGTCAAGGTGATAAATAGAACAAAAAACAGTGAGACGGATTAGAGCAAAGAGAGGGAGAGAGAAAACAGAAAGAGATTAAGAAAAGGATGCTTTATGATCGAAGGCTGAAGGAGGGGGAGGGAAGAAAGAAAGTGAGGAAGGAAAAAAAGGAAGACGTCAGGAACGGGGGATGGCAGAAAAAAGATGGAGCTGGAGGAGAAAAGAAGAATTGAAAGGCTACCTGGTCAAGCTCTGTATGGAGATAGTGATGAGGGAATAGTAAGGAAGAGGAGTTACAAATTTTGACTAAAAAAAATGTGAAGGGACAAAAATAAGGAGAAATGGAGAAGAGCTATCCACAGATCCACATTCCACATTTTAGACATGAGTCCCATCATTTACGCAGCACCTATTACTTTAAAATATTACAATTCATCCCAGCCTCTCACGTCAGTCCTTTGTCTTTTCCCACTAAATCCATGGGGGGTAGCACCCAGCTGTGGGAATCAATTTTGAAAGGCATTTTACAAAGAGACTTTGGCACGTATCAAGGATTCAAGAAAATCAGCCAGAAAATCGGGGCAGGGAAACTCCAAGTGCAGCCAATTCAATTTTAGGCAAATTTCCCCTAACTGTCACTGTGACAACTCTGCTCTCTCATCCTCCTTTGTTTTATAATGTGCTGGTGTGAACTCTGAATTAACCTTGCTGTCTCTTCTCTCTCTTTCTCTCTGCAGGGTGTGGTTCCAGTCGGGCATCAACTTCCTGGCGGTGAAACCCAGCAACCTGGTGGCGTGGGAGATCAAACAGGAAATGGCGCCAGGAACCAGTTCGTTGGCGGTGATGTGTCAGAGAAAGGCGTACTCCGCGGTGGAGAGGTAGGACTGGATCCAACATGTCTGCTGTCTTTCTTTTGCTGCTTTCTCTTTCAGTCACTGGAGAGTAGATTTTCTTCTTCTCTTTTGTTAGAGGGAAGTTGGGTGCAGAAAATGTTGAGAGGTGCCATAAGGCATTTCAGGAAGAAATTTTGAATTAGAAACTTAGAAAATATTGAGGTGTTTTTATTTGCAGAGAAGGCTTGATAAAAGGGGAAAAAACAAATGGAAAATGAAGTAAGCTGTTTTCTAACCTCCAACCCCCCAGAACTAGAATCTGTGTGATTTATCGAGGCCTTTCCATTAAGGCAAACTTATTTTTTTTACTGGCAGCATCCAGTTTTCCTATACATATACACTTCTGGAGCCTCTGTGTGTGGCAGGCATGCTTAAACTACTAGCCCAATGTTTCCCCACATACAGATTAATTAGAAACTAGAGATATCAGTTGCTGCTAAGGGAAGTAGCAGTGCCATGGATGACTTTTATGCCCGAGCATCATTATGCTCTAGTGAGAAGTGCTTCGAAGTAGAGGTCATGAGTTAATGGGCACACACAGTGGACAAGCAGCACTGCACAGTGTTGACCCTTGAGTCATGCTAAATTCACCATTTACTTGGTAATCGCTTTACCCTTTATGGTTGGTTATGTCAGTGTGTGTGTCTCTGTGTGATTTTATGTCTGAGTTAAGCATGAGTCAGGAGGGCGAAACGAGCATCAGCAGAGTAAAAACACCCTGAAATTATTATTAACGTGACAGGTGTGAAGCGCTCGACCCTTAATTTAATGGTTAGAATTAATTTCTCAGCAGTGTTGTCAAAAATAAAACAGGCAGATGAAATTCGATAAATGTAGGTGAGAAATAAAAACTCCAAAGTGGTGTGGAAATGTGTTACGCGTTATGAAAAAAATGTGAAATCAAGATAGCAGAGGCAGAAGTTTAGTGGATCATAAGGAGGAAGTGATTCAGCAGCTGAGAGCAGAGGTCAAGTCCAAAAATATCTGTTCATTTCAGTGACATGTGAGCTGATTAGATAATATAAATAACACTTGTGTAGAAAACACCTCATTTTCTTTGTATAATTTTCCATCTACATCATAAATATGTCAGTTGTATGAGTGCCAGCTCAAATAAAGTTCCACAGACAGCAAACCTGAATTCTTTGACAATTATTGACATTGTCAGTGCTTTTAAGCCCAGAAACCTGTGTTCACATACATTTTTACTGAGGATCCTTAAAAAGAAATCAGCACTAAATTTCCCCAACAGGATAAATAAAGTATTTCTAATTCTGATTCTGAAGAGAAAGAAGGTAAAAAACACATCTTTGCTGTGTACATCTACACTGCTGTTTTTACAGTGCTTCAAATGCAGTGCTGACAACACAAACATATATGCAACCTTGTGCAATGTTCAATGTGAAATACAGCCCGACAAAATAAAGCTCAAACATGCTGACCATATACGATTGTTGCCAGATATAGGGTAAAAAATATAGCCTATACGCTACATGTTTGTATGTGTTGGTGTTAGAAAAACATCTGCTTTTGTTATCCATGCCATGCTGAAAGTTATTTGACCTTGTAGATACAAGAATGGACCTTTTAACACTTTGTTTTCTATCTGCTTCTTTGACCATAGCTTTTTTGTTTTCTCATTTCTTCCACCTGCCATTTTCTCTCAACTTTTAAGTATAGTAGTGATGAAAGTTTGTGCTCTACTGTCCCTCATTACCCATTTCCTCCTCTCTCTGTCTCTTTCTGTCTCTCTGTTGGAACAGTGCACTGCTGATGAATGACTTCTCATTGCATTAAACCATTATTGCAGACTTGTAGCTCAATTAGCACCACTTAGCTAGCTGTTAGCCACGTCTAGCTTTGACTGATAGACAGCGTACACTGGCCTTGCAGGGGAAAGAAACTGATGACACAACAGCTTCAAGCTTTCTCATTAAGAGCAGAAGACAGTTAAAAGTTTTCTTCAGATATTTTCAAAACTTTGAGACAATGGGCTTATACTTTCACTAGAAGCAGATGGAGGAGTCATTTCTAGTCTTTAATTGTCTATTTTCCAGCAGTCTATTGTTTTCTCTCTCTAACACTATCAAATAAGAACTTGAGTGCCAGACATGATATTGTTATAAGAATGAACATGGAGTTGCAAGTCAATGACATCCAGACATAGCCACTGTGAAGCCACTCATTGGTTTATGAATCCCACTGTTGGGTGTCTCTGTTTTGGGTTCCTTACAGTAAATGTGACCATATTTGTGTGTCTGAGTGGAGTCATATTGTCGCCATTCGTTATTGCTGTGACTTGTAACATGTAGTTTAGTGTACCTTAATGGATACCCTGCTTTTTCATGTGTAGGCTGTAAATGGGTCAATTATTTAAATATTTCCAGAGAAAGAATGGATGAAAAGTTGTTCATTGAAGATACTGATCAACCAAGAGACAGATTTTTTTCTTTGTATCATTGACAGTTTAAAACATGAAGGCAGTGTCCGTGATAGCACCCATTGGTTTGTGATGAGAGGTTTTCAAGTTAACCCTTTAGGCGCCACACTTTGTTCGATAAAATATCCAGTTTTGAAATCACTATACCAAAAGGTCATAGCTTGAAAATTGTTAGAGATAAAGGCATACTGTAAATGAGAAAAAAAAAAACATCAGTATGACCCAAAGTTGTAATTTGCATATTATAGCATCACCAGGCGGCCATATCGTATTACATAACTTTTACAAGTGTTCTGTAAACATCTGTAAAAGTATAGCAGCATATTTCATCTGAATCGATGCAAAGTACAATGGTTAAAAACATCCTCCAGTCTAGAGCTGTAGTGAACTTGTACGTGAATGCTACCTGCACTTATATTGATTTTTTTCTTTTCTTGTAAGGCCAAATGGAAAGCAGGTACACAACACTGTGGCCACAATTTACTTGAGCTATAACACTGGCACCTGAATACAGTTTTCTATCAGATACTCCAGAATTCTGGAATAAATGATTAAATCATAAGGACAAGTGATGTGTATGATGAATCAACACCTTTCATAGTCACCATGTTGATGTCAGTGAAAAGAAACAGGTAGTACAAACACTTATGGAGAAAGAGAGCAGAAGATATTTCCTGAATGGATTAGTCAAAGATTCACACTCCTGTGGTGCACTTCAGCATTGCTGGTGAAATACTGAAGGTGTTTGATAAATTTCAGGATCCACCAGCGATTGTTGCCTGGAGGCAAAGAAGTTATTTTCCCGGCACGTCATCATCCATCAGGATGGTGTTTGAGGAGTTGAGATGGAGGTGATTCTAAACGGCTGCTTATTTCCCTGAGCTTTGGCACGTACCCACATGTGGTAGTCTTGTTTTTTTCAACCTTTTCTTTGGTGCCTGGAAGGAAGAACTCCTCAGAGTGACGTAAGGGTAAACACGGGAAGTGATGCTTTTGAAAGCAGATTATGACAGGACTCTCGCAGGGATGTACAAAAAACAAATATGCTTTCCTGTTTTCAAAGTGATTCTGTAAACAAAGACAAGAAAAAAAACTCAGATTATGAAGCTGGAGCAAACATACATAAATGTATGCATACACATCATTTCACAATTATTTTACTGCTGTTGATTTGATGGATTGACATGTGCTTGTTTTGATGAATTGAATAAACAAACAAACTCACCAAAACACACAATTAAGAAATGGCAATCAATCTACACTCTGTATGTTGTGTTGCCTCCTTGACTGAAGAAAGCTGAAAACTAAATATGAGAGTGAGGCTGACATCTCTAATGACAGGAAGGACACACACACACAATTACACACACACTGACGGCACATAGAGCTAGTTGCCTGCATAGAACAGGCTTTTATCAGTGCTTGTGTGGGCGGGTTGGCTAATTAAAAGAGCTGATCTGTATTAATCTCTAATGAGATATTACTGGTGGAGACATGAAACAGTGAGTGTGCCTTTTTTATGAATGAGAAGGCGGGAATGATTACTACCTCTGACAATTAATCCTGTGAATTGATTCTTGTTACCTATTGTTACTCTGTGATATAATGTGATCTGACATGATACAGCATTCAGCATGTGAGTATAATGAGAAATGCATGCTGGGTGGATGCAGTAATTAGAGCCAGCATTGACTATGCAGAGTGTGGAGGTGTGTTTTTGTGTGCAAGTGTGTGTGTGTATGCCTGTGTATCCATGAGGTGGGTGCTTCTGTGCTGTTTTGCATATATAGTACTTTAGTATGTACTCTATGTAGGCTGAGGAGATCTGAAAGAGAAAGAAATTGCTGATGGTGATGACTGTAATTACTGTTCTATCGTCACATGTGCCAACAGACCTCAATTATGTTTTCCATTGGCACACCCTAATTGTGCTTAAAGCTCTCATTTGTTTCTTTATTGATTTTGATTATACAGTAATTATTCAATATTAGTGTATTTCTCACTTTTTGACCATCCTCATAGCATTTCACTGTAATTACAAAGCAAGCCGTCACACTCTGTTATTGACCCTCTACTTAGTTCTGCCTCCCTGCCCTTCTACCGCTGTGTGTTATTGCTCCAAAAATGAAACATAATGAGATGTTAGGATGTGCATGTGTGTGTCTGGTGTCCCTCTGAAAGTGTCATTGAGGAGCCCTGAAGCAAGATCTGTCTTTTGTTGGATTTCATTCTGAGTTTCATTTTAAGTTGTGTTCATTAATGTGTCTTGGTGCGTGCTGTTTGAGGATGATTTTTAATATTCTGGTATAATATGATATAATCCTTATTCTACTCTCATGTTTTGTTCTGTGGTCAGCTTGACCTTTATTGAGTTTTCACTGTTATTACCACCATTTTCAGGCATTTTCATCCTCTTGGGATTTGTCTCACTTGTTAATAGTTTGTGTTCCTCCCTGCTCCTAACAATATCCTCATAATATTTCATTTCCGATGAATTAAACCAAAGCAAGAAGTGGAGCGAGCTCAGTGTGACCTTTGTTATGTCTGGCAGGTTATACAAGGAAAAAATTATGCCTTAGTTTATGAGTCTGGCTGATGCTGCCAGAATGGGAGCAGTGCTCTATTTCACGATCATGATTAGATCTATGGATTAACACTGCTAATGGGCTGTGTTCAATACTAGAACTGGGGTAATGCACCGTCCACACTCCAATCAGGAACATGCCATTTATCTGCTGCGTGTTCACATGTGTGTATTCTAAATAGTGTTGGGAAGTTTTCTGTCATCCCAAGCACTCTTCATCGGCAGCAACAGTAAAAAACAGTGAAAAAAAGAAATATTTCTTGAAGTTCCATTCAATGGTTTTGCAATGTTTCCCAACAGCTGATACATCTTTGAATATGTAAAACTCAAAGTTAAACTGTAGAGTGGAATAAATTAAATTGAAGAGAAGTACTTTGTTGTGCAAACTTGTAATATTAAAGAAAACCAGGTGAAGCTCTACACTTTTAGACCTGGAACAAAATCAAAGCAGCGATACTTACAGGAGAGCAGTTAAGTTTTCTTTGAAGCAAGTACTGAAGAAATAAACATTAAACTTTAACCTCTGAAAGGGTGTGTGTGATCATTTGCATTGGGAGCTTTTATCTTTGTTTTGTAACACCTCCTAAGAGTTCCATCTTTCCCCTGTTTTACATAAAATTGAGCAGCCTGAACACTTGATGATGCAAACATTTCCCCGGTGCTGAAAAAGTGAAGATTTAGAGAAAATGGCATCTTCTGATGTCGGTTGGATGAAGAAACAGATATTTGTTTTATGTTATCTCAACACAGAAGCTTATGGAGAGCTTTTCTTTGTGTTCCTCTAATCTTAACTACATACAGCTTCGAAAATCTTGAACCTCAAAGAGCATCTTCAAAAGCAACCTAAGAACATGTTATTTGTTGTTTGGATCTTACTCCCAATTTGATATGAACTGTGTTTTTCAAGCAGTATATAATTAATCAGTTTTATTATTATGCTGCTGCTGCTGAAG
This sequence comes from Thalassoma bifasciatum, assembly GCA_008086565.1. Lineage (NCBI taxonomy): Eukaryota > Metazoa > Chordata > Actinopteri > Labriformes > Labridae > Thalassoma > Thalassoma bifasciatum. The sequence goes on from RPOG01000314.1 coordinate 388,294, forward strand.
GACTGAGTTGTCATGAAAAGTCAACATGGACACACCTACACATAATTATTAAGTACTAACATCAGTGTAGGCTACTTTGGAATATCCACAGTAATGAGTCAATGCAAGCTAGAGATTCTTATTTTTGGACCAATACTTTTACATTTAACTAATCCTCCAACATTATTGGACAGCACTGTTACTGATAGCAAAACTAACATGTCACATGAAATTCTGTATGGCAAACCACTTATCTAAAATCTGAATTTACACCTCAAACAGGCTTACTGATTATTTTTGTACCTCATATTTTGATCATGTTAATGTAAAGAATGCATGGAGGATTGTGGGTTGTGATGGCTGTACAATGTATGTTTAATTTTTTTCAAGCAGAGGGAGTATAAATAAGCCCTCAAATGTATTTTAAACAGTCAAAAATCACCCTGTTTTCATCCTCAAATTATGTATTGGTGTGAACTGGGAGTATTGGTGAGCATGTATTTTATTTCTAGTCCCTGGACCATAATTTTAAGTGGTTTGAAAAAAAAAATTGAAATTGGCCAAACTTATCTGTGTCGTGCATGTTAAGTACAACAGGAAAACAGTAAACAGCAACATTGTCACAATGTGACAGACCTTATATTGATGGAAACTGTTATTGATGCTTTATAGTAGCTCACAATGAGCAAAAATGCTGATTTGAAGCTGGCAAATAAACAGCTGTTACCTTGTTTTTTTCTTTTTTTTTTTAATTTGAGTCCTAAATAATGACAAATAGTCCTGTACCACTAAACTGTCTTTGCGAGTTACATCAAATTGTTCGCATGTTGCAATCAAGGACCCAGAGTAACCATGTAAACAGTCTCTCATATTCCCCAGTGTTTGTTTATGATGAATGATGTTGACATTCTTGACAGTAACGTATTGATGTGTCAGAACAAGATTTCCTGCTCTGATCACGTACCTTCATTGGAGCTCTCCATGCAAACACACACACACACACACACACACACACACACACACACACACACACACACACACACACACACACACACACATACACACACACACATGCAAACACACATTAATAAATTCAGGAAACATGAGTTGGTACTTGGTTATGCAAATGAATGCAAACACACCCGATGAGAGCACGCACATGCTCACATACAGTCCGAACACTATCCTGTGTTTGCATCACTGTGTGCTTTAACATGCAGTGATGCTCAAACACATAGGTAAGCTAACGCACAGCATGAGTTATTCATCAGCCAAAGTCACCAGATCATAAATTGTATAGATATGTCATGTGTTGTTCAAACACAAATGGTGATAAGCATTTATGAGTGTGTGCCTGTTAGCTCTGTCACTATCTAGACTTTATGATATTTCAAATAAACTCCATTGTGTCATGCAAGCAAATGATTTGCAGTTTTCATTTGCACAAATGAGGTACAAGCACTCATGTCAGACTTAATCAAATTCATTACAGGATGTGGAGATATTTCAGTCCAGACCCAGTCACACTTAAATATGATCCTATATGATGTGTTTACGTACGAGTACATAATGTAGTTTTGTTTTTTAATGAGTTCGAATCTGGGGGTGGGGTCATCTTTGCACTCAACTGTTCTATGAGTAAAGACATCACAGGGACTTCCAGTAGTGACTGGTACAAGTAGACTCAAGACAAAGACTTTCCAGCATTGTTTTATTGGAGGATTGACTTTGTGCTGGGAAATGGTACCTAAGTGTAGATTTTCAGCTACATTTGTATGCAGCTCACTGTTTAAGCACAGAAACCAAAGCTGAGCCTTTGACAAATGACAACTAAGATGTTTCATACTTGAATGACAGCAATTGTGCTTTGCCCCCTTTCCTGTACCCAAGAGGTGTTTTCCTTCATTCACTCGAAGTTGTATAAAGAAATAGTGTTCAGTTACATTCAACAAACTAATACAAACCAGTTTGGTCCTAAGCCTTCAAATTCTAGATGTAGACTTTCAAGTTCATGCAAAATAAATAATATTTATACATGATAATAATGAAAAGACTTGTATAATATTGAAGATTGTTTAAGAACTTTGTTTCTTTGCAGTTTGCAGTGAAGTTGTGTGGCTTGAGAACCTGAATGATTTAAAGAAAATGTATCAAATTTGGTCATTCAAGTTAAATAAATGTTGACATGTTCAACAGCTGATACCTGAGGAGGGCGGTGAGTTGGTTAAGACCCATATGAGTGGTAAAAGATGAAGAGACACAACACGGTATTGTCAACATAACAGTGCTGTCATAAATTATATTTACAGATGTTTTGACCAAGGGAAGCATACGTGTGGTGGTAAGCGATTGATTCATTAACTACTTGTATCTCAAGAGGTTTGAGATGAGCATTCAGGTGGTCAGTTTGCTTTCTGGGTTGGGATTTTGTAGTCCTAAGACTTAATAATAACTTTCATTATGTGACAAATATATGAAGGACACTTCTTAAATAGTTTAAAACCCCAGAATGTTGTACCCTGCTGACAGTATCAAACATTCTGGCCTCTTGGTGATTCTAACTATATGAATCCACAAAGGAAGAGCCACAGGCCACAGGGTTAAGTGTTGTATGGTTTGTGTCGTTTGTAAAGACAAACTAACCCAACAGAGAGCTTTTGTTTAGAGTGCTGGCAGTCTCCCTGGGATACACACACTCACGCACAGTAGTAGAGACTCGGGGGCCAAGATGTCTGCAGTCTCTGTTGGCACACACAAGGATTAAAAACATAGCAACAGAGAGGAGGCATATAAAAAGAGAGAGGGTTGCCTGCCAACAAGGGAGAAAGAGAGAGAAGAAGGAAGCGAAGGGGGACGAGACGGGATGGAGAAATGGAAAGAAAGAGGGAAGAATCTTAAGAGCATGACAGTGTTGCTCTGAGTGTTGGTCCCTAGAGAGTGTAAAATGGAGAATTCCCTTCAGATACACTCATATCACATTTTCATTCACTGCGGTGTGTGCTGAGGGGTCCTTGTATGTTTCATGTCGACGTCATAAACATACAGATGTTCTACTCTCTGACACATGACATTGTGCTGTATCACTCCAGGCAGGGCCAAAGTACCTGCCTTATTTTATCCAAAAGAAACGCCTCCTGTCATGACATCTTCCCCCTGAGTGCCGTTCACTGACTACATTATCTCTTTACCTTTTCCTGAACCCTTTCCCTGAACCATATTACATGGTACTTCTTGCAGACATTAAACCATAACATGAACTTAACTCGTGTTGCAAACCGTGCAGTGACTGTTTATTCTGCCCAGTTTAGAAATAAGTCACTGAAATTTGTGCTTTTATTCAAGCAAAATGTAGCATTTATGAGTGCTTCCATAAGCATTATTTAACCAAAATAATACACAGACATTACTCGTAGCAGCAAGGTAGAATACAAGTTGTTTCACATATTTTTACAGAGTATTTTTTAGGCTCTTTAAAACCTGTGTGAACTAGTTACAAGTTTCATTTTTTTTCTGCTCAAAGGATGCCTTACTGTTAAAAGGATCTCAAACCAATGTGACCATTTACTCTAGTGATTCCCAACCTTTTCAATCTCATCTTTAAGTCTTTTGCGGCCCACCTTCAACCTCAGAAGTATGGAGGTCATATAATGCATACTTAAAGCACTTTTTTAAATTTAAGATTAAACATAACAAACATAACAAACATAAGGACTGAACCGATTACTGGAGACACATCGTTTTTGCTTTGATATACCTTGAGCCTGTTCTCAAAAAGCTGTCCAGTGGCTTGGTCATGTACTGTTCATATTTTGTCCCAAGGTGACGGCATAGTTTTCATGGCGTCAAGGCCTCATTTGACAATGTCACAGAGCACATGATGCAAAGTAATAACGATTCAGCCTCTGTACCTGTTCAAGAAGATCCCGGCACTGTACTTTCTCTGATCTCTTTTTTTTTTGTTTGACAGCGGGAAGTTTAGGGGTTGATTCGTCATCAATCTCTTGTCTAGCCATACTTTTAATTCCACCTGTTGCCACCCAGCTATTCATCTTTACACTCCAGTTTCAGCCACCAGCATCAAAGAAGTCAAATGCAACACAGTCCCATCATTGACACAGTTTCAATATATTTGACCCAACTAAGTTTTACCATTTAAGCGTTGTGTTTTCGTGTTATATGATTACACAACCCCAATCATGCTATTTTGGAAAGGATTTAGCCGCCTACTTGCGGCCCACCAGGGGGCCACAGTCCACAGTTAGGTAATCATTTATTTATACAATACATAATACACAATCCACCCATATATGTGTGGTGGAAAAATTATTATGGATGCTGATCCATAATATTTTTGTTCTGTTTTTCATTCAGCCCGTTGCTCAGCCAATCTGTGTGTATCCGTTTCGGTTTGGGCAATTTTTATAGTGGCTAAGTTTTCAAAGTTTTTGCCTGTTTTAGCTGCTGGCCTCATCTAGTTCAAGGGTAATTCTAACAATGGGCCCTAAACCTGTGGTAATGTGTCTGCGTTGTTCTGCATACTCTCATAAGGAATACAATAGGGCTGTGTAGTTTTTACGATTGTTAGATTGCTTTTTTCCAATACCGTTACATGCCTGCTTGCAATTTACAGAGATTTTGAGAATGTTATGTCATATTGTGGCTGATTCATCTTGCTGTTTATCAAACATCAATTGTTCAAGACAAATAGAGTAGAGACATCAACTTCGTAAACTCGAGCATTTTTTTTGAATGAACTGAATGAAGTAAATCTCAGCATCTGCAAAGTCTACTAGAGTCATTCTGGTATCATAATAAAGGGAATACTTGCAAAACTTGCTCAGATGTGTCAGTATTGGTTTCAATGTAGCTGGCTCAGAGAATTAACCCAAATATTACTCAAACTAACAGAGAGTTTGATTTGAGTATGACTTGACAGTGTTTGAAACCAAGTTCCTCCTGTTTAATCTGATTTGCAACAACATTGTGTTCACACATGATAACTGCTTTGTTTTATGCCTTTTGTTGCAGAGTGACCTCAAAGTCACACAATTGTGGGACCTATGGCTCAAGACATCAGGGGAGATGAAATATCAGGATGACATATGGTACTCCAGAAAATGTTGAAACAAAAGGAAACAGGATCCCACTCACGTAGCTGCGGCTGTGGTTTGCGCCATTTCCACACATAGTTACATTTGGGAGGATATGCATATTAGTTACCTACATTATGAATAGATGTGGTGGCTATGCAAACTGTTTCACTGCAGAAGTAAAAACCTGGCTTTAGACAACAGGGTCTGAGCATCCCAATACTGTAGCGTTTCCTATATTTACTAGAGGGTAAATCAATAAACCAGCAAGAGGGTCGTGTGGTGCCAAGACTTAATGCAAAACAATGAGCGAAGGTTGGCCCATGTAGTCTGATTTAGCTGAAGGGTTCAAACTGCTAAAAAAGTTCAGACTGGTTTTGGTGTCAGAACATAATGTGCACCACAGTTTGTTCCATATATGCTGTGTAGTGACTGGCAGGTGGTCGTAATGTTATGGCAGATTGTTGTAGATTTGCCCCAGAAAGATTTGAAAAACTGCAGGGATAATAGTGGAAGTACACACACACACCCAAACACACACACATACACAAAGTCTGAGTCAGCAGGGTCTCTTTATGATAAAACCAGAGGAAATTACCATCTCACATGTAACAACCTTTGTTTATTGCTCTTTTCCACCTGTCCTCCCACCCTCTCCTCCCTCCTCCCCTGATGGCAGAAAAGAAAATTGAGGCCAAAACTGTCAATGAAGTTTCCTACATGTTCACATAAACTCCCACAATGAGTGCTCTGGTTTCTTTGTGGTGAATTGAAACATCACTGATGATTTACACCCTCCTCAGAGGCTAATCTTTTTGTAATATCTCTGTTTCCTCATCGTTTTATTTATGCTCTACTCTTAGAATACATTCAGATTGACTATTTTCTCGTAATCTATTTTTTATTAAATGAGCATTTTCTATTTCGCTTCCCAACTGTTTGGTTCATAATGGGTCAAAATATCAAAACTTTTTTTTAAAGTAAGTGTTGTTGCACATTTTGACACTGAACAGTCAATCAAACTCCTAAGAACAGTTAACTCTTTGAGTGTGCTTTTATTCTGGTGAGGGTTTCGCGAGTTGAGACTTGAGATTATGAGTGCAATCTGCAGATGTGTGTCAATGCGATTAACTTTAACAGAGGTGACAGAAAGGGTAAAAGGAGGAAGAATTATAAGAAAAACATGGATTAGATTGGACTTAAAGAGGAAGTAAGTGCTGTATGTTTGAGGCTGACAGCACCAAGGGGGGGCTACTTTAAAGGAAGAGAAGCAGAAGCTGAAAAGGACTTGAGGGATAAAGGAAGAGAGGCTGCAGCACATAAAATTTTTGAAAAAAAAAGATCAACTTTTGGTTTGTTGGTCCAGATCAGAGAGGAGAAACAGTTTCTTTTTGGCAGCTATGTTCACACAAGCACTGCAGGCAAGCCAGCAATGCGTAAGTGAATAACCCTCTTAAAATAAACCTGTCATCCTTCAGGGTAAGACTTTAGGGAGCGCAGGTCATCAGAATGAATTTGATTTAAGTCCTTGTAACTTCAGAAGGGATGCAACAGAGCGTCTCCAAGGTGGGCCATAACTTAAATCCACCGGAGTTCATACTGTTGTCCAATTAAGTCAGATGACCTGTGTGACAGTCCCCGAAAAACACAATTTACAGTGCTTCTTTGGCTGCAGTTTCAATTCATAAGGCAGGCAATGAAAAGTGACGCCTCAACAAAGGACACTCCGGTAATTCTTCGGGTTATGAGACATTTAATATAAGCGGAAGGAAGCTGTCAATTACAGGAAAGACAGTTGGGATGATTCTGGAGGAATAAAGGCAGCATTTGTGTTCGTTACGTGTGTTTTTGAGCTTCAGCGCTCTATCACAGGCCTGAGCGCTGACCTGGGGCAGCTAATTAGGCTTCGCAGATATGGATGGGATTTATGTGTACACCCTTGCCTAGCATCATTCTGTCACTCAGTGAAATGACCCACGCCACCTGAGCTCGCTCAATCACCGGGCTTGGACTCATATTCCAGCAGCAGTGCATGCAGTCTCTCTCACATGCATGCACTGAGTTTATACATACGCACGCTGAAATTATAGAACAAACTGCATGGGATCACAGAGTTCATCCTGACTGCAAAGGAGACGCACATGCGTGGTCATAAACACACATAGCTGCCTGCAAACACACTCTCTACTTTCTGTTTTTGTAGGCCATGCTTTAAATAACCTTCCAGTTCCGTAGTTTATTCCCCTCACTCCAATACCCGTTCCGCCCTCCCTTCTGTCTTCCCCTATCCTTCGTCTCCTCACCCTCCATGCCCCTGTTAAACCCCTCTGGGGGCCTGCATAGCGGGATGTGTGGCTAATTAAGGCGACCTAAGCGGACCTAGCATGTTAGAGTCTCTCTCCTTAGAGATGCACAGAGTCATAGAGCGAGCGGCAGAGCCGATGGTAACGCTAACTCTCCGTCCCTCGTGCAGGTGTGTGCTGAAGCGTTAGTGTAAGATGTCAAATGATGGAGATTCCCTGCTCTCCTTTTCTTTCTTTGTCTCAGTTAGTTCCTTCATTTCCATCTTTCAGACAACTTGTCCTCCTTTTCTCCCTTTCTCTCTCTCTTCCCCAATCAGCTCCATCCTTTCATTCGGCCCTCGCCTCCCAACCCTCCTTATGCAACGGGGAACCCCAGGGTCCCACCGCTGCGGTGTAATTAATTCTTTTCATCGTGTAAATCAAAAAAACTGAGCTTGTGTCCTTGACTTGAGAGCTTGAGCACACAGGAGCGGACGAATGAAACAAACAAACTGAGGGGACCGGGTGCCTGAGTCTCCCAGGAGGAGGCTAAAAGGATCTGCAGAGAGAAGAAACGGGAAATAAAAGGAGATAAAAAAGTTGCTTTTCTTTGAGAGGGTACGGGACAGGAGTTTGTTTTTCAGTGGGCAGGGAGGTGCCAGAGGAGTGAAGAAAGGAAAGTTTTGGCAAGAAGTGAAGAATTCTTGTCATTTGGAGTGTTGGGAAAACCTGCTTCAAAGAGCAACTTCATTAGGGACAGAACAGAAATAAAGAGTGAAGAGTGTAGGATGCAAGACAAGATTTTTTTTAAGGATACACAATCATTAGAAAGTCCCCAAATAAGCATAAGTATGTCTAAACCTGATTGTTCATCAAACACAGCTTCTTTCTGGCCTAGCAGATGTGCCCCGTGTCCTGCAAGATTAGCCCATGTCCTACTTGTCCAATCTTTTACTTCAAGTTACTGACCCACAAAATATGAAACTAAACAACCCAGTCCTTTGTTTGCAGTCTGGCTCTGTATGAAAACAAAATCTGTGACTGTAATGATACCTGACGCCTCACCTGCTCATCTCCGCCCTCACCATCTGAGCTCCTCTTTCACATACAGCTAAACCTTTGGGAAGTCTGTCACTGATTTTCTCCTAAAAGTAAAGCGTATGGTGGTGTGAGAAGGAGCTTATTGGAATCAAAGTGACACAACAAAACTAATTGATCTATGTAGAGCTGCTTTGAACTGTTGAATGCTGAAAAAGTACAAATTTGTCCTCTTTAATATCTGCCTGAATTGGAAAAACTCCTCTGTTTTGTTTCATCTAGCTTTACATTTACCAAGGTTTCCACGCATTTGCAGGAATTTTGGCTGATTAATAACCATTGTGTGAAAGTTATGATTTAAGTGACTGTCATGGCTAATTGTATCAGCATGCTGGATTTAATTTGTCTACAGATATTTTTATTTTTATAAACCATGTTTAAACTAAAATTAGAATAACTGCAGTTTATGATTTGGACAATTTATCCAAACAAAAACTGTGAATGATGCCAGAATGTCTGTGGCTGGAGGATGATGACAGAGGAAAGATGTGGTTGTGTAAATGAACAGTTCACGATCAAGTCTTTAACACAGCCCGGTAATTAGAAGAAAAGCTAGTTAAAACATTTTTATAACAGCCACCCAGTAGATGGAATAAGGGATGGAAATGACAAAGGTTACGGATCAATGCATTTCGTTCTAAATGGCATGTCCATATGATCAACTTCAAGGATCCTTCTCAAAATCCATCGACCCATTAATTTGCATATTTAATGTGTTTTTTTTTAACAAGACCAGCTGTCAATCAAATACTGCCAAACATCATGAAATCTCGTCCTCTGAGCTTCCTGTTTTCCAGATTTTAAGTCTCCAGCGGCTGCCTCGCTTCATCCAAGCATTAATGACCCACTTCTTCTCCTCTTTATTCCAAAAACTAATGTTTCCACTGCCAAGGCATACATCGTTTCCTGCGTGCCGCTGTTTTCCCTCTTGCAAAAACTTACCCAAGCAGCCATTTACACATCTGCTTTACAACTTCCAGCCCTGCAACCAATTTTTACAGCCATTGCACCATCTAAAAATACCAGCAGGGACAGCTGAGTCCAGTCCTGGCAGTGTACCCTCATTTAATTATATATTCTGCTGAAGCCATGGCTCCTAGGCAGTGCGCATCACCTGGCAGCATTAACTGACTCCTAGCAAGATTTCATTTCAGCAAGTAAATGTCTCACAGGTTAGATAGATTACATTAATATTACGAATGGACACAGAATTAAAAACTGCTGCATGAGTGAGCTTTAATACATTCAGTGCTGGTGTCGCTTACATTATGACATGATCTCCTGACATTCATTATGTCCTCCATTTTACTTTGCATAAGTGCTTTTTTTGTGTCATCCAAATATCACCAGCACGACATCCTGGTAGAAAAGAGCTGGGAGTGAATTAAACTCCAATGAGATACCTCAGTATTTTTTCTTTCTCTTTGGTCCAGTACAACAGAAAACCTTAAAAAAGGTTTCAATTGAATTAATCCAAGATCTTTGCTTTTATTTATTGCCTTTTCCAGTCATTATATAACATCAGCTTCTGTCATCAACCAGTCTCTTGTAAGTAAGCTTCACTCCTCACGCAGGTTGATGTGCTTGACATCTGTGGTGCTTACAGATTTTTTTTTTGTTGGCCTGAGTTGATAAACAGGAACGATTAGCCTCTAAAAACCAACCCTATGTCCTTGAAATTAAATTAATATTCGGCTACCTTTCAACCGAACAAAATGATTTGATGAAAATGTAATGCTGCCAAAAACACCATTTTTATCAGCACAAAGAGGACATCTTTTATCCAGCGATATCCACCCTGCCATAAAATGTTCCAAAAAAAGGGTTCAACAACAATCTATTTCTTTTGTCAGCCTTTATGACAGCACAGCATGTTTTTCCATTGGCCATGGGAAATCTGTAGAGCAGTCTGTGGTTAACTGTATGCACTTCCTACCTGACAGTATGCTTTAGAAGCCAGTTTCTGCACTCAAGAAACTATTAACCATTTGGGGTGAGGTATTTCGATTATTGATCTTTCAACTAGCCAATTGGGGGACCTGGTGCCAGATACTCCCAGTCTTTAGCTGCCTTCCAATGAAACTCGTGAAGGAAAAAAGACTTCGTGTTCAAGTTTTTTGTTTTTAAAAAAAAATTTTTTTTTGTCATTTACAGATCAAATTGCACATTGATCAATGTTGTAAAAAAAAGAGACCGATTAATAATAAAACAAAATAAAAATGTTTGGAAGAGAAAAAAACAGGTGTTATAACGCAAATAAAACCCTGCGGTTAAACCTCACTTGACTACCACACAAAAAAGCCACATGAAAATAAGAGTCCTTAGAAGTTAAATCCATGCAAGACAAGCGGGAATCAGCATTTAATGGAAGTTAGAAGTGTGTAGGGCATGCATAAGAAACAACACAAAAAAGGAATAAATTCAAAGCATTCAAGAAAAATGAAACAGAACATTAAAGTAATATCAACAAAGCTAGATATTGCATGGCAATAGCAACAGGAAGCTTTAGCTTTGGCCTTTTAGCATGTTTGTAATAGCTAGACAAACTCGTGTGGCGCTTGTGTATCATAGTGTTGGTTTGCGTGTAACAATGATGAGGTTACAATAACATCACTTCAGTGATGGTGACCTTTAATCTGCATTTCAAAAAGAGTTTGGTGTTGGCAAATTGCAATACAGCAAACATTTTTTACCAAAACTATTTTATGAACAGCAAGAATTTTTGCACATCTATTTCTTTCGCAGGTGGGTTAGAAAGGACAATTGAGTCTTAAGTAATTATAGAAAAAAAATCTTTAAAAGATAATTAGAAATTCTGTTGCAGTGTTTCAGTCATAGACCTCTTTCAAGCAAAATGGAAGTCACAGACTATGGGATTTCTAAAAATGTTATCTGAAACTTTCAGAAAAAGTTGACTTAAAATTGTCTAAAACAAGACAAAAATGACCCCATTTAAAGGCACCATTTTAACCATGGCCATCATGGGTACCTTTACCACCTGTTGTTGCAAAAAGAGTCACTACAGCTGAACAGATTTGGCAAAAACCGACTGTGATATTCATTCGCATGTTTACACTGGAATTAGAATTTGCTAACTTACATCGATATTGGATTTCCTTTCAGGTAGGCTTATTCAAAAGTTTCTACAGTAGCACAGAACAAACATACAGGTACATCTTGTTTTATCTTCAACCATGAAACATTTGCATTTTTGTTTTTATCCGCTGGAAATCCTCCATGCATCCCAAACATCCTCCAGTAATAAGCTTGTTTGGTGATAGGTGTCCAGCCTTATTAATGAACAACAGTTGATTTTGTGCCTCACTGTTGTCTTTCTCTCAATTTTTCTAGAGTTGAGGTAGAGTAAAAGAGGATGAGAAAGCATTTTGGAGGTTGAAAAACACATATCAGAGCAAGACTATTTTCTTTTCACTTCCCCATGTGAAGATTTTCAGTATTGGAGCCAGTGACCTGTGTGCCCTAAAGCCTGAAACTTTATCCCCTGCTGCTCTGTCTTCCTCCACACGAGATGGCGTATCATCCATCCACAGAGGCAAACACCAGGTGTTTGACAATGAAAAAAACAATAATACACCCCACATAGGTTTGTTTGTGCTTCCTGGTGTGACAGTGAAAAACTTCCTCCCCGCCTTGCTGTCAGTAATTGGTTCCTCCTGTCAATAAAAGGTTTACGTGTGTTTCATAGCTGACAGCAGCACCTGTCCTCGCATCTGATGTTCCCTCCTTTCCCTGCCTGCCTTATTTTTCTCAGCCCTTCTCTCACTTGAAATCCTTGTACCCCTCTCTTTATATTCCTACTGAGTTCCTTTGTTTTAACCTTTTTTATCCCCCCTCTTTTTTCTGTTTATATGAGGCTCATTCTACCCCTCATTCTCTCTCATTATCTATTTCCATCTCCGTTTCACTTCCTTAACAAGCTGCTTCCTGTCTGTCGGGCACAGCTGTTGATTACCTAATTACCTTTCCTTTCACACACACGCACAGACACACATCAGCACGTGGAAGCACATCCACTCTCCCACTCTTACACATACTCACATAAACAGAGAGAAAGATGGCTTGGGCTAAAGTTGTTGTTTACAATCAATCATGGAGGCTGTGTGCCTGACACATAGCTGTATTTTCTTTATATAAAAGATTCTTGATTGGAATGTGTGTGTGTCTGTGTATGTGTGTAGTTCTTTGAGAATGTGTCCTTATACTGTATGCATTATCAGCTTGTCTGAATATTAACATGTTGCACCTACTTTTAACCAGCCAGGCTTTTGAAAAGACTTCAGAAAGAAGTATAGCTTTCAGGTTGACAGTTTCTTTATTCATGGCTCCTCTTACAAGTCCGTTTTGGACCAAATAAGCTTTCTACCCCTGTGCATTAAGAAAAGGTCATAGAGTAAAATTGTACATTTTCATACTGCATGGCCTGATGTGACATTAACCATGACGTGAGGACAAGATACAATGCAGGTTGGGTAGAATACAAGTCGAACAATACAATACCCAACCAATTTTAACCAAATCAAATGATTAAGTAATATAATGTGATATGATAAGATAATAATGCTATATGATGAGTAACAGTATGTAGGAGTAGATACCCCATTATAAAATACCACATCAAACTATACCTTAGGAAATCAATGTATTGTATATAATATGATACAATACCATGCTAAAGGAGTCAATATGCTGCATATAGATCCAGACCTGCCAGCCATCACTTCAGATTTCTGTAGTAGTCTCATGCTTTTAACTCGTTCTCCTCTTGTACACCCAATTTGGAATTTGCCCCAATTATCTCCGATTTATCACAATTAAACCAATTACAGGCTCATTCAAAACTACTGTGTAGGACATGTGTGATCAGATCTGGCAACCCAGCTTGGCAGCAAGAAGCATGTACTAGTCACTAATTGGTGCATATATCGTTGCAGCTCTCTGCTCGGCATCACCTGCATCACCCTGTCAAGGTTGCCGTCATAGATGTCTGAATCAGGTCCAAAAAAGAAGAGATATGCCTCCAAATTCAAATCAGTTTGGAGCAATTAGTTTGTTTTTCTTGCTGTGGGTCATGTAGTTATTTAACAGGCATTTTGTAAGGTTTTGTATGTCTGATTTCAATACAGTATGCAGATATAAAGATGATGTTGGCGGGCATGTTTACAGTACAAAGCACAGACAAAATGCTGAGAGAAGCTCCCACTTTGTCAAGTCTAATGTTGGCAGGTATGTAGATTAATATATTACACAATGTATGATTTGCTTCCAAGCTATTTGTTACCGCTTGATACGATACCAAAAAAAAAAAAATTAATGAAGTATGACATTATGTGTGATGAAATTGAACAATATGATTAGATAAGATCAGATGGATTATTCAATATGGCACATGAAACGTCGCTTTATTGCACAGCACCATGAGTTGACTTGATATGATACATTACAACACAACATGATGCGGCATTTCAAGATACATTAAGATGTCATTTGGTGCAATACCACAAGACGCAAAGGGGTACAATACAACACATTATGACACAGTGGGATACAGTGTAGCTTGATAAGATACAATGCAATATCCTATGTGGTCAGATATTACAATATTATATATTAGGACAAGATATGATACAACATCTTACCATACAATGTAAGGCTATTATCTCATTCAGCACAGCTTAGTGAGATCTAGTACAAATACATCATATTGACTCAAATAAATCTTTACAATATAAAACAGTACAATGATATTAAATAACATATAGCTCTTGACCCAAAAAGAAAAGTTCTGATGATTCTGATTCTAACTCATGGATTAAGATTTAAGGAGCCTGTAGATCCAACTGAGTACATTATCTTTGTGTGCTCCAATTCAACCAACAGTCTTTAAACCTGTAATGCTATGAACTTAACTGGGCTTTTGCTGTGTTGTAAAAACAGCATATTTCATTTAAATATGGCCGACTTGACTTGTCATCTATTGGATGGTTTTCACCAAAGCACCCCAAGCAATTAATTGTTAACTTTGTAATCTTACATATTGTTTCATGTCAACTTTTGTGTTAGTCTGGCACAAAATTCAAGTCAAATTGAAGCTGAACAGGAGGCAAATAACTCAGTTGAGGAATCATGATTCTCAGACTTTCTCTCTCAGTTGCTGTATCACACTACTGAACCTGTTTTATTTCAGTTTTATTTCACCTCCTCTGTTTGCAAACAATAAGTTGTAATATTCTGGTGTCTCCTTAAGTTTAAGAGCAGCCCGTGGGTCCATCTTTTCATTTGTTTGGCTCAGATATTATGTTTTTATGGTTTAATCTATTTGCATGAACAAATGGCCAAAGCTGAAAAAAAGAGGATGTGCAATCTGTGCAGGTGAGGCATTAAAACTCTAATTGGTGTTGCAAAAAATACCTCACCCCTAGAGGAAAGAAGAGTCAACAACCAAACAACATCACATCAAACTGAACACAAGGGAGAATGGACAAACAGCAGAGTCCGTAAATAGCACGCCAGGACATTAAAGTATAGCTTAAAGCAGAGGACAGGGTGGTGTTCTGATGATAGGAGGAGTGTGTGTTTTAGCTCTAATGTTCATTTAAAGAGACGGGGAGGAAAAGAGTGTGTTGAACTACTTTCCATGTGTGTGTATGTGTGGGTGTGGGTATGTGTGTGTGTGTTAAAGTCTTTCTCATACACCGTGGCATATTTTCTACTGTTTACAAATATTGCTTTAGACAAGAACAATAGGTAGGACTTAAGAGGATTGTTTTTTCAGATTGAATCTTCCCTTAAGGATTTGACTTAAGCCCGGCCAATGATGCAAGTTAGTCGACTACAAGTAAAATCCATTTCTATCCCTTCGCCTCTCCGTCTCACTGCTATTTTTTCTTCCCTCTGTTTCGATCTTTTTCCTCCTTTCCCCATGTAATTAAATTCCAAGGTGTTTTTTTGGGGCATGAGATGGAGTACAGGAGTGCTCATTGCTGGGGAAAAACAACAAATACCAGATGAAATGGGTCACCTATTAAATGAAATGACAGCTCTGTCCCATTTCGCCCTTTCACACCCTCCCTTTTCCAGTCGCTATTGACTTTTCACCCTTTTTCTCTTGCTCCTTGCCACCTCATTTTAGCATCTCTGGAAACCTTTCTCTTTTTTTTTTTTCCTTTGGTCTATCCCTCTCTCTGTGATTAACGGCTCTGATTATGTGTGCCAGGATACCCATTAGCTTGGACACATGCAAAGGCCTCTGCCCTGCTTTCCATTACACACAAACACACTCACATTCACACACATACACACACACTTAGAGTTTACCATAACCCACAAACACGCACAGACCCACATTTGCACACACACTTCCTCTCTCACATGCAAAGGGAGGCACTAATGCTCGTGAGACTAATTATCAGTCAGGTGTGTCATCTTATATTTATTTGGGCCAGCGAGGTGCTAACAAGCGTTTCTCTTTCCTCTTTTTCTCTGTTTTGCCATCTGTCTTCTGTTTTTATTCTCAGTGCTCTTT
The DNA here is from genome assembly GCA_008086565.1 of Thalassoma bifasciatum. Classification (NCBI taxonomy): domain Eukaryota; kingdom Metazoa; phylum Chordata; class Actinopteri; order Labriformes; family Labridae; genus Thalassoma; species Thalassoma bifasciatum. Next base: position 404,286 of record RPOG01000314.1, read on the forward strand.
TTTCTCCTTCGTCTCCCAATTTTCTTCTCCCTCTCTCAGTCTCTCTGTCTGTCTTCCTCCTCCTTCTTCCCTCCTCTACCCAATACTGCTGAGGCAAGAGTTTTACAGGTTGTGTTCGGTGTCAGATCCAATGAAAAACTGCCAGAGACAAGAGGGTAAGAAAGAAGTGCTATGCTGCATTAAAATCAGATAGAAACAAAAGGTGTGGTTTTCTGTCAAGCTAATGCCGTGGGTTTTACCCTGGGAAAATGGTCTCAGCTGTCTCGCAGTGATATAGAGGCAAACATAAAGGTCTGTGGACTCTGACCCCCAGTTGGTATCGCTAACAAGACAAATAACCACTGAAAGTCTGATACAAACAAAAGAAAAGTGAATCCTTGAAGGCAGAGCACTTCACATGGCCTTTTGTAAAGCCCTATGAGGACGGTTAGGAACTGTATCACAGAATTGGACAACAAAAATGGAGTCTACAAGAAATTGACATGGAGTGACTAAAATTTTGTCATTGTTACAAGTCAGTCAAACTCAACCCCAAGCTATCTTTACACTTGACCTGCTCTGATATGTAACACATGTGGATAGAAGATATAAACAACAGTACTTACACACAGTTGAACACAAAGACACATGTGCAGTACATGCATGTAGACCAAACAGATGTGTGAGGATGAGTGGGTAGACATCACAATGTGTCCTCACATGCATGAATGGTAAATCAGGGTGCCTCAGTATAAGCGGAAAGCACACTAACATACCCACGGACAACTCTGAGTGATGGTTAAAAGCTGTTATTTATTTAGTACAAAGGTCATTTTGACATTTTTAGGCTGTAATTGAGAGAAACAGCCATGTTTTCACATGATATGAGAAAGAATTCCAGTTCAAATCAGTATTTAAGCATCCTATGCTCACTTAGAAATGAGTAAGCAAAATATTTGGGGGTCAAGTATATATATATTCCAGGTGCTTAAGTTGTTTAAGCTAAACTTTAAGCTATAAAAGGTCAACTTGATGAAAAAATCTGAGTTTGTTTTTGTTTTTAAGCAGAGAAAAAGAAATAACCTCCACCTCCGCAGGGACCTATTATGATATTTTAGCATTTGCTGTTAGCAGTTGTTTTCCCCCTAATCGGGAACTCGCTCATTCATTTTCCACTGGTTAAATATCTTGGCAACAGTGTTGTTTCTAATTCAGACTCTCCTGACTCATATGTGTGACCCAGGCGAGCTGGCTTTGGGTCACAGTGTTGCCAAAACTTCTCCCCTTAGGCTAAACATCTCTTCTGCTCTGATTAGCACATTAGCCTGCACGGACAAATGGCCGGGGACATTGGCATAGAAGCTACAGAAAGGGCATCGACCAGGGCATTTGGTGGCATTTTATGCTAGCCCACTGTAAATCGATGCTATCCTTAACAGAGGTAAGTGGCTGATAATGTGCTTTTACAGACTGCAGGGTGGGAGAGTGGACGATACTTGAATGTCAGATAGAAAGTGAAAGAACAGGGCTGTCTAAAAAAAGAGGAAGGTATGATTCAGCTAATTTACTTACAAGGTTATACATTGTTAGGTACAGCAGCCTGTTTCACACCACTACCCACACAAAAGCACACTGAATGAAGCTTTTATTAAATTATTAAGTTTTAAATTAATTCTAACTCCATCTCATTTTCTCATAATCACAGTACTTTGACTCTAATCTGCTAATTTGCTCTATCTCTTTTCTTTAAGTTTCTCTGTCTTCAAACACAGATAAAGTTTCTCTTCTTGGAGTTTTTGAGTGAGGGAAAAATTGTACAAGAAAAAGACAGAGAGGGGAGAGAAAGAAACAATAGTGACAATCTCTCGTGAAGCTGTCACAGTTTAAGACCCCTGTGATGAAAAGGGGATTTGGGTTGATACTTTTAATCCGTCATGCTGATGTGTTGGGTTGCTTTGCCCTCGAGCAAGGCACATGCCCCAGGATTAATCTCAAATGATCCTTGCAGACAGTCACTGATTCTCTCTCTCTCTTTCCCTTTTTCTCCTGTGGAAATACAGTATGTGTGCCCCGTGTGAAGAGGGCGACACACATTCATACTCTGAGGTTGTATGCACAAACATGCACTTGTTGAACCTTTGTACTTTGATTTAAAGGTTCATGGAAGACTTCTCCTTCTATGTTTTCTCTGTTTCTGTCTCCTGCACACGCTTTTTCAACCTTTAAAATCTGTACTTAAAAGTTCAAGGGAGATTAGTTTGAAGACTTTTTTCTTCTTTTTACATCATAGCACTTCTTTTCTTTAGCTTCTAATTCCTACTTTTTCTTACATCTCTCAACCCCTCAAGAACTTAAGTAGATAATCATATGTACATCCTATAAATGTGTGCGCGGGGATAAGCGGATACTTACATGAGACATACAATACATATACATATCAGCCTGAGAGTGTGATTTTCACTTTAAGAACCCATATTTCTTTAAACTTGCAAATGAGAAGATGTAGAAAAAATCATGGTGACTCCAGGTCTTGGTTAAGGATGTGCATTTTATTTTAGGAAAGTTTCTTTTGTTGTTGTGCCTAGATTTTAAGTATTGTGTGGAATACAAAACTATCTTGTGTCTTTTACTCTCTCAGCACCATTTGTTATTTGAGTGACAGATTCAGTGAGCCTTTTCTAGGTTTATGAACTCAATCTGAGTATCTCTGTATTGTCACACCAGCAAAATACCTACACAATTTATGACATTTTGGCAGTCAGGAATGTAACAGTCTTTGATTTTGGAACCTGAAGCCATGAACATGCCAATTCAAAAAGCCATTTTTACAGCAAAAAAAATTATGCAACCTTTGGAAATAGTGATATAAAAACTGAAAATTTTATTGAACAAAACTCTGGCGCTTAAAGGGTTAAACGTCAAGAAAAATCATCTTGCCTTATCATCTAGAGAGAGAAAGTCCAACTGGTTGAACATACCAAAAGTCCTACCTCTGATGAAGCAAAAACCAACCATAGCTTTGAGCTTGCCTTTGCTAATAGGACAAACTTTTTCAGCACAGTTTTGAGAACATTTGGAGCCATTGGCTGGCTGTTATGTAGATAGCAATGACTTAAAGTCCCACCATGTAGACAAAGTAAAACAAACATTTTTCAGATGGCAGACTTTCTGCTTCCTGCTCTGGTTCTGACTCAGACAGCTCAAACATACTGTTGGGGCTATGCAGCGCTTATTTCCACATGCTCTGTTGCTGTGTGCCGAGCCAGAGAGATGTCAATCAAAACCTGATCTTCCCACACAGAGCTGTGTGTTTTGAACTTTGCTTTCTGATACTTTTAAAGGTTTATTTTCATCCACATGTGTGCTGATGCTTCAAGAGACTCTCAACTGTGATATCATTTCAGTGTTTTCAAACCATTTCAAGCTGAATTTACAAATGTTTTAGAGGAGTTTTGGGCCCTTGTTCCTTTTGTTTAAAATCCAGGTAAAATGTCTGAGTTCTTCTAAAGGTTCCTGGGCTCCTTGAAAGTTCTTGCAGGGAAAAAAAGTCTATATAAGACACAGAGAGACCCACAAAGACAGACACCGTACCAGACAAAAACAGTTCAAGGAAAGTACACACACACACACACACACACACACACACACACACACACACACATATATATATAAATATATATATATAGGTATACAGATAGCACATTGGAGGCACACAGGATGCAAGTTGTGTAGAACACCCACTCCTATTCTTGTCTATGTCTCTAACTCTCTTTGAGCCTTCCTTCTCTCTCGTTTTCTCTCTCCCTCTTTCTTTCTGTCTTGTTCACATTCTGTATCTGTCACCCTCTGTCTGACTCCTCTCTCCCACTCTTTCCCCCTTTCTCAACCTCTTATTACTGTTGCTTCTAGCTCTCTCTCAACATACAACCCAGTCACTGTTTTCTCTTCCTCGCATCTATCTTCATCTCTCTCCCTTTCTCTTATGCTCCCTTTCTTATACACATACAGATTTGCAAAGAGCTCTCTGTTCCTTCTTCTAATTTTCTCTTCTCTTCACTCACGCTCCTGCGGCCCCCGCACTCCACTTGCCTCACTCACTCTCTCTCTCCCTCGCTTCTCTCTCGCTGTCTTCCTGCCTGCCCTCATTTTTCATCAGTAACTAATAGTGCTGGACTCACCACTTAGGCTCAGCAGAAGTGTGTGTGTATGTATGTGTGTGCATGCCTGTCACATTTGTTTCCTGAATTTTGTTCATCATGGATAATGCTTTTCAGGTCGCTAGGCTTCTTAGTAGCGAGTCAGTTAAAATGCCATTTTTAAGTAGTGTGGACACAGAATAAGAAAGTTGGGTAAAATGTGAAGGTTTTTATAAGGTTCTCAGGCTGCAACCAAAAGGCTGCATGTGGCATCTCTGAGGACCAAAGACTCTTAAAGTGGCATTCAACAGGTCAGGAGAAGTACAGCTCAGCCTTTTAGAACAACCACTTCACTGCAACTGAAGCAGCTGAGAAATAACCCTGGTGATCAGCTTTGACATGGAAACTAAAAATTTAAAACCGAAGCTCATACTGCAGAGTGCAGTTAGCCAAATGAAGATCAGAAGTCAGGGTGAGTCACAAAAGTCTACGATTCCTGCAATGACTTTTTACCTCCTCTTTATCTAACACTAGTTCTCCAAACTTTATGGTACAAACAGATGTAAACTGGTTGCCTTGGCAAATCTTCCACTAAGTACTTTTTGTCAGCAGAAATCCACTTACTTGTGACTTAGAGCATCACTGTCGGCTCAGCTGTGATACACAGTTTCTTACATCCTGATCCAGCTTGAAGCAGCATGAGGGTTCACAAACTGAGGAGTGCCGACAGTCATAATAAGACGCATGACTAATGTTGCATTTATGGGCCTAAGTGCCCTTCTGTTATGTAAGTATTGAAGAAGACTGAACCACAAATGTCCTTTATAAATCTGTTCAGATCAAAAATCTTAAGAAGTTGATTGATGAAGAACAGCTGCATGGAAAAACACTACTGACTCTGACCTAACAGATATTCCTCGTATCACCTTTAAACAAAGTAAAAAAAGTTCTAAAAGAAGATAAATATTTATTTAATTTACCTCCAAAACAAATGCACACTCAGACAAGAGCCACAATTTTACATCTACAGCTAATGGTGCTCGTGGGAAATGTAGGCGTAAACTCAGAATCAACCCAACTTAAAAACTCCTCACACTGCCTTTAAGAAAAATAAGGGTTTCATCTCACTGAAATTGATTTACAGATTGACTCTTTGCTTTACCCGTGACGTAGATCAATTTGCAGGTGCCGGTTTTGGATCTTTTGATGCACCAAGTCATTCAGGATTGCAAATTTGCACATAAAATACACTTTAAAATACACTTTATCCGGCATTGAAATAAGCCAAAAGCCAAGGTGTTAAACTCAGCCTCAGACTTTGATCAATCTGGTCTGAATTAATGTGCATTAGGAAGTTTGTGTGAAAGTCAAATAAAGAAAAATTGTTTGCTTAGCTGACAATCCCTGAATAAACAAAGTTTGAAAAGAAAAGCAGTGCTGCTGCTCTCACTCCTACTAATTCTTCAGAAGTCAGGAGAAAGTGAGGTATTGATGGACAACAAATCTGCTTCCAACATGCACTTTCTCTCAGCGTGTGAATGTGAGTGTGTGTGTGTGTGTGTGTGTGTGTGTGTGTGTGTGTGTGTGTGTGTGCGTGCAGCATTGATCTAAGGAGGCAGCTTCTATAAATTCAATCAGACCTATCCATTCTCTGGCTGTTGACTTTTAGCTGCCTGGCTCCCACCTTGAGAAGCATGGCTACTTTTATGGAGATAGGCCATTCATTTTCCTCTCTCTTTCTCTCTCTGAAATCCTCTCCATTCCTCTCTTTCACCTGCACATTGACTTTTCATTTTCTGCCTCCCTCTGTCTGTCTGTGATTTGTTATTTCTCATCTGTTTTTCCCCTCTCTCTTTCTGACTGAGGTGCTATTGAATCACACCAGCATGTATATAGTGGATGGCAATCCCAAACTTTAACAATGCCTCACCTTTTGCATCCAAAACTCAGGACACAGTCATCTTTACCAAAGGTGACTTTGCATTTAGAGTTAGGGAGGGATAAAAACAGGAAGCCTAAGTGCTAAAACTGTCCACAGAGTGAGAAGAATGTCATATTTAATAATCGTTAGCTTCATTTAAATGAATTAAACCTCTAAATATTTCAATATCAAGTTCATGCTGTATGTAAAATATTTCCTACCTTCCAGTATTTTGGCTCAAATGCTTGCAGTTTGTCAAACTTTTGGACGATCATATTGTTGCAAAGTCCATTTGTATGCATCTACTGGGTTTAACCTTTCCCAGTTACCCAGGGACACTTGGCTGTGCACACTTGCTCTTCTGCAACATCCAACATAATATTTACACTCTTTGACAGATTCATGCATGTAAACTGCTTGTGCAACCCGTCAAGGACTGTTAGATATTTAGTCTTTGGGATGGTTTCGACTTTCTGTGCTTCATGAAAGGGCATGCGAACGAGTGAGAACAGATAGTGTTTGGCTCAAAGAATGTGGCTTTGGGATAAAGTAAAAACAAGACAGAAAAAGGCATGGGTATGTAACATGATGACCAGTCACACCAATCACCCAGCTGTCATAAATACTTGATTCTGATTGGTCCAAACCCAGGATGGGCCTGTCCAGAGGGAAACACAAATCGTTTGACTTCATCATTAATGAAAATGAAAAAATGTTTTTTTTTATTTGCAATTTGGCTTATAGTCATACTTTTTCCATGGAGGCACCAAACTTTCAGTCTAACAAACCTTTTTTGGCTGCATCAACAGAACATTTGTAATACAATAAAATCATCTTAAATGGACCAACACAGATGAAGGTTACATGAAATAGAACCCTGAGTAAATGTGACAAGGCCCAGACATTTCAGTCTCACCCTGTCATGATTTTGTATGGCATAACCACCTGCTCACTGTATATTACAGTTATCATAACCTATGGAATTGATGTAGGGTGCAAAACTTCCTGCATGACTGCCCTTTGACTAGACATTATCCTTTATTTAGTTTAACATTTTCTCTTGGCTTGAAAAATCTCAGCTGAAATCCTGTCATTTTTAACACCAGTTTCACCCCAAATGTGAGAAGAATTAATGTTTGAGACAACTTTTAATTTTTTCTATTCAATTTCAGGTAGTTTTGTTACACCTTAAAAGTCCACAATGTCTCTGTATTGTTCCAACCTATGCCTTGAAAAGTACATTTTTCTGTACATATGTTTTGGGGTTTTTTTTGCTTGTTTGTTTGTATTCCCCGTATCCATAGAGATAAGTGACACAACAAGCAAATGCCTAAACAACAGTACAGCAATTATCTCCAGTCCTGAGTTTTCCTGGAGTCTCCAATGTTTTCCTCTCCCCACCTCCCATCTTCTCTTGAATTCTCAAAAGTTCTGATTCTTTGATGACCCATAAGTGACAGGAACATGACAAAGATGAGCAGCAACACTCTTTATCTGAATATTCAAAATTGCTGCTCATTGTCATCATGTTCCTCTGACCTGCATGTTCAATCTCTGCCTGCAAACCATTATTTTTTTGGATGACAATGAAGTGGAAATTTAAAGGTTGAAGCCATTATCACCCCGACTTGTCTGTCCAAAAATAGTTAAAAGCAGTATGCAAGGTTATAGCAAGGTGGAAGCTGCTCATGCTCAGGACTATACAAAACTCAGAGCTAGATAAGCTTCAGGCTGAATAACTCACTTTCATAAATGCTTTAGGATATTTAGCAGAAGATAACTTTCTGTTTGTATTAAAATGTGAAGTGTAGTACCCTGCCTGGAAATATTAAGGAGTTTTGGTATCCACAGCTGCTGCTTTTGCCATCTGTTCATTGTGTGAATGCTGTCGGTGAGTCTGACTTTGTCTTCTTCTTCAAAATGTCTCATCAAAGGGAATCAAAAGTCCACTTAAAAGCATTTCTCTGTCACTCTCTCCTCTCTATCTATGTCTCCTACTGTCTCCCCTGTAAAGTGACCTGTCTGCCTGCCACTCTAATCGACATAAAGTGTTCTCGAGGTGTCAACACACACAAAGTGTCCTAGCGTTTCCTTGCCAATTGACTCCTAGAACACTGTGTGGGAGTGTGCGTGCTCACATCTGTGTGTGTGTGTGTGTGTGTGTGTGTGTGTGTGTGTGCGTACAAAGACCTTTCTGAAAGCCCAGCTCTGCCCTATACAGGACATGGATGTTGGCAGGAGGTGTCATTTGAGATGCATTTATGCAAACACGCAAACATGCATCCCAGATAGGGTATTTAGGGTTGTCATATCACGAGGCAATCTAGTTTTTGTCTTCATTTTCTTTTCCTTCCTCTTGAAACCTCATACTTTTATCTCTTTCTTATTTCTATGCTCCCTTCTCCCTCCTTTTCCTCCCTGACCCTGATGGTTTGATCGACAGGGTCACTGGTGTGAGCAGGCAAACCGATCCTGCAGGCATGTTTCACACCGCAGCAAGACCACTTACCATTTGACATACGGGTGCTTGGGGCATGATGGGAGCTTGGCATGTGGCCTCCAAACAGACTTGATGCACATGAAGCGAAACTGCATGCTTTTACAAACATGCACAAGCAGTATGAAGCTACAACACACACATGCCCATGCTTGTAGGTGTGATTGTGTCAAGTCCTTTAGCTCCTACATGGCTGCTTTTGGTGTAGTTTGGGACCAAAAATGAACTTCTCTTTCTGGCTTCCCAGCATTCCTCAACTGACTCACCCTGTCTCTACCTCCATCACTGCCTGTTCCTATCTTTTCTTATGTATTCTACCATCATACACATGTGCAAACACACACGCACACACATTCTCACGATGAACACCACCACCCTCTGAGCTGTCAGGCAGAGGAAGCAGAGAGGCGAGGAGCTTGGCCTTCTGGGAGTTGGTGTTTTCTTTTTTCTAAAGGCCTGACTGGGCCCTGGGTCTGCATGGCTGACAGGCTGGATTTGATACCTGGCCTGATTCAGTCACTCTGTCCTCTCCGCCCAGCTTGGCCCGGCTCAGTACATCATGGCACGGCTCAAATGCCCCTGTGTATACCATTTGCGGCTAAATATATGCGAGGCACAATCCTAAAAGTAGTGATGCTTGGATGGAGGATGTTTATATGAAAAGAGAAGACTCCGCTGGGGGGTGTATTATCTAAAGGCCTCTGTGAGATGTCATTTTATGTTTGGGGATTATCAGCACATTAAAATGGATCATAAACACTTGCAATTTCTCTTTAAAGTTTGCCTGCTCAAGATGAAAGCATAAGAGGTATGACTTTGTAAAAAGAAAAGAAAATACGAAGGTTTATGCAAATATAAATCACAGCAAATAATGGCCTGAAATAACAGTTAGGGGGAAGATTAGCATAATGATTTTTTGTAACATCAGTGGTGGCTTTGTTGAAGTCAACTATGGCAATTTTATGATGGCTGCAATGCAGTTAAAACCAAAGTACTTACATAAATTTTAGCTGATAATTAAAAAAAAAATATTTTTGTCTTACTTGAGCTTCTACTCCAGTGGAAATTTTGGAAGGTCAACAAACTCTATGGTAGACTGTTTATTGGTGACCTCTCATATTGTTAATTCAGATGAATTGAAGTGTAGCACATGAAACCTGTAAGTGCAAAGACATTGATAGGGTTTGTTAGAATCTATAAAAAATGTAAAATAAACAACTTGTGCTATGCCAACCCCTGCTCTGTGTTCACCACCTTGCAGGGCAGCATTCAGTCTATAACCTCTTTTATTTCCCAAGCAAGCCAAACATATTGGTAGGCTTGTTCTGATCTGATAACAGAATAACTAAAATCAAACTGTAGATTGAACAACACTGACAAGTCCCAGTTTGTTCATTCCAACAATAACCACAGGTGTTTTAGTCAGTTAAACAAAACTGCAAATGCTTGGGTGTAAACTAAGCTAAAACCCATAATTTCATCAAAGTTGCTTTCAAGTTTCAAATTGCTGTTACTAAACTCTGTACTTGACTCTGATTGGTTCAAAACCAAATAATCATACTTCTTTCTCAACAGCAAAAGTGATACCAGGGACACCCTGGTATGTCATCACACCATTGCCCAACAAGACTATTGAAAATGACAGTTAACCTCCTAAATTGTGAAACTTTATCACACAAACGTGCGTTTCCATGGGCAACAGGAGTAGAGCTGGTGAGTTTATTTGAGAGTTAGTTCAAGTAATTGAACTTTCCACCCTAATGTTAGTTTATCCCCCAAGTTGGCGGATAAGAATCTTGAAAGAATATTGCGGTATAAATGTGTGTCAGTATAAACATGTAAAGTGAACAGGTGCTTGGGACTAGGCTCTGATTTGCAGAACCACCCATTCACGATACATTGTCCCTCACTGAGCATAATACTCACTCACTATGGTGGAAAAAAGTCTTTGCTTGCTTTTGGTAAAATTGTGTCAGGTTTAACGCCCAGGATTTAAAAGGACGCGTTGCATGAATATTTCAGAAAAGTTCCTTGTTACATGTTGGATACATTAAATGATGCAAGGAAAAAATAAGTTTAGTTTCTTTCCCTCATTGTAAACACTAAGCCTTGTTTTTTGGTACTATTAGTTGCCCTGTAAACCCAGTTTCAGAGGGTGTTTAGTAGCTTTTAGAGCTTCCCTTGAGTGTCTCTTAATTGCTACTCTAGACTCTCCTTTTACCCTTCCTCTCTTCTCCTCTCCCTATCCAAGCATCTCCTTAGCATATTTTAATAGCAGAGTCTAATAGTGGAGGGTTGGCCTTTTATCTCTGCTCTTCTCTCACCCTCTATACTTCTCTCAAGCCTCCTTTCCTCTTCTTTCCTCTCTTTTCTCCTCAAACCAGTGTTTTTTCACTCTATTTGTTGTGATAAATGACTGTTAGATGTGATTTCCCCAGGATCATATCTCTCCCAGGGCCACACACCATAATTAGACGGAGTGATTAATAATTCATTCCTTCTCTTTTTCCTCTTTCCCAGTCTCTGTCAAAGTGTGTATATGCGAATCTGTGTGGGCGTTTAGGAATCCATCAAACTGAATAAAGCTAGCAATTGAGGCATTTTCTATTTTGATGCCAAAACAATAAAAAAGTAAGTTATGATAAAAACAATAAGAATGAGTTTACTGTAGACACAAAGAAATTACTCAAAAGAGCAACGCAAAGGAGAAATAACTGCAGAAAGAAACACAAAAGAGTTTCCCCAAAGACACACACAGCTGTGTGAATGTGTCCCATCATGCCACCCACGGATAATTAATTTAATTTTCTTCACTGAAGATGAATTAGAGCCATGACATGGCACACACACTCATTTGTACACAAAGTCTTCTCACGCCGTTAGAATTCATGTGACACAAAATTTCTGGATGCGTGTTTGAAAACGACACAATCTATTTTTCTCACCTCAACAAGAGAAGAAACTTTTCCAGTTTTATCCGCAGCACTATTATCTTAGATGATCTGATTGTGTGACAAGTGTGATAGAAAGATTCTATCTTTTATTCTGTTCTGATAAAAGTCTACCTCCCTGTCTGTACTGATGTTGTAAAGTATAATGAAGTTGGTGGGTGTTTATCTTTTGTGTGATTGGCAAATGTTAAAGGTTATATTTTGATGCTTTTAGCTCAGTTTCTGCTTTGTTTTCTAGCTAGGTGTTTCATTTACGGACATCAAAGACCTGTGAGAAATAAGACCTGCTGAGGGAAAAGTGTCTTGACAAAGAATCTGGGGTCACTTTGTTAAAGAAAGTGAGATTTCAAATGACAAGGAAATATTCCTCCTCCATCTTTTCACTCATGTGTGAGTTAAGTTGCTCAGGTTTTGCCTCACATGATTTCATGAACAACACATATACTCAATATAGAATGGCATGAATTAACTTGTATACAACATAACAATGACATTGCACTTTGCAAAGTTTCCAAAATGTTTGTTAAAGAAAACAAGATTTGAGTTTTACTTGATCAAATTGAAAGGCTTCTGAAAAAGAGGCAATTGTACTTTCCCATATTTCAAATATGACTATAGGATAGCAATGCTGAATGGATAAATATGCAGAATTTCAAAGCAACGCACATTGCGATGTTGTAGCAATCTGTGAATCCGTCTGATAACTTCTCAGAAAGGCCTGTTATAGCAATGGGACGAGATCTTCACGAGAACCTCACTAGACCAATGGAAATGATGATGTCATCACTGAAGAATTGCCCAACAGGTTTAGGATATATGGAGGAGCAGGCCTCAAACACCACCCATAGCTCCACCCCCCACAGGCCTCCAGAAGTCTGACCAATCAGAAGCAAGGGGGGTTATGGTGTGGGCAGCTTTAAAGAGACAGCAGCTAAAACCACCCCAAAGGTCCTGAGTTGACAGGATCACTCTTTAAACTCTAAAACCAAAAGCTGACAGACACATTCACACTATCAGGCTCAAAGAGGAGTTATCAAACCAGGTCAATCACGGCTGGGGGTCATCTTATTGTAGATGGAAGAAAGTGGAAATAAAAACCCAGTGGCTGCTCCACCAATCAGACACGTTCATCTTGTGGATCCTACTACCCTAAAGCAGTGCTTCTACAAACAATAGATTTATTACCCAAGAACTAAACATAGACCCTGGATCCTGCAGCATATAGCTCCCAGAAGAAAGTTCCTACAATCAAAAAAAACATCTTTGCTTCTGAGAAAACACAGACGGGTTACCAGACAGACAACATGAAGCCTAGAAAATACCATCTCTTTAAAATTACCAACATCTGACACTATCTCACACATTAAGTTACTGTGTCAGCAAGTCACAGAGTTTCTAGTCACACGTAGAAGATTTTGCAAGGACTTGGAATCTTACTGGGCAATCTACTGCGAGACTTCATCTGCACTCATCACCCCTGTTTAGGGCTATGGCTAGCTCACCAGCTGGCTAACACTGCAGTATCCACTTAGTGTGTCAACAATGAGAGGACAAGTCACACCCTCTCCACAACTTCCATGATTTTTAACATCTTTTTTTTTCTTCATCAATAGAGCTGTGTGTTCTTTTACTTATCTGTTGTGTTTGTCTTGCTGGGTTGTAGCTTTCTATTTGATGAAGGCTCTTAAAGTTTGCTGACTGTGAATAGATTGATTCATATGATTTGTACAGGATGAGACCAAAGACCTGCAATAATATTAAAGGTCAATGTCAAGTGCACCTCATATCAAATGACAGATCACGAGTTTGCATCTCAACTTGCATCATTTTATGACTTTGGAGATTTGTCTGTGATCTTGAAAACTGCTCAAAACGACATCATGTAAGGTAAAAATAAGTTTCACTTTCAAGAAAAACATGCTTCCACCCTTTTGGAGAACTCTCTACTGCTTGAAAAACTTTTAAATCTTTCCTCTGGGTTTTGCTGTCGTAATCTTTTACATCCTATCTTTTTCATCCTTCTACCGTCATGCCCCATGACATGAAGCTCTTTCAGTCATGGGCCTGCGAGGCTGGTCAGTGCACCTGAACAAAACACATCCAAGTCAAGCTTCTCACTCCTCTTCATAATGTCTTTCATTGAAGAACATCAAAGGTCTTTACTGCCTTTTGTGCTTCTCAAAACTGTACATATTATGCGTCTATTTGCTAATCTTAGCAGTCCAAAAAAATTCTTTATCCTCTCCTTTGGTTTCCTTTTTCATATTCTGTTTGTTGTCTTTCCCTCTCCAATTCTTTTCTCTTACTTCTTTGAACTTTCTCCACCCCCTCCCACGTGACTTATTTTCTCACTTTTACTTTACTTTTCTTCAAAGCGTTTACAATAGCCAAACTAATTGTTCTCTTTACATTTCCCCCCTACATAAAAAGTAGATTAGATTCTTTATACTCACAGTTAGATTGGTATAGATATCCTCTCCAGAGTGCAAGGAATATAATAAGTAAACATAACTGGTCATTAAACAGTGGGAAGGCCACTGGAGGGAAGTTTGCAGCCATTCCAATGTTTCATGTGGCTCCATTACCAACAAAATAAATAAAGAAACAGACTGTATGCAGGCCATTTTGCATATGCCACGGTTAATGTTCACTGTGGGAGTTGAGTCGTATTCAAGCAAAAAGCCACAAGACGCAGATTACTTAAAACCCTTTTGGCTCTTCGTAAATCACACCGTGGAGTGGATTATTGCTTTTTATAGAAAACACTACTGAGATGAAATGTCTCAATTTTCATTTTCTTTCCATAGTAAAAATCAGGTGCATGGTGTGCAACTTTGTGAACAGAGCCAGCAGGAGTCCCCCAGAAACTGTTCAACTTTAAGTGGTGGTAATTAAATGTTAACATTATGATGATTACAGTCGTTGTTTTGGTCTCATTTTACAACCCTCTCATTACACATGCATTAAAGACACAAATGTTAAAACTCAGAAACTGCTTCTACACGCTGTTTTTCAAACAAGGGTGACCTCTGACCGCGCCAAAGTGAAGAAGAAGTGTCCAATCAAAGCGCAATACACTCAAACAGAAACAGCCAGGTGATTGTCAAAGGGGGAAATGGTCTGCACCCTTTCTCACCTTTCCTGCAAATAGCCTCACATTGTTTTCCTCTTTTTTTCTAAACAAAATGGCCATTGCTCAAACATATTAAAGAAAGAGATCTTATTTTTATCTCAGCAGGACTAAGTAAACCATATCTCAGGATCAGTGTCCTCTCTTCTTCAGACATATAATGTAAGAGGAGAGAAGTATCGGAGAAGAAGCAGGAAAAGCAGAGATGGATGTGATATGTTGAGCTGCATTAAATCAATATCTGATTACAGATACTGGGGAGAGGTCAAAGTGCGTGTCCATCAGTGTGTGGGAGCGAAAAGACAGGTTGTCAACTTTGGATTGTGGTTAGGATACGGGTATCTGATCTGCAGCTGCACTTGTGGTGGGTTGTTTTATTTTAAAAATGCGTGCGTCAGTATGTTTGGGCTCTTGTTGTTGGTAGCTGTCACTCTGCTTTTGCACCAGATTTCTCACAAAGCCTCCACAGATCGATATTGTGAGTCTGTGTGTGTCTGTGTGTGTGTGTGGTTGTAATTGTCGAAGTGGGATTTGAGAGCAATAGGAACCAATAAAGTGTAAATCAGAGCAGATGTGGTCTACACCAAGTTTTGTATTACTACTAGAGGAAGAAAACCCTGACTCTGACAGTAACACCGAAGAATTTCAGAGAAAAGTTTGTCTTTTAATCATAATGAAAAACTTATTTGCTGAACACTGAAAGCCATTTTTCAACCTCAAAGTCTGTTTTCAGCCCTTTTAGAGAGAAAGGACTGATTTATTTCTTTTTTCCAGCAGCAATTCCTGCTTAATATGTTCCACGACATAAACTTTGAAACCTTCTGGCCTTTTCTTTGTCTTGTTAAAAGGTTCCTCGGTCTTTAGAAGTATATGAGCCTTAGCTCTCACACCATACGCTGATGATTATATGTAATGACATAAGAGCACTGGAATTATCAGCTTTCAAAGAAAAGGTGGTTATCAGGAAATTGAAAGGTTTCAGTGCATCATGGGTCTTTCAGGGGCAAGGCACATTGTGTTTTCTTTCGCTTATCAAAGCATTTTTCACATTTTTCTCATGCTTTGAACCTTTTAAAGTGTCCTTTTTCTTATACATATGAAGCAACAACATGCTTTAATTATTGAAGTTAGTCCTTGAGTAGTTGGCCTGGATTCAAATCCACCTATCCTGCAAGTCTCTTTAGCAGCTTACTTGCCCTATTCCTTACCCTGTCCTCTAGAAACAAAAGTGAAAAAAAAAGTTTATAAAAACTGAAAAAAAAGAAATATAGAGAGAAAAACGGTCGTAAAGTTTCCAACAAGTTAAATGTGACAAAGTGCCATTTCGCTTATTTGGGAAGGAAATATTTCCTTTATTATGATCTGCCATTTGGTTTTTGTCACAAACCTGAAGATATCAAACAGGAAGTAGCTTGTTTTTTTAGTAATTATAATTTGTGGATATACTTATCTCAATACTTATTACTTGTACTTATCTAAATCACTATCACTAATCGTCTCCCAAATAGTCACAAGAATAAAGATGATGAATATGAGAGACTGGAAATGTCCACCCATACTGTTTAAATACAGTTTCCAACATTTTATTACTCACAGGCCAACTCTGACTCAAACATACTGAAAATGAGCCTCTTCAACTACCACTTTGATCAAAGAATACCAGGAAAGACGGAAACTGAAGAAGCAAATCTTCATCATTCACTGCTTTGTGCTTCATGTTAAAACAGCTGTTTTGAGCCCTGTATTATAATACATTTAAGTTTCATCGCTTCTACCTCTTTTTACATTTAAGATAAATGCAGGATAAGAATCTTAAAATTTAGACTAACTAGGACACCAACTCCCATGTAGTCAAAACGTAACTTTTATTATTCTGCATCTGGTCCCATTTGCTTTCCTCTTTACGTTTAAAACTTGCAAGTAAACTAAAACTAGAGCTCAGCAAAGCCTTCTACCGTTTGTACTCAGTTCAGTGAAACCCAACTGGTAGGCGAGACTTTGGTGTAAAAAACAGCCAATTTTTCCTGACATTTGGAAATCCTTTAAAGAAACCGAGTGACAATCTGTCATTTGATCAGAGTCCCCGCTGAAGTCACTTGCTTTTGGAAACCAGGGTTATTTGAGGTAACTGAGTGGGAGGAGATGAGTCGGACTTAATGAGATCTTCAGAGATATGAGGAGGGGAATTCACTTGTTAACAGCACATCATCTGTATCTCATCATGGTGATAATTCACGTCTTGTTATTTTGCAGCAATTAGAAAAAGCAGAGCAGCTCTAATGGAGTCTAATGCTGGGAACCTTGCTGAGATGTGAAAGTATTTCTCAATTTCTTTCTTTCATTCATTCAAACTGTATTTCTCTCATTCTCTGTGGCTGTCCTGTTTTAGTCTTCTTTCTGAAACTCACTTGCTCTGTCTTTTTTACTCTCCTGATCTTCTCAATCTTATTATCTTGTCACGGACTCACCCACAGCAGTGACAGTTATTTAAGATAACTGCGTTTAAACAATTGATGTTTTTGTCATTGCAGCTCCTCACACATATTCCAGATCATTGGGAAACTCAATAACTTAAAATTAAGTACAAAATTTGGACTTTTTTAACTTGAAGTAAGTCTAAGGCTCTGAGTGAGTCATATTCCAGATCAAGATGCATGTGATTAATTAATGGCAGTGCCATCTTAAAGCTCTTGAGGCCCGGCTGAATGTACCCCCTGCCATCCTCCCTGAGTTTTTCTGCTGTCTGCTGCTTAAAAAAACAGAAAATTAAATATATAAAATACTTTTGAAAAAGTAAAAAATACAAAAACATGACACTTGGGAGACCATTCGAGTATGCAAAGGCGTACACACAGGTGCAGACACACACTTGTGTCTTTGCGCTGAGCTTCTCTTAAAAGCATTTGCATGTTTTATATCGGTGCAGAACAGTGTGGGGGGTCTGTGTTTATCCTCTTTTGCGCGTGTATGTGTGTGTGGTAGAAAGGCAAAAGTGTGCGTCACTGTTGTTAAACTGAGGCAGAGAGTGTGTGAGTGGTTTTTAAAAACAGAGTTGAACCATAAAAGCAGACAATGAGTTTTCAGGCATGTGTGTGTATCTGTCTGTGAGGAAGGAGACTATCGGTGCTCGAGGTAGGGGGTAGGTATGAACAAGAATGAGAGGAACACTAAGAGATGGCATAGGTGTTTTTTGTGTGTATGAGTGTGTGTGTGTGTGTGTTTAAAACTCAATGGGGGGTCTGTGCATGTCAGAGAAGGGCCTATGTGCAATCAGACTACCGCTATGCCGGGGAATAACCCATTACTTTCCATCCCACCACAGCTGTGTCTGTGTGTGTGGGAGAGCAAGATAGACAAGAGAGGAAGATGCAGTTCATGTGTAACTTTTGTAGCCTGCTCATAAACCATATTTCTGTGCTCAGAACAGCTGGAGTGGGGAGCACTCAGAGGACACAGACTCTAGTCAAGGCTAGGACACAGTCCTAAATGAAAAAGATATAAAAGCCCAGCCTCCTTTGTGTGGTTGTATTTGATCACCACCAATACATGTGCAGAATTACTGAATAGTTTTTGCAATTGTTCTTACAAACAATTGTGCCCTCACAGAGAAGAAACATTTATTTCATTTTCATCTCTACTCATTTTCTCATCTGAATTAGTTCTAAACCTCAGATAATGTAGTTTGCAAGGCCCAATGCCACATGCACTTTTATCCCTTTTCCAACGGGATGCAATGTGTAGTCGATTGTAAAAAGGAATACAATGAGCAAAAACTTTACATTCCCACTATGTGTATTTCAGCAAATCATGCGCATTTCACAGGTCATGTGTCTCAAAAAAAACAACAACAACAAAAAACCAATGACGTCTGAAATTACCCACACATCATATCCAACCCAAAGGTAAAAACGTATACGTGCTGCAGCCCATCTAAATGAATTGAATAATTGAAGAGGAGTATCGTGCTTTTTTTCAAAGCTAAAAATGGAGGTAAAGTAACAATGCTAACAATGTTGATACTCAACATGCAGGTTCATCTGTTTGTAGACTCTTAAAATGATCTACTCCGGAAATCATTTGAGCTCTTCACAATGCTTCCTGAAATTTTGTCATCTCATATGGATCTCCTTTCTAGTTCAAGACACAGTGGAGGGGAGGTCCACAAACACCAAGGTCTGCCTCAGACAGGCCTTCAGAGGGGCTGGCCAATCAAAGGGCAGAGGGTCTGTGAAGTGGAAGCCTTAAAGAGACAGCAGCTAATACAAAGTGCTTTAAACAGAGAGTGAAATAAGTAAAAATAAAAATAAGGACTTTTTTTGAGTTCCTCTGCAGCTCTTGAGTCCTAAAGCAGTGAGAGCAAAAGTTAAAATACATCTCAGAGTCTTTTGGACTTGAATCCAGGTCAAGTCATAACTTCTGAAAGCAGGACTTGAGTACTTGTCCAGGTCTGGACATCACAATAGTTGCAAAACAGGCCAAAATGCATTAACTTGACACTATATAAAATTGTATAAGGCAACAAGAACAAAAGTGCCAAGAGTAATTTTTTACTAACACAGAATTTTGTGCATATTGTCTTCTTAAGGTTTTTGTTTCCAGCTTGGTGGGATCTCTCTTTTGAAACATGTGTTTGTTGAAATTCAATTGGCAAAAGTAAAAATAAGTATATGACAGATGTAATGGAGGACAAAAGTGGAAATGTCGTGGAATATGGTTATCGAGCAGCATCATCTGAAAAGGCTGACCTATGTACCGGTGTCAGTGTCTTTCTTTCGCCGCTCAGCACTATTGATCCATCCTCTTACATCCTCTCAAGTCTCACCTTGAGAGGATGTGGTTTGGTGTGTCACATGCACACGCTTTAATGAATGGAAATAAGTCAACACATCACATGCTTAGAACTTAAGCCTGATGTAAAGAGTCTGCGTGACTTAGCCAGTGTGTGTATGTGTATGAAGCAGTGTGTGTTAGCTTACTGTGAGCGTGTGCATGTCTCCTTTGTTTCTGCAAACTCATCCCCCTAGAGTCCCGGTGTCCTCTCAGTGACAACCTGAGCGTATTCTTGACAGCTCAGGTATACAGAGACACACCCTTGTACAAACACTTTCACACACATACATAGATTTACTTGCATTTTGTGTGCTCTACCAATAAAGATGATGAAAAATATTAAGTCCTTTTATGAAAGAGTGGCTGTTCATTGCCAAGCTGGTTAGTTCTGTTCAATAAAAGAAACTAAAATGAACATTACAAGGCTCTCTTCTTTTCAAGTTTCATCATTTTTCCCTTTAAATAAGTCTGTTTGCGTGTAAAGAGTGTGTTTCTGAATATTTTAGTTGTGTAATCTCCAGCTGTGCCTCATGAGAGTGTGTGTTTCTCTGTGTTTCATGAGTGTGTGTGATCCTTTGTGACAATGAATTGCATTATTTTCATCATGTGTTGTGTGAAAAGTGAAAGCATGTGTTGGGTCTACTTTTAGCAGAATACATTTCACATATTGTCCTGTGTGTGTGTGTGTGTGTGTGTGTGTGTGTGTTTTTCAATGCTCAGTGGAGGTCACAGCAGGATCACAAACATCAGTGGGGGTTTGCCTTAGACCTAGACAGTGTGTCTGAGAAAATCAATTTCCATGTATTAAAAATGCTGATTTACATATGTGTCAGGGTGAATTTGTGCACTGTGAGAGCTTCTTTCATGAGAGAATATTATTTTAGTATTATAGAATAAATTTATAGGGAATAAAAAAAATTATGCATTTCAGTTTGAGCTGTTGAAAGATGCATTTCTGTTCTTCCATATTTATCCAAAGCAGTTAAAACACAACAGACCAGCTCATAAAAAAACAATTATTGAGTTTGGAGTTTTTTGTGTCTTATCATGCTTCCTTGTTGGTCCTACCATAGTGTGTAAAAGAGCATCCTTCCTCTCTGTCCGTCATGTGTTTTTTTCCCATTTCCCGTGACATTAGCTCTGGTAACCGATGGCAGATATCTGACAGCTGGTCAGTCGAGGCTAAACCAGGTTAAAGCGACTCGGCAGGTGTGTGCGCCGAATGAATGGATGATGCCGTGTGTGCACTGAAGCACTGGAATTAAATGTGAACGGCTGATGGACTTCAAGGTTGGGGGTGAAACACACACACACACACACATATGTGCACACAGCGAAACACACTCTTTCCTCAGCACACAGTTTGAGGTTGTCTCAAACCAAACTGACAGAGGTTGTCTGCGATGGTGCGTTGCATTCCTGCATCCAGCTGTCACACACACACACACACATGCGTACATCCTCTCTCTCTCTTACACACACTCTCACATACACACAGTAAAGGTGATGGTGGGTGATGGCTGTGACAGTGTTGTCGGCCTGTGGTTCCGCCTGGCATCGTCTTGCCTTTACTTCTGTCTTTCTCTGTCTCCCCGTTCCAGCTAACACATCTCTGACAGCTGTGTGTGTCTGTGTATTAGAGAGAGAATGTGTGTGTCCTTCCCTCTGTCTCAGATATCATTTTTGCACACTTTCTCTCTCTCTCTCTAATGCTCTTTCAATACTACTTTCATAATCAGGGTTTAATTTTTTTGTTCTATTCCATAAATTTGTTTCCTCGTCTCTGTTTTGCACTTCTCTTGTATCAGGTATTCCCTCCTTCTGCCTCCCTTTGTGTCACACGCATACACCTGCTGTCAGCCAGTGGCTGTTTGGGTGCTGAGGGGAAATGCTGCAAGTGACAACTACCTCCAAGCAAAGAGAAAATTTTTCCTTATCCTCTTTTTCTTGTCTTCCTTCCCTCTCTATCTTTTCTTTTGTGCCTTCTTTGCTCCCAGGGGATGTTCCCTCTCTTCTTGCCCGTGGTGCATGGCTGTTGGTGTGTGTATGTTTGTTCTCTATTGTCCTTTGAATTTCCCCCGAGACCACCACTTTCCTACAGTACACTTTGATAAGACAACCTGTCCTTCCTGCACTTGCAACACAATGTGAGCTAGTGTGTGGACACTTTTCTTTGTAGTTGCTGTAACTCTGAGGGCGATATAAAGGGAGAGATTTACCTTAAGCTATCACCTGCTGCTGTTCAGATGGACTAACCACAGAGGGGTCAGCATAGAGATCTCCAGCTCTGTAAAAGTTTCACTGAGTGTCACTTTCAATAAATACTTCTGATATTTATTTCAGATACACTTTACACCCAATGATGCGTTCTGACTCCCCAGAATTCAAACTCCAGAGGGAAAACATGAGCTGAGCATCTCTGGAGATAATAAATCCAATCAGTTTCACATCAGATGCTCTGTGCATAATCTGTGTACGTGGCATACTTGAATATCAGGTTCAGCAATGAGCCTAGTTACTGTTAGACTTGGCTTGATCACTGGAGCAGTTATGCCAGCAGGTGTGTGTAAGAAACAGCTCAGATCCAATGTGTCTCTGTTTTTTGAAGCTATGACAGAGAGATACACTATACCTTGACTTTGCATCCACGTCTAATGCAAGACCTTGCATGTGTGTGTTTGGGGAAGTCAGGGAGGAGTTTAAGGATTCATATACCGTATGTTGCAAACTGAGCGGGATTATTCCTGTAAAAGTTGACATTTTATTTTTTTTGCCTACTCTACCTTTGAAGAGAAAACAGCTAATACAAAATTTTTCAGACAAAGCCTGAAATAAGGTTTTCTGAAACAGCAATTAGAGAAAAATAGGTATTGTTTTCGGCTGTAGATCATTTTAAGCTTCCATGGGCCCCAAAAAGAAAGAAAGAAAGAAAAATAAACAATACCCCATCTTTAACTGTGTCTTAGTGATGGCCTACCATGAGATATTAGTCTCCTCACCCAATGTCCCAGCAGCTCTGTGAGGATAAAGAGGCATGATGTACTTAGCCAAATGCCAATGTCATGTGATGAAAATGCATTTGTGAAGGGTTTATCCTCTGGCAACAATGCATTTCTTTGAGAATTTTTCTGGCAGTCCTTCCAATGGTTTTTGCAGTCATTTATATGAAATCCTGCTGGGTAAAGGGAAAGACTGGCTTGAATGTAAAGAGAGAGATTATACAGTATGAGGGAATGACCGTAATGAATGAGGTTACTAAGTCTTATCTCTTTGGCTGGGGCTTGGAAACTTAACCATTTAAGTGATAGCAAAATAGATAACACCAAAAAAGTCAATCATCACTCCTAATCAGCTCTGAGACTCCAGAAGTGCCAAGCCAGTTACACTCAAATGTATGAAGTGAGTCCAGCCTGAATGTCTCATAAGACTCGCTCTGCTGCCAGGAGGATCTCTTTTTATCTGGGTTTATAGGCTAAGCCAGGGTGGCCTCCAAAGGCAGAGAAACTTCACTATCAAAAAGATATGGATCTGTTTTTCTA
The DNA here is from genome assembly GCA_008086565.1 of Thalassoma bifasciatum. Taxonomy (NCBI): domain Eukaryota; kingdom Metazoa; phylum Chordata; class Actinopteri; order Labriformes; family Labridae; genus Thalassoma; species Thalassoma bifasciatum. The sequence continues at coordinate 427,269 of RPOG01000314.1, forward strand.
TTTTACTTAGATCAGGCTTTCAATGAATTATCATAAATCAACAAAGGTGAGTCCAGTTCTAAAGTTCTTACTCTTTGAGTTGCTTTGCAGTGAATTATTAGGATTTGAGAGTGGGCTCAGTTCTTACTGTCCTCCCTGGCATGTACCTGCAGCCTTGTAAAAATTGTACCCAATACTCTTCAGAGTATAAAGGAAATCCAGCAAAGCAGGGGCACTTCCTTCACTTATCTGTGGTCTGACCATATTCACATTAATAAGGAGTCAAATTTTCATTTTGTAATTGTAGTTAAAAGCTACTGGCAATGTTTGAGTTGAAACTCTGTGTCACCAGCAGCTCATAAAAATAGGCTAGATAGCCACTAGACAAAAATTGCCCATCTGAACTGTCTCCAGGTTAGACATTAAAGCACAAAAACTGAGATTCATTTAAAGTTATTATGTGGATCAATTCTCAGTTGTGAAATACTTTTTAACAACAAATCTTATCCTATTTGGATGCCTGTTTACTCAAATGGTGCTACATTTGTGAGGAACGAGCATTTGTGGAATGAGCTGCTGAGTGGAGTAGGTGGGTTGCCCCATGAAAAATTTGCCAGATCTGCTCTGCCAATGCCAAATAGGAACAAAAAATTCCTGCTGATCACTATTTCTGAAATCAAGAAATCTTTTCCGTCACACCAACACATTGAGAGGTGTTTTGTTGTATTTTAAACTTGATAGTACACAACCATTTTTCTTTCCAAATGCATGAGTAAGAGCTCTAAAAGGGAAAAAAAAGTTCTTAAAAGTAACACTGTGTAGACAGTCATAAGGTAAGGAAATGAAACAATTTGTTCCAGGAATGTATAAATTCATACTGTTTCTAGAAACAATGAAAAGAGGGGGAGTTTAATTGGGTTTAATTAGGGGCCTAAATTAAAAAAAGAGTCAACAGTTCAGAGCAGATTATGACCACTGGTCATACTGTAAAAGCATCTTAAACCCAGACAGATAGGATCTAATGAACTGAATGGGAGGGTTACTTCCTAAGTTGTTTTATTCCATGTTGATGGGCAAAGGCACTTGATCATCTTTATGCCAATTAGCAGTGTCATTAAAAATCCTTTTTATTCAAATTGGATCATCCCATGAATATAACTGCCCATTTATCAGAGTCAAGTGTCCACACAGCAGGTCACATGACTCACACTGACCTGCCCTAACAGGCCCTGCAATCCTGCATCATTGTGTCAGTCACAGGGATAATGGCTGAAGGTCAGCATCGCCTGCAGGAAAATACACTCCAAGATGGTGAGAAAGTGAGAACCTCTACTGTGATTTTGTTCCGTTGGTTTTGAGTGTGGGCAAACAATACTCTTAAGTGTGTATTTGTGAGTGTGTGAGTGTGTGCTTGTATGCACTAGAGGACAGTGTTATATTGTTTTGGAGCCTTGTGGTTGGGACAGAGCTAACACCTGAATGAACCTGTCACTGCAGACACATTGCTTTTTCAGCTCCAGCGATTACACTGCACCCAAACACTCAACATTGTCTGGGTGTTTCTTTGTACATGCTCGTGCATGTGTGTGTCTATGTGCGTCTGTGTGTAGGTGTGTTTGTGTGTATGTGTGTGAGAAAGAGAGAGAGGCAGAGAGAGGGAGGAGTGTGTTTCTTGTGCATGTGTCTGTGAGGGTGAGAGAGGCAGGAACAGAAAGTGAGAGTGACAGAGCATTGTGTCGTGGTGTGTATGTGTCTGAACTTGCTTTTTTTTTTAGGTTTTCCTTGAAAATATGAAATAGGGCTGCTGTGTCCTTTGAGGTTAAACAAGGAGTCGCAGTGATGGATGCACACGCATACACACATGAGTGCAAACTGGGGAACTTCACTGAAAGAAATCCAAAACTAAAAATGTGGACAAGGTTTTTTCTTTCTGTCTTTTCTCACAGTAGCCTCCCATAAAAAGTTGCTGCATTCTCTTGGGTGTCCTTCAGTTAGGCTCTTGAAACACTGTTGAATAGACCAATGACAGGGCACAATGCAGCTCTGAGGTCTGAATGCAATCAACACTTTATTCACTTCAGTTTTTATTTAAACAGGCAGTCTTGTTGAGATATAGATCTCTTGCACAAGTGCCACCTTAGAAGTCATTGAGCATATGTGCATATCCTCTAAAAAGAGCTGTTCATAAACTGAAACATTTTGGGCAGGGTCTCCGGAGAGTAAGTGAAATATTTGACTCTATTATTTGGCATTAATGATTGGTTGAAAGATGGGGCAAAGGTTGAAATAGCAAGTAATTGGGATTTATTTCTCTGTTGTGAATTATGATGGAGGAACACATATTGAGCACTGTCCTCTGTGGGCTAAAGTCCCATTAACATTTATGCCAATAACCGTTGGGGACTATGGATGGGTCATACCAACCAACCTGGTATTTTGGGAATCACTCGAATGCAGTGATATGTACTTTACAATCTCCAATTTTACATTTTTTATTTAAACAAGCGATTCAAACTATACTGAACTCCTCCATTTTGGTGTATTTCATTGCTTTACTACTTAATTCTAAGTGCTCTTAACAAAGCTTATTCAAAAAAGTCTCTGCTTCTTACTTATGGAGTTCCACACCTATCTCATGATGTATATACCACACATTTTAAGTAGACTGTACATACTTAATGTTCTATTCTATATTTTGTGTTATTTATATTTTAATGCTTAGATTTCAATTTTTGGGTAGGACACTTATGCCTATACTGTACTTTCTTATATTCTAACACTTTTTGAATGGGAGTAACTGTATACTAAAAAAGCAATTTCCCTTAGGGGATCGATAAAGTATTCTGATTATCTTACTTTGTTTGATTTTTATTAACTATCTTTAACTTATGATGGTTTTAGTATGACTTTAATACTCTTTTTTATTGGGATAAATGTAAAAATTTAAATTTCCCACATGGATGAGTAGAGTATTTCTAGTCCTCGACTCAGTCACATTATTTTGTGGTGCACTTTTCTCTGTATGTGTCCCACCAAGCATTACACTTGGTTTGTTTTATAAAGGCCTTTACCAAGATGTGCTAATAAGAAAGAATTGAAATATTTAACTGATATTTAGTTCGTTTGACAGCTTTTATCAGAATCAATGCAGAAAAAGAAAGAAAGAAGTAAAAACAGAGCATTGTTTCTTTTACAAGATAGGAAACCATAAAAAGTTGTCAGACATGATTTGATAGAAGACAGGCACAGATCGACAGACGAGTGGAGATAGATGAAAGAAAAGCAGGCATGATGGAGGGATCTGAAAGAGGTCAAGGGGAGCTGACACCCATCAGTTTTCTCTCCTTAATCTATCTGTGTAACACATCTCTCACCCCATCTCCCTAGACACACTCACACATACACACTCTCTCACATACACACCTGCTATCACCGGCCCTTAGCAATTGGCTTTGTCACGACCTTTCACCGCTATATATCTGTGTGGATGTGTGACTTTGAGTGTGTGTGTGGGAGACAGGGCTCTAAAATGTTGACTTGAAAATCAATTTACAGCTGCTTACCTTCTCTCCCTCTAATTCATGTTCTAGCCTCGGGCTGTGTGTGTGTGCGTGTGTGCGTGTGTGTGTGTGTGTGTGTGTGTTGGGAGGGAGAGTCACACATCCATTCAGTGCAGTTTTTCAGTTACTAAACTGTATCTAAATAATTTCAGCAGCACCTCTCTTGTCGCTGTGAAACAGTCAACAGTGTTAAATGTTTATCTGTAAAATCCCGCCCAGGAGATCTTTTTTGTTGCACTTCCCGTGAACTGTAGGTGGTATATTTCACTGTTATCTTGACCAGAGAAAATGTACTGTCATATTTTAGATAGTGTTGGTTTTTAAGACCTGCTGGCTTTATTTTGCTTTGTGTGAAACGACCTTAAGCAGCACAACCTTTTCTACAGTGTGTGGACATTTAATATAAGGAATAATCTAGAATTAGCTCGTTATCTCATAGTAGTACTCTACTCCACTCTGCCCTCTTTACTTTATCCTACTTTGTGTCAACTCCTGACTGAAGAAATAAAACATTATACTCTAGATATTGAATCAGATATGGCTTTAATAAAAGTATTATATTTGTTTTAAGGAAACCAGTCCACCACTCTTGATTTGAGCTGCAGGAGTTTTACGAAGGGGTGGTAGTTACAAGGTAACTGATGTGATATGATTCACAATATTTATTATTTAAGCCTCAGTCTGAAACCCTTAACTTTAGCATCTGTCTCTTTAAGGCTGCCCAGTCCACAAACCCCATGCTCTCTGATTTGTCAGCCCTCTGGAGGCTCGTTAGGGGAGGGCTTGGCTCTCAAACACCAAGGTCTGCCCATAACTCTGCCCCTGACAGAGGCCTCAAGAGGGCTGGCAAATCGGAAGAAGGGGGCTTTGTGGAGTGGGGAGACCTAAAGTGACTGAAACAAGGGTTTTTCTAAATCACGAGTGAGAGAAATAGAATCTTTTAAACTTTTGATAAAACAAGGGTCATTATATAGTTCAGAAAAAAAGCACAGTTTTCCTTTTTTGAGCTGCAATGCTAGAAACAATCTGCCTGTAATAACAGAGCCTTTATTTTAAGCTAGACATTCCTGTATTCTTTTCATTCCGTGTCACATCAAAATCATTGACTTGACCTCCAACAACATCCTCAGCCCCAAACTTTGATCAACTAGGCTGAGTTGTGCAAAAAACTGAAGGGATTAATAACACCACTGGATCTGATTCACACCAGCAGCAGATAGATTCAGGATTTCTGACAGGCTGAGAAGTCAAAGCAGGTAATGACTGTCTACCAAGTTTTTAGGGCACAATGTTCAGTAGTCATCTGAGTTGTCACAATGACAGACATTCTTTTGTACATAAGAATTGCAGCTGAGAGATAAAGGCTATGACAAGATATGCATGCTGTTTTTCAGCATAGAAGATGCAGGTGTTAAAGTTTGAATAAGATTTGAAGTCATGATCTGAATTTTGTTTTTGGTCTGAGATCGACGTTTTCAAAAAGTCTAATCGCATGATGGCTTTTGAAGTGGCGTGTGGTAGCTTTCTTTTCTTTGAACACAGCAGTTTCTTTCTTTTAGTCTTATGCCAAGCTTATTTCCCCTTGTTGGATGGATTTCAGATGCATTTTGCATCAAAAAATTGCAACTGCCACCTAGTAATAGATATCTTATAGATGTGGTATACTTTGGTTTCCTTTCAAAAAAACACTCTACACTCTGTAACCATTCAGGATTGGTGTTAGGCTTGTACTTTTCACTCAAATTTTTCTCTGTTCATGCTAAACCAAGTTCTGGATTTTATGCTACACTTGAAGAAATATAAAACATAAATGACCATGAGAAGAAACTTAATTTCCTTCCTCTTTCTGTTTGTAGCTATAGATTGGAAATTCCATCGTATGAAGTGATGCAGCTGGAGTTCGAGGTGGATAACGTCATCAACCTGGTCCCAACACAGACTCTACACTGGAACGTCGAGTACCCAACAGGCTCGCAGACAACCTCCAGGCAAACAGAGAAAGTCTCACACCTCTACATCAGCAACGCTGACATCCAGGGCATCGTACCTCTGGCTGAGGTAAGAGATGATAGATGAGCACAGATACAGATATCAGTGAGTGTACATATCCACAGACCCAGCAGCACACATTTCTGCTGCTGAAATAGACTCCATTTTCTCCCCCATTTCGTCTTCCATACCACATCCTCAGTGACAACCCCCAGCCTCTTCCTCCTCCCAGGTTGATCAAAGCTGTAAAGGTCAGCTTGTTTACCCCCCTCCTGTCGCTACAGGCCTCCCGGTCACACATGCACAGCAGGTTTCACTCTCACAGGTTTCAAAATGACAAGCAGCCAGAAAAATATGCACACACAATGCAGCCACAGTGCCCATAGACATGTATGCAAATTCACGTATTGAGACCCTCAAAGTGCATGCAATGGGAAACACACTCAGAGTCACATTTGCAATTTCAATCATCCTCTGAAATCCACAGACGGGTACCTTCATGCACAAATGCTTCCCTTGCACACGGCAGCTTTTGATAAGTATCACAACCTTACATTGTTCATTTGATGTGGTTTTTGAGTTTGAAGTTCAGTAAAACTTTGAGGGGCATTGAAACCATCACCCAAAACTTTTTATACCCAACAGAGTGGAAAAAAAGTTATCACTATATGCATACTTGTGTAATGCATGGAAGTAATGGGATTTGTTTTTATCTCAAATGCTCACTGATGTGGAATGAGAGGAGATCTTCTGGTATTGACTGTTATTTCAGGCAGTATTCAGACATAGCAAAAACTGACATTATTATATCATTGTGGGTTTCACTGTATTTGAATCCATACCTATTTTAATTTATTCTTAGTTCTAATATTATTGATTTACAATAATAAATCTAATATGATCATAAGGAACATTTTATTGAATCAAGTTGATGCAATGAAAATGAAAATGTCTTGCACTATACATTGTGCTTGATTTATTTTTGTCAGCCACAGACAAACAGATAAGTTCAACCATGTCTTGTTGAAACAGCCAACTTCTACATTGAACTGAACTCTTGACTTTTTCTACTTTGATCAGCTTGAGATAAGGGGAAATGCTCTGAAAGTCGTCTTGAATCTGTAACATTTCTAATCAGACAAATCTGCCATCACTTGATACATTCAGAGATCCAAACAGCCTGATCCAAAGCATCCACAAACCACAGGCTCAAAAGCAGAGAAAAGGATGCTTTTCAAAATACTCCCAGTTCCATTACCACTGAGGTAGAGCTAATCTAGCCTGATAGCTCTTCTTCAAACAGCAAAGCCCTAGTGAGAAAACCCAATTTTGTTCAGGGGCTTTTGCAACCCATGTCTCTTTTCACACTCTGCAAAAAGCAAGCTTGGAACAACATTTCAGATAGCAGTGCTTTTAGGAATTTATGCTCCTTTTTTGAGGTTATTCTATCTTTTTTATTTTTCCAAGTTAGTGTGATGTCAGAAATGGGTTTTGATGCCAATCATTTTGCATATTCTCCTTAAGATATATTTCTCAATGGAAATATCAAAGGATACAAGACACTTTTTGTTTCTATGAGCTTGTTTTTTATTATGTTTTTTACCTTGACATCATTAAACTTCAAACTTCCCAGAGTTTTCCCCTAAAAAGCCATGTGATGTTGAGATGACTTATCTGTCAGCTGATTTGTAGAGGCTTAGTTGTTCTACCTGAGGCGACAGGGCGACCTCGCCAATCTTGTCCAACAGTCCTCAGACTGTCTTATGTCTGCCCTCTTGATCTCTACAGCCTTCCTTATCCAACACTGGTATCTCTTTTTTCTATCTAATCTGGTATATTGCTCTCAGACAGTCAGACAACATGGGGTGTTATCATCTTACCACTTCAGGTTGTATGAGAAAACTTTTTTACTATTATTTTTGGAAAATAATAAAACAAAGGTTAAAGACAGTTTACAAAGACGATGGCAACATTCTGTGTGATAAGCTTTAAGTTAACCCACCCACTACAATCTTTTCAAAAACCCAACAATAAATGTACGTAGTTACATCTATAGAAAAGTAAAAGAACATATCAAAATGATGTGAGGAAATCTTATGGAGGAAATTATATTAGATAAGATATTATGTAGAAAACCTCTCACAATCAGCTGACGGACCAGTCAGTGTAAAACAGTGGTACAACAGGCTAGTTCATTTTACTAAACCTATCTGTCGTCAGTAAGGTTTAAAATGAGAAACTAATATTTTTTTCGTTCTCCATTTTATATCAGCTTGTTGCACTTTTCTTGTTAAGCAAAACTTTTGAAGAAAACTTTGTTCCCCCCTTCGAGAGTACTCTCGAGGTCCTGTTCGTCATCATAACCAATGGTGAAGACATGTCTGCTCTTAGTCTTGGCCACAGGCTTTTGTCTGATAATTGCTGCTAATCCGTTTATGTCAGTCTGTTGTTCCTGCTTCCAACTTGAATTCCCATAAGCACAAAATCAGGGTTTTTTTCCTCAGTAAACTGTTCACATAAGGTGCCTAAAATCTAGTACATAACAATAATAAATGGTAAATATGTGGCTGTTCTCTCAAAATGTGAACAATATTTTACCTCTTTCATCAGAAGTTTACCCAAAAGTGAAAGACTGGGACTGGTTATTCTTGTGTCATCTCTCACAATTGAATATAGATAGAAAATCCACCATCAAGAGTCCGACTATAATTCCTGTTATGTAAAATGTGTATACTTATATCTTTACATACACACACCTAGTTTCAACCCCTATCCGTCTTGCTGGGTAAAAGCATCAAAATGGCTGCCATTATGAGCCATTTGGGCCTTCTGATTTGTTTACCAGAAGTGCTGACCAGGTGTTGATTGTTGGTTGGTGGTTTGTGGAGTCTGACACAGAGAGGGGTCTCAGCAATAGGTCACAGAGATGAAAGCTCCAGCATTTCCCACCTCTGCAAAAAGGAAGGAGAAGGAATAAAATTATGGGCTGAATCTTCAAAGGGGACTGGATGCGAAAGCTTTCAAAACAGTCTTGCATCCTTCTTCCTAAACGGTGTGACATCTGAGGTTTGGAGCGCAGTATCACAGGTGTAATCATGTGTTACAATCACAGTGATTCATACAGCTGGTACATATTTGACAGACAAAAAAACTAAGCTTCACATCTAATTGTGTTAGGTGCACTCTGTGTTGGTTTTTACATGTTTCTTTGTCTGATCTGTTTGGATGGTTCAACTCCACCATAGAACATCATCCCCCATCTCCCCAATCATAAGCCAGCGTGGTTATGTGGTAATGCAGCTGGTACTAGCTTCACAAAGGCACAATATCAAACCAGAACACTGCCTATCATTACCGAGCCCTCTCCTCTACAACATGTTGCTCCTAATTCGGCATATCCATTAAGGTTCTGGTCTTTTCTCTGAGCGGGAAAGAAAGAAAGGCCCTCTTCAGGAAACAAGGGATTATTAGAAGTAATTTGTCTCCTGCGGGGGCTGAAAAATTGGTTTCATCTTTTAGAGAGGAGGGAAAGGTGAGGAGAAGTGGGAGCGAGAGAGCAGCAGAGATGGAAACAGAGATAGACTAATGGCAAGAATCAGAGAAGAGGGAGATATGTATGGACAAAAGTGAAACTATTCATTAATCATCAGACTTGTGTGCATTGTCTTTGCAAGCTCTCATTTAAAGTCAATAGCATTATGAAGCTGTTGGCATCCGCTCAATTACTGATACCCTTTAGTTCAATGGCTTCATCCGGTGAATGATTTCTGCAAACATTCACCTACGCTAATGAGAAATGATCACAGAATCACACATTGTGGTATTTCACTGTATGCTCAGAGTTATAGAATATGAACCAGCAACTTTGATGGTGCACTCACAGTCAGCCTTTGGGTTGAATCTATCAACGGGACAGTCAGTGAACAAAACTGACTCTGCACCCGTGGTCAGCCAGTGTGAAAAATCCCTCTTGTTCTCCAAAGTTTATTCTTGAAAATATCTGTAGAAAGTGATGGGCTATAAACCCAGAGAAGCTTGATTTATATATAAGCTGTGTTAAAATCACATTTCTGGCTTCCAAAGGCAGCTAATCCATCATCATTTTCCGCTCACAAAAAGCTGCTCTGCTATTTTCACTCAGTGTCTCTAAAAATAGTTCTTCCCAACTCAACTATTTCCCCTATGGTAGGACTTTAGATTTAGAATCAAGATGATCTTCCCATTGGCTGATGATGTCAGAGACATAATTTGCAAGAGCCACAGGTTATAGCAGAATGTCATAGCAACAGATTGTCATTGAGGCAGCTGCATGGACCAAAATAATTAAGTATCTAGGCTAGATATGTCCCTTACAAATAGGTATTTGGACTCAATAGTACCTCATTTTCTAAATGAACAATGTAAAATATTTAGACAGACAAAATTGTGGTCTTTTAACCATGTGGACTCTGTTTTTGATTTAAATTGAACTAAAATAACACATCAGAGGAGACTAAGAGAAGACGTCAGTTTCAAGATCATGGCTAATTGTAAAATTGTTTTTTGTTGTCCCGGACCCAAATTTCTTTGAAAGGTGGTCTAACATCAAATTTGAAATGTATACAGGCCATATGTATTTTTTTTAAATATAAATTGTATTATTATTATTTTTTTATTTCAATATTTGTTATGACATATTTGCACTATTTTAATTGAATGCAGGGTTCAAATGATTTGCTAACCTTCAAAATAGGCTTTTACCATCAATTTGCAGGAAAGCAGTTTTGGACTTCAGTTCAATCATGATCACTATTTTCACAATTAATCAATTTACAAATTAGAATCTCCTTTTCAGGTTAAAAAAACTGCAAATCATGTGTGCTGATTATAGTTAAAATGTTGTGGCATAATTCAGGCAGAGGACAAACCAACTATGGAGTTTAAAGTAGCTCAGCAGACTTTCTGGTAAAGCTAGTGTTAGCACTAGCAAGAAAGACTCCACTTCCCTTAAGCCTTTGCTCCCCACTGTCATAATGAGCCAAGTCATGTGTTTGTTTCTCGTTCGGTTTATTTGAAAGGAAAGGAGGACGGATCTTCTTTTTAGCTCTGCTTTCCTTTGTTCAAGACATTTTACTGGATACAAAGTGAAGAGGTTTGTTACGAGTTGTTGTTTGAAACGTGATGAAGGTCAAAGTTAGTGGATTCAGTTTGTGCCTTAGTTTAATAGTTGGCTACTCACAGCCTGGAGATGTATCCGTAACATTATCAAATCCTGTTTATGTCCTACCAGTGCTCATCTACCAAGCAGAGCTAATGTGACTTCACTCTTCATGTTATCGATAGACTCTTAAGTCTGAACAGACTACTGTTAAGCCTATGCCCAATCACTCTCCCTTTTTAGAATTCCCCTGTTCTGTTTCTGTCAGTTCAGCTCGAGTTTCCACAATTACTACAAAATAAATCCTAGAAATTGTTTTCAATGGTGAAAACAGATCTCTCTTCTCACTGCTAAACTTCCTTAGCCAGTGTGGTGTTGTCATGGAGACTCTGGCGTGCTGCAAGCCAATGCGGTCCTACTTGACCCTAAATCTGAGTATTAGAATTTAGCAATAACCTATTTTAGCACTGAGAATCTCATTTTAAGTTATGGATTACAATAAGGAATATACCTAGAGATGAGACTTTTTTAAGATCACTTAGAAAGTCCTCACAGTCTCTTAAAGTTAAAACCATTAAAGCAAAACTCTCAAGGTTTCCATCCATTTGATCTGTATTATTCAAAATTATTTTGACTATGACTGTTAAACAGTGACGGGCATTCAAAGATCTTGGAAGTCTGTTTTTAACACAGTTTTGAGTAGAACTGGAGCTGCTGATGTTTCAGAACCACGGACAGCGTCACAGCAGCAGCGGCAGGATCCAACAGGAACACTATTCTCAATCTAATTGAGTCTACCATTAAGATTGTTGTGGCTTTTAGACGGTTCTATCTATAAATGTTTGACTTCCCTTTGTTCAAAATAAACCCATATATGACGAGGGAAGACAATGGACCCAAATGGACAAACAAAGAGGGGATGAAACAGGACATTGTTTGAACAAAGAGGAAAAAAGGACAGACCGGAAAAAGACCTGCTATACTTTCCCTGCTCTCAGAGATGTTTTAGAAGCTGATAAATTGGATCTGTAATAATGTTATTTTACACACTCTGCAAGCACCATTACACACCTCTGTCTGGAATGAGGCTGTTTCACAATCTCTAAGAGGGAGAGAGATAGAGAGAAAGAGAGAGATGGAGTGAGGGTTTTTATCTCTGTTCTTAAAACAAGAAGGTTCTGAGTTTACAAACTTTTAGAGTATGCCCTCTATTTCTCTCAATAACAATAGTGCAAATAACTGAGATATATTCATACATCCCCCATTTTTATCTTCTTTTTTTTTTGCATCTGAAAAAAGCTCCAATGGTCTCAGCTTGTATGTTTGTAAGTTGATTCCATATCTGTGTTCCTTCTTTTCATCCCCCTCTTTACTCTCCTCCTCCCCAATTGTACTCCTTTCTTCCTTGTCCTTCTTCCTCTCTCTTTCTCTCTCCAGACTTTCATCTCTCTAAGGTTTTGCCGTGTAATTCATAATTAATTGGAACACTTGTTTACCTCTGTTGCTTGAAGATGACTGTGAGTTTCACTTCTCAGTCTGCTTTGTGTGTATGTGTGTGTGAATGTGTGTAGATGTAAATGTGCATGTGCAGACCTTTTAGTAGAGCAGTAATTCTAATTGGCTTCTTAATTTGCCTCCTTTGATTGGTTCTTGCCAATAGGAAGTTAGTAAGTAGGAAGAGGAAACTCATCTGTTGATGAGAGCAGACACACATGCAGACTCACAGAGTTTCAAGCTCAGTAGATGAATTATTTTCACAATCTGTGTGTTTATTAAAACCAGCCCTTTTCCTCTTGTTTTTTTATCATGTGTGGAGCCATTGTTTTCTTTATTTCCCCATTTGTTCTTTGCGTATGCGTGTTTGTGTGCTAATTTATACTGATATTAAGCCAGACACTGCAGAGTCAATCTTTCAAACACATTTTCTAGGTTCTCTTTTGTTTGTTTTAACCCACACAATTCTTGGCTTAGTTAGCAGTATGTTTGTTTTGGAACAATAATCTCAGAATGTGTCTGACACCTCTAAAAATCAAGAAATAATGATCAGAGGATGAGAGGAAAAAACATGTAACAGTTCCACCTCTTGAGAAAAAGCACTTGTTATTGAGACATTTTATTTTCAAGGCTGTGATCAAATCAGACAAGCTCTTTTTGTAGTTTTGTACGATTGGTTCAAAGCATGAAAATCTCCACCTTAATCTCTCTTTTGCTATTCAGAATTCAAAACATTTTTGAGGTTATTTTAATCAAATTCAGCTCTGTTTTGTGACTTTGACCTCCAACATCTCTCTTCTCTTCTAAAGAAACAAGCACATCATCATCCTTATTTTTCCTCCACCCCATGCCATTCCCCCTCTTTTCAGTTACAGCATCAGCTTGTTAGACTTCTACCTCTGATTTAATCAACACATATGACATATTCCACCTCTTTGTGTGTTGTGTGCAAGAATGTGTATGTATTTGGGTCACAAAGAACTTACATGTCCTGTGTTCCAGGTTCATTTCCATACAAAGCTTCTCCGACTCACTTTATTCGGTCAATAGGAGGAAAAGAAAAGAAGTAAAGATGATGGAGAGAAAAGATGGAGTGTTTAAAGCTAAAGAAGCTGGAGGAAAGTTTGAAAATAACAAGACTGGAAAGGCAATGTATTTATGTTTTTTAGTTGCATGTACAAAAAGAGGCTGTTAATGCACAAACAGGGAACTAAGAACAAATGAGATTACTCCTTGTGGAGTTTATTGAAATGAGGAGCGCTGCAACATTGATTTTTGAGTTGCAGAAACATTGTATAATGAAAATACAAGTCAACTTCAAGCTGTGGTTTTCCCAAGTGGTCTGACTTCAACAAATGTTTTTATTTATTCATTTATATTTTCGAACTTTAATGACTTTAGTTTATGGAGAGGTTAGAAAAGTGAAAAAAACATGAAACAGGGGAGGAGTGGGTCATGACATGGTGGTTGGAACCTGGGCCATCTACATGAGGACTTGTCTGTGAACTGATTAAAATATGCTTTTCTATAATAGCAGAATCTTCACGAGACTCGCTAAAATGATGAGGTCATAACAAAACTGGCTCATGACACATGAAAGGGGCGGGCCTCAAAATAGGTCTACTCCCAACAGACCTCCATAGGACTGACCAATTAGGGGAGGTTGTGGGTTTTCAAAAACACCATTGTAAGCAAATAAGACTTTTTTGGGGGGATGTAAACCATGTACAGGTACTAGGACACCAGAGAACAGATTTCTTGCCAAGATTATGATCATCCCTAAAAACCTATATGTTATGCTTATCTCAAAAACGCCAAAGAAAATACTACAAACAGCAGAAATAGAAATAAATCTGCATTGCTTCTCTTGTAATGATTGTGAATAAAATGTTAAAATAAATCCACTACCCAAGCTTGTTTTCACAGTGAAGTGAGCAAAACCATGACTTTAACCCAGAAAATAAATTCATCAATAGTATATTCTCCCTGGCAGAATATCTATTGCAATAACTTTTGCCACTCAAACACATTATCTCATCAAATACAGTGTAGGTGAGGGATGAGTAATCGTGTACCAAAGAGCCATGTTTGCTGTTTTATTTATTTATCTTTTTTAATGATGATCTATTGCTACCTGTTTTTTTTTTTCATTTTCACACAGGGGTTACAAACTGAGCGGTTGAATCATTCAATAATTTTTTATATTTTGCAGCTGAACCAAAATGAAAACCAGTCACAATTTTGAGGTGTGCAGTGGGCTAGTCTTTTATTTATTTATTTATTTATTTGTTTGATTTTTGTATTTACGGAGTACATTGCAATGAGGACTTTTAAAGCTCAACCACAACTACCACAAAAGACATTAAATTGTCATTGATGTTTAAGAGGGCAATGCACTGTGTTATGAACTGGGGCACGTAAATATTTGATTGGGGTCATTTTGGAAGCTTCCGTTTTCATTATGATTTTAAAAAGAGTAAACACAGTTGTTGAATAAATGGCTTCACCCAACCACTAGCCATGAGTGAAAGAAAAGTTTTTGTGTTATCATTCATAATCCCTTTGCAATGGTCAAGAAATCATAAATCCTGCCAGGGTATATAAACTTATGAGTACAACTGCATGTACCTGACTACAAAGTAGCCTGTTGTCTTATGGCAGTCAAAAAAACAGGAATCCAGGGATAAGAGAGGAAAAAAATGCACAGAAAATGCAAGTCTTTCAAATATGGTCAAGATCACTGAGTGTATACGAGAAAAAGCAGCAGATAAAAACAACAGACTCGGGTGAGGGAAAAAAAATCTGGGTTCATAAAGGGTAAAGAGGGAGAGGGAGAGGAACAAAAAGGGAGTTAGGTTAAATTGATAGACGTTGGCAGGACAGAGAATAGGCAGGGACGGGAGGGAGTGGTGTGACTAATTGATAGACTGAAAAAAGGAGACAAAAGGATGCAGAAGAAAGAGGAAGTGCAGAGGAAGGGAATAAGACAAGGTAGGATTTAGAAGTGAAAGCAGAAGGAGAGAGAGAGAGAAAGAGAGAGAGGGAGAGAGAAGTAAAGAGAGATGGAGAGAGAGGGGGACCCAGCGGAGGTGCAGAGCAGCATGTAATATTCCCCTGGAAGTACTGGGCAGCACAGAGGAGGAGAGGGAAGAGAGAGAGAGAGACATAGGGAGAGAGAAAGAGAGAGAGGAGACGAGAGCAGGGCAGTTCTAATGCAATTAGGGGTCTGGAAATTGAAAGTACAATTCTCCCTGGGATCTTTGCAAGAGTGCTTTGTGTGTGTGTGTGTGTGTGTGTGTGTGTGTGTGTGTGTGTGTGTGTGTGTGTGTGTGTGTGTAAAGTTGGATGGGCTGTTAGCTTTCATATCTACCAAATGTCTTCATCCCCCCCCTCCTCCTCCTGTTCTATCGCTCCGTCTCTTCCTCTCTAAATCCAACCCCCTCCTTTTCCAGACCCCTCCCTAACTTTTATTTCTCATCCTGTTTTTCCTCCCTCCCCCCTTTCCTTCATTTTACTCCCTCCATCCATCCCCCTCCCTTGTGTCCTCCATCTGCCTCTGCATATTTTGCGTTGCATAAATGTGCGCAGAGGAAGCTAAATGTCAGCTGCTTTTTACATTTACATTTTGTATTTCAGACAATTAAGTGATGCTATTATCCGTTTGGACTCACCCTGAGTGCTACAGTGGAACTAATTCAATTTTTTAGATGAGCAAAAACCAAAGAAGCAGGGTATTACATGCAGGGATTAGAGTTGGAGTTTCCATTATACAGTGTAATAAAAGACAAATGTTGTTCTATCATTAATCTAAGGTTCTTGTGCTGCAACACATTCAGTTTAGCAGCACATTATGTTAGCAAGAGAGATTTAAAGAACACTGATCCAATCCTCAGAGAGAAGTGATCTGTTTAACTCAGATGTCTCAAAAAAGTCCTCCTATCTAGAAATATGGTACATCAATTTTGATGTGAACACAATTGAATATTGCGTGAGGAGTGCAAAGTAAAAGTCACATAAATAAAAGCTGAAGAAGAAATGTAAAGCTGGGACAATTAAATGTGATGTAACTATGTCAAATGAAAAAGCTATTCTTTAACAAATTGAACAGATAGTTTATGACGACATTTCCAAATTCACACAAATAAGCTTCAGAATAATTGTTTTCTTTGTCATATAAATAGAAATTTCTCTAGGTAGGGTCGGAAAAAAACACATCAGATTGGCATTTTAGCAACAATTCTAACACACATTTGGGTAACTTAACAGTTTTATGACTTCACATATTGTGCATACATTCAGAAAATAGAACTGACCATCACTCCAAACTGTATTAGTTATGATATTTCAGTTGGGACACGACAAACGGTTTTGAAGCTCTGCACAGTTTGTTCTTGTGCTGCACCTAATTGTTGGAATGAGCTGTTGGCATCCCCACTTTCTGCTCACTCTGTTCACGTTTGCTGACCCCGTTTACATACATGCAGCATTCAGACTGAGGCCCTGTTTACACGAGAATGTTTCACAGCATTTCACCCTGAAATGCATGAAAATGCAATGAAAAAATCTGCATCTACACGGATACGCTGAGGGACTGAAAGCGGCATATCAGGCCTGTAGGTGGCGATATAACTGTAGAATACACAACAACAGTATGGAGGCTGATGGTGAGCCGGTCATCTGGGGTTTATGTTAAAAACTTCTTCTCTAATTGCAGATAGGTGTAATAAATGCACGTTTTGGTAGAAGGCAGACAGTAGATTCAGCAACAGAAGAACAAAACGGTAGGTCGCTGTTGTTGTTATTGTTGTTCGATTCGTGCCTCGCACAGTGGAGGCTAATTGCACATGCGCAGAGCTGAACGTGACATCAGCATATCCAAGACTTACCCAGCGTAGTTTACGCGCAGACAATGAAAACAGCTTTTGGAAAAGTTCCACTCTGGATTGCGGTTTCAAAAGTTTGCATTTTCGGTCGGCGAATATGCCATCTCCGAGTAAACGGGAGGCCAAAACGCAAAAAAACTTGTGCGTTTCACCCAAAAACAGTACTCATGTAAACGGGGTCTGAGGTCATAGCTAGATTATGGAGTCACAGCACCGAATCTAGCCCTATATGCAGTACATACAGAGAAGAGAATCATACTTCTGCCCTGATAGGCGGCACTGTGGCCTTTTTCGGTAAGCGAAGCATATCAAACTAGTTTTGGCTCACCCAAAGAGGAAACAACATCCTAAATATGACTGAGACGGTTGCAGCTTTAGCTCTTTGTGGTTTTATGTATATTCCCTGGTGTTTGAGCACAGCATAGTCATCTACTTTCTCTTTCTATCACTGTCAGACCTGCCAACTTCTGCCAGATCCAACTATGCGCCCATAGCAATTGCATCATCTAGGTGTGCCGATCACTTTACAATATGCAGATTGATTTACAGGTTAAGTGTAGAATCTTTTATTAAAACTTTTACTTTTTATTGTAAAGCAAAATGATGATAGATTCATAGAAATTTTGCTGATTGTAAAAGGTAAGCCAACACCAACTTCACCCGGATGAAAAAACCTCTCCCTCCTTCGTGAATAAAGACTTCAGACTGTCTCTTCAAATATAGACCAAAAGCCTCAATATTTGCAGGAGTTTAGCCACTGGCAGCTATTACTTACTCCTAGTAATTTTGAGCGTGAAATCTCTTATAAATACCACCATTAACTCTCAGCAGATAGTTGAAATTTCATTCTAACTTACACTGGTGTTTGTGGGTAAGAAATTTCAAGCAGTGAACTTAATTTGCATCAAAAGGGGGCAATCTTGTCCCATCTGTGTGCACAATGTTTTTTAATACTCAAACAGCATCAGGACACAGAGATGCTATTTATCTTACGGCGCCGTTTGGAGAGCGTTTAACCCTTTGCGTGCACTTTTCAAATTAGAGGGTGTCATTTTGTCTCATTTGCACAGATTTAACTCACTTCTCTCGAGATTCAGATCTTCAACATTATTCTGTTTATCTTTTTCCCCTGATAACTGGTGTTTCAGCCCAGGCTTGAATCACTAAAAGTCTCTCTGTTCAGTTACCTGCCTTAATTATCTGTGCGCATAATTACCTCTGCCAGGCCTAAACGACGTCCCAAGAGAGGACTTCTCCAGTTGGCTCGGGTTACATGTGTGTGTGCGATTCAAACACGAGCCGTGTGTGTGTGAGGAAGTGTTTTCAGTTTACAGATATACTCCGTGCAGGGCTGAGGTGAAGCTGCACAGAAACTACACAATTAAATTTGGACAAGGATTTAGTTGGTCTCCGCTGTACTACATCCTGCATCCTCAATACAGCAATGTCGATCTGATCACAGCTTATTTTAAGGCTGCCATGAACCCATTGAACCTCTCTAAGCTATGCCTATGACTTTAAGGCACTGAGATAGAAATCAGGATTTCCGTTTTCAGAAAAAAACAGCCATTGCATCAGCATTTTGACTCATCCCCGGAGCTGCATCTCTGAGGAGTGTTACCTAATCAGGAATGCTTTTTTATTTTAATCAAACCACAAATTCACAAAACACACATTCACACTTAGGTGGTACCTGATACGATCAGAGTCTCGCACGGCTGTCCACCCACCAGCTGGGTTTTTTATTACCTTGAAGTTATCAATTGGACATGTTTCATCACACAGTGTGTGGTTGAATTAGTCACACAACAATCAACAGCACCTTCAAAAACGCCCTCCTATCCACCCTGCTCTCAGCTCTCATCAGTGCTACACTCCTACACATGTTTTACCCTGCCTAGTTCATGCCATTACACCCGATGAACCCTGACACAGCAGGCAGAGTTTAGAAGTGGTATGAGTTAAATGTTTCGTGGGAGTGGATTTTATCAACGCTTGATAAAATCCATGATTAAATTAGAAATATTGCAAAAAAATAAATACAAGTTCTAAAATTTTTAGTTTAACAGAACAGCAATTAATCCAACAGATTAAAGCTTTCAGTTGTAGACTTTTTCTTTTAGGACTGAATAGAGACAGGAAATACTGGGACCGGAGATCAGAGGATGAGTCAGACTCAGGCTGCCGGGATGAGGACTGCAGCATCTGTGCATTGGGCTCACACTTTTGCCACTGAACTAACAACACCCAACAGCCACAGACTTTCAAGAACAAACTGCCAGGCTTTTTGCTGTAATGGAATTCGATTTGTTTCTTTATTTCTGATTGGCTGCTAATGCTAAAATAATATTTGTGTCCATGGTCAAAAACTTTTTGTGTCTCTGTAATGTCAAAGTCCAATTTTGAGATGACACTGCTTGGTTTAAAGCCAGTTTACACCAATTTGTACCTGATTTATCCACTAAAATGGAAAGATGAAATCTGAAAAGGGTATTTAGTTCATACTATTATCTTTGCCCAGAGTTTTTGGTAAAGTGAGGTTTTTCCTCTTCCAGTCTTTGGCTTCCCAAGTAGCTTTTTGACTTTGTGGAAGCAGCCCCCAACATTAGTAAACATAATTGGTATATGGGATGATAAAACTAAATGTCTGAATCAAGCTGCAGCTGTCATCTGAGGAAGAAAACCAAAAAGTGTTTTCATTCCAATTAAACTGCACCAACCGCAGGGATATTCAAACCTTGTCCAAATACAATGAGGCTCTTAAATTGCAACAGGTCACATCAAGACAAAGAGGTGAAGTCCCTTGGGAAATGTCATACTTGTTTGATGAAACATACAACCATCTCTAGTGTTTACAAAGAATGGTCCCAAAAAGAGAAACTATCCAGTGAGCAGCATTTCTCTGGGAGAAAATGCCCTGTTGATGCCAGAGATTTCAACTCAAATATCCACTCATTAACACCAAGGTCTGCAGAGGAATATCTCTCTGAAAATACAAGACACCCAACCTTGAAGCAGATGGGCTACAGCAGCAGAAGACCACACCGGGTGACACTTCAGTCAGCCAAGAACAGGAAACTGAGGCTTCAATTCAAACAGACTCACCAAAAACAGAAAACAGAAGTCTGATGAGTCTTAATTTCTGCTGCCACATTCAGATTGTAGGTAGAGAAATTGACTTATGTGACTCAAAAGCATGGATCTAACCTGCCTTGTGTCTCAGGTACATGATGCATCCATGACAATGAGTTCACTAGACTCCGATGGTCTTGGTCACCAGATCTCAATCCTATCGAGCTCCTTTGGGATGTGGTAGAATGGGAGATTCTCATTATGGATCTTCAGCTGACAAATTTGTACCAATTCTGTCAAGCTGTCATGTCAAAGTGGAACAAAACCTCTAAGGAATGTTTGTAGTGATTGTTGAATCCGTGCCATGAAGAGTGGAGGCATTTCTGAAGACAAAACAGGGGTCAAACCAGATACTAGCAAGGTGTACCTGAGAAAGTGCTGAGTTTTCAATGCTTTGCACATCTAATGCCCAGTCATCAACCTTCACACATTTCAGTCAATAATTTTTTTTCAGAAATGTGGGAAGAAACCATGAGGACCGTTGCAATAATAATCTCTAAATTCCATGAGAAGACAGTATGGCTTATAAAAGTCTTTAAATAACCCCAATGAAAGACAGAAAATTTGGCTCCCCCTCAGTTAGTAATGATTAGTCTGAAGTCTTATAGATCACAAGAAACATTTCAGCGTTTGGCCAAAGCCTGAAGTAATTACTCTGTCTAACAAATAGATTTGATGTGATCACACACACACACACACACACACACGCACACACACACAACCACACACTTAGGCACTCACAAGCATAAAAAATGGCAGAGGCACACACTGAAACATTCACACGCCCACACACAACTGTATAGCAGCCAAATAAATGAGCCGGCACTCCTCAGGCCTAATAGTCTGGCTGTAATTAACATTGTCATAGTGATAATAGCCATTTATCCCTGACATATCACACACACACACACACATACATACACAGTCCAAAACCTCTATCTTGTCTAGGCAGCTCGCCCAGCTGTCACCTCCCTCATCTGTCTCCTTCCCTCCTTCTCTCCCTCCTCCTCCTCTTCAGTATTTAGACCTCATGATCTTGTTTTTTTCTGATTTCACATTTAAATTTCACTCAGTCTGAGGCTCTTCTTTTGCAGTTTCCTCTTCGGTAATGTACGCTGCTCTTTTTTTTCCTCCATTTTTTCCCATCATTTCACTTCCTATCTCTGACTAACTTATTATCATTCAAACTGCTTTCTTCTTTTTCAACCATCAGTTTTTCAATGTTTCTACAGTTCAATACTTTTGTGCAAGAAACACCCAGAAAATAATAAGCCAGATGCTGAAGTTAGACTCAAACTTCTGCTTTTTTGGCACTGTTGGCAATATCATTGATAGCTTCGAAAGCAACTCGACCACAGAGTCCAACATGTTTAGTTGGTTAGAGTTATGATTTATAGGTTTGTTGTTGTTATTTTTGAGTTTATTAGACAACTGCAGTGATCCTTTCACTGCATAATCTGTTCTTTATCTTCTATGGTGACTCAGAAATGAGCATGAAAGACTCAAGTTAGACCTCAGGTTTGGAAACTCGACTGCATCACTTCATATGACCCTCCAATTTGTAAGCCAAATCACATTGAATCAACTTGAGAATAATTTTATAAGTAAACACAGAGAAGAACCACAGCTTCACCAGATGCCAAAATTACACATTAACAGAAGATGAAAGCCTTGATCAAACCTTGGTGAGATGTGCTTGGGCTAGCCCATGACCAATCTGCTTCTTTTGCCAGCACTGTTTTTCCCTTGGCTCTGAATAATTTTGAGACAAATATGTGGTAAAATAAATAAATAAATAACTAAATGATAACAATTAAAAAAATGAAATCCCCTGGTAAAAAAAAAAAAAAGAATGGCACAGCAACAAAACAATATCTCTGATCAGTTTCTCAGTCTGTGCCTTGACACCAGCTGACATTAGACCCGCCCACTTGAGGCTGTCAGCCAATCAAAACATATATGACAACCTGTGGCTTTGACAGCACTCTTTTTTTAGTCTGGTTGTAGAAAATCCTGAGCCATGTTTGCAAGTTCTGTTCCAGGTCTGTTCCCGACCTCCTACTCAGATTCTTTCACTGAGTAACATCATCAAACAAAATATGTTTGATGTATTCTAACAAAATATGTTCCATGGATTCAAATAAGTAATCGAAACACAGTTTTCGTTGTTTGACTGCAGCACCAAAAACAACAAATCTTTTAGTTATCACAGTCTCCATGGCAGCAGTTTATGTCTGGCGTTGCAATTGACTCTCTTCCAATCACGCCAACTGGTATCAGAGGCTTATTTGGAAAGTGGAGAGGGAAATGTGGATCAGACACACAATGCACTTCAACTATGCACACAGGTTGCCTTTGTGTTTCATCTTCATCTCAGCATTCAAACACACACACACAAACTGATTTATGTAGACTCTGCCTGTGTTCCTAGACGTAAGGAATTGATGCAGTATTGATGGTACAACAGTTTGCACATTAGAAAGCCACTCTCTAATTATTTTAGTAAACAGTATTGACTTTAGTGGCACCAGGCAGCCGCTCTGCTGAATCACAATATCTGTTGAAGTCGAGGTTCATTTACTTTAACAAGACCCAACACAAAAAACAAGTTATTTCCACGACTTCACGCCAAGACTGTTTCCAAGGAGAGGGAGGGAGAAGGTTTAGGACAGAAACTGAATCAACATGTGCAAACCAAAACATTTTGCTGCAAGAGCCACTGCATGCAATGTGACAGTCTGCAACTTAACCTTAGCTTTAACCTTTATTCCAAAAATGACATGGAAAAATATACATGCTCTCTCATTAATTTACAATTAATACCAGACACAGACCAAGAAAGAATTGTTATGGATGCTCGGGCCAAAGGTTGGAAGGTTAGGTCTTAATATTTCAAAGGAGTGAAGCCTTCATGGGTCAAAATCTTCTCGCACAAATCAGAACTTGTTTTTTTAGACTGACAAGCTTTGGTTTGGCCTTCGCCTGTCCTTTATTATGGCCGTAATTTAACACCCAGAAAATATTTGTATAGGTAAGCTTTAGGACTTCAAAAACATGCAATCATATCCAATCTTCAAACTCATCAGCTAATGAGGCAACAACTAGATTGGTCTCCCCTGAGGAACCTGGTTAATGCTAAGTCCATGAATGGAGCTCCACTCTGGCAGAGGAGGAATTAAAAAATATGTCTGTTTAATGTAATTAAGGCCTGCTTGGGAAGCACTTTTAAAATAAAGACCTTTGTGCAGGGTGTCACATTAAAAATAACAGATTACAATTTACATAAAACAAAACGAACATCATTTAACCTTTTTGATTGTGCGAATCCATTTTAAAGTGCACCAGTGTTGCACAGGACTGGATTTTTGTGTTACATTGAGAGGCCCACTCCGTGATATGTTGATAAAACTGATTATAACTGAACATATTCTGACAGCTGAATGAGAATCATCAGTGACCAAATTTACCAAGTGTATGAGTGCTAGTTTCTGTGAGTACTCAGACTTTATACACTTAGGCGGCATTGTCCAGTAATGCAATAAAGTCTTAAGTACTTTCCAGAGACAAACAACACATTCAGGCACATCACATGCAAGCAAATACACACACACAAAAACAAAAATTCATGTGAATATGAGCGAGCACACACACTCATAGAGTGATACACTTGATGTGTTTAATGGGTCTGTAGTAAATTGCAGCTAAGTGCCTTCAACCAATTTTCCTTTCACAGCTGAGCCCCAACACATACACACAAACACACAAAAGGACACTTTGTTCTCATTCAGGTTGGACAGATGTGACAAAAGGGTTTGTCAGAGAAAAGCCAGACCATTGTTTTATTATAAATAATTTGTACAAAATTAAAAATCTGCATGATTCAGCGAAAAGCATTTCATTATTTTCAAGATTCACTTTAATCACCATTGTATATATTTCAGAGCAACAGAATTTACATTTCAGTTACATCCCGTCCAAGAAACATAAAAAAAATTCAGTGACACATAAGAAGGGAAACTCTCTTTTAAATGTGAACCAGAAAAGTCACTGAACACATTCGTATTTTTTCAAATTTTGCTTCTTCAAAATTTTGAAGGATCAATTTCAGAATCAGATTGGGTTATTTCAAAATATTCAACAGTAAAAGAGATTTTCTCAACAACCATTAACCCAAACTCAGAACATTTGCATTTGTTTCCAGATAGTCAGAACTCTATTATGTTACTGCAATGATATAATCCAACTTGAAATAACCTCCAGTGATGTGCTTGCCCCACCATAAGAACTGGAGAAGAAGCAGCCAGACGTTCAACATCTGATTAACACACATGCACACCCTCACTGACTTTATTGTTTTAGTAGTGCTGTATATAAAGCAGTTAACCTATATGCATGCATGGCCTTTGATTTCTTCCCCTCACTTTCTGATTTCTCTCTCACACATGTATGCACTGTGCTTATTTTTAAACCTTAAATCTTTTAAATCTTGTAATTACCATGCTTTGATCAGCAAATCAGAGATGAGTAGACGCATAAAAAAAGGATCCTATGTAGAAGGTGACACAAATTTGAGAGGAAGCAAGCACAAAGTTTAGAAAAGAAAAAAGTGAGAAGCATTGCACAATATTTGGATTTAGAAATGAATGTCCAGATGGTGTCTCAGTTTTGGTCTGATAGGGAACAACCAGTCCATTTACTATTTCCGGTGTAATATTTTCACCTCTTTAAAATGACCAATCCTGTCAAGTCTCAGAACCTGCACAAGGTTGGACCTGGTTGGTTCTTAGATGGGAGACCTCATGGAAATGCTCGGTATTTCCCACTCATGGTGGCTGTTGCTCAGCCTCTCAGTCAAACGGTTAGTAGTTCAATATGTATTGGAATGTCCTTGAGCAAAATATTGAACCCTACATTACCCAAAATGGTACAGGAAGCAGAACAAGTGGGGTTGGCTAATACTGATGGTAACCTTTTGTTAGCAACCGCTACAGCCAGTGTGTGGATGGGCAAATGGGTCACATGGTGTGAAAATCCTGTAAGTGCTCACAGTCCATTGACTATTTTCTCCATTACTTTAGGTTGTGATCAGTTGATAAACAGCTTAAAGCACAAAACGTAGGAAATAGAAAGTTTAAGTGAAGTTGCTTGCTATATCTCTAGACTCCTACTACTGATTTCTATTAAGACAACTGTGATCAAAAGCTAACACCTCCCCCAAGCTATTAAGTAATCCTTCTATATTCTTTTTGAAAGATGGATGGTGTTAGGCAAAGTACTGTATCTGTTTTTTCTTCACTTTATTTCGACAGAAAAACACTGAAATACCCATCAGACACTATGTTAGAGTATGTATTCTGCTTGAATTGGTTGTCCTGGGAAACAGGTTTGATTAGCTTGATTGTAGCTCAAGGGTTAAGGTTATTCATGTGTTCAGTGATTACTATGTCAATGCATTTTGTGGCTTTAATGTACTTTAAGGAGTGTTTGTGGTGTTTACTATGCCAGTGTCAATATGCAGCTGCGGGAAAACAGACTAATTGAATGATTGCTCTCAGTGAATACTCTGCTTCCTCTAAGCAAACTACACATACATTAACATGTAATTGTTTCGGATCAAGCGTTCCGACTGAGCAGACAATATGTGTCAGACTCCAGCATCTTACACACCTTATTATATCTTATTTTTTGATGTTTTAATTCACTAAAAAAGGCAGCAGAAGATGCAGGAGGGCTGCACAGCAAGGGGCACAGACTGTGGTGAAAAGGTCACAGAGAGAGCAGAAGGAGAGCCAGAGTCGTATATGTTCCGAGCAATTTCCTCCCAATGAGAAACTTGACAATTTAAAGAATGAACAGTGAGGTAGATTTGTTGTGTGTGTGAGTGTGTGTGTGTGTGTGTGTGTGTGTGCGCACATGTGCTCAAGTCTTTGTCCATTTACCAGAAACACAGTCAAAGGTTAGATGGAGGCACTTCCATTTTGATTGTAAGAGATTCCTGTGTGTGTGTGTGTGTGCATTTGCTAAAAAGATAACAACAGTCTGAAGGAGGGAGAAAAAAGAGTGATAGACAGAAAAAAAGAGGCAGAAAGAGAAGTGCTTACATACTTTTATTGTAAGTCACAGTTGGAATTGAATTTGTACTCTTCTCGTCAGGTCATAAAAGTGACGCAGTTGACAAAATTTTATGACACATACTTTGACACGCAGACTGTAAGTGTGTGAGTGTGTGTGTGATGGGTGGTTTCGCTCTAGTTGCTTCACTTTAAATTGCGCACACACACACACACACACACACACACACACACACACACACACACACACACACACACACACACACACATACACACACACACACACACACAAACATACATGCATGGATAAGCTCCATTGAAGAGAAAGACTTTTTCCTGGACTTCATTTCTCTGCGCGACAAGCACACAGAAATGTGTTTGTCTGTGGATGCACACGTGTAGAAAAACAAACACACACACACACACACACACACACACACAC